>CALYLW010000146.1:0-600000 GCA_944989445.1 Ampullaceana balthica | reverse complement strand
TTCCTGGAGGAATCCTCCCAAACATCTGAAATAATAATTCAGAGTTGTATAAATTTACAAAATAACATTGATAACATTTGACGGGCTAAGTAATAAGACAAAAATAAATACTTACATATGGAGGCATCATGCCTCTATATTGTGGTGGTGGCATGCCCATGGGTGGGCCCATAGGCATTGATCCATGTGGTGGCCCATGACCTGAGCCTGGGCGAGGTGGCATTGGCTGTGAAGATATTTCAGCCCCCGCCCCACTGCCACTTCCACCGGACATCTGGGGGCCATTGGACTGTGTTTCGATCAGGTTCAAGCTTTGAGTGTTCAGAGTAGGTTCTTCTTGTTTGGGCTGCGGCACTGCACGCCCGCCGCCCTCGCGCCAGCTTGCAACATCTGTTCATATAACCCATAAGTTTACTGACACACACAATTAAGAATAGGATTTATTGTTAAAAATGTAAACAGCACACAAAGTTTTTTTAAAATCTAATTCCAACTAAATTCTATGATTTGAAGGAAACAAAAAAATGTTTTACTCTGTGGTCGCAAGCTTGGCCCTGGTCCATATTGAGTATCCTTGATGTCTTCTTCTTTTTTGATAGGTTGTACTGTTTCTTTGCTCTTTTCCTCTTGTGCTAAACTTGGAAATTCCTCTTGAAATAATGGTGACTGATGACTTACTAATCCCCCTGTAACAAAATATACATACATTTCATTTAATCAAATAATTTGTTAACCATTTATAGTTACGAAACCATAACTAATGAGAAAAGTTACTTCACATATATTCATTACTTTTACCAAATCTGAAAGAAGTGATACTTTATAGTTAAAAAATAACCCTACCTTGTTGGATGCCCCCTGTGACATTGCTCCAAGACCGTACACCCGTACTGCTTTGCCCCCCAGAAGGAGTGTTGGTCTAAAAAAAAATGTTAAAAGCATTTTCAATGGAAATTTGTTGAAACTACAATTGCATGAGTGATGAAAGCAATGATCCTACAATATTATCAGGAGGACTAAGTAAGTTGTCAAGACAAGACAAAAGGTTAATAAATAATGTTTTATAAAATCATGTGGCAAGACATATTTCAAACTGCATGGAAAAGATACAAAGTTGGAAGTTCCCAACAATTAGAACAAAATAACTACTAAATAGAAACATTTAGACAACTACCAACGACTGAAATATCTAAAATTACTTTTGACTTCAGATAAGAATGAAAATACAGTGGTGACCGACATATTTAGTGTAATACAAAGTATTGTAACTGTTAAAACTGGCTGGTAAAACAAAATAACTAATTGTTATCATATAAGATGACTTCAGATGATATTTAAAAAATGAGGGTGAAGAATAATTTTCTGGTATTACACAACAAACCATCAGTAAGTGGGTGATGAGTGGTCATCATGAGGTCAGACACAAAAAAAGCATCATTTGGTTTGATTGATTAAATTCTACTTATTTTGCTCTTTATTTTATGTTCATTAGCACCATAAGACTACCATAAATTTAACAAAATTTTGCTTGAAAATGGAAAACCTCTGTCCAATAAAGGGTTAAAGGCCCTTCATATCACCAGTATTAAAACGCATCACCTTTTAACTTTTTCGCTGCCAATCGAAACCAATAGCTAATTTTACACTACTGAAATGTAATCACGTTATTTCTAAACAGAAAGGAAGTAGAAAAGGGTTACCTTTCATTTCTAAACTTAAAAAGTCTAATGGGACACTCAAAGCAACGAAATAAACTCAAAAACCCAATTTGCCGATATATCGGCCATTGGCACAGACGTGACGAGGCGAGATCGCCCATAAATTGGCGATTGGCAGGGAAAGAGTTAACATGAACAAAAATTAATTAATTTTACTTATTTAATGATTTTAATTTATTTTACTTATTTAAACATTTTATTTTATGAAAATATTAATTTTATCACAACAGTTCTAATGTAAATGGTGACAGAAATGTTAAAAAATCTCTTAAGAAACCATCAGTAAGTGGGTGATGAGTGGTCATCATGAGGTCAGACACATAAAAGCATCATTTGGTCAAATTTTAAGAAATTTCTTAAGTAAGAATTACAGTTGGGTCTCATTAAGAACATGATAGTCTAGGTCCAATTTTATCATATCGCAACATGTTTAAGCGTTATTAAGGTAAATTTTTTGAAATTATAATTGCATGAGTGATGAAAGCAATTACACTACAATACTGACAGGAGGACTAATTTAGTTGTCAAGACAAAATAAAGGTTCATAAATAATGTTTAATAAAATCATGTGGCTAAACATATTTATAAATGCATTGAAAAGATACAAAGTTATTTAGATTGGAAGTTCCACCAAATTTTTTTTCTTCAACAATTAGAATCGTATAATAATGCTAAATAGAAAAAAATTAGACACAACTACCAACTACTGAAATTACTTTTGACTTCAGTTAACAATAAAAATACAATAATGACAGACATATTTAGTATAGTACAAAGTATTTTAACTATTGAAACTGTCCAGTAAAACAAAATAATTATTATATATCAGATGACCCCAGATGATATTTACAAAATGGGTGAAGAATAATTTTCTGGTATTACACACTCAAACCATCAGTAAGTGGGTGATGAGTGGTCATCATGAGGTCAGACACAAACAAGCATCATTTGGTTTGATTGATTTAATTGTGTATATTTAGCTCTTTATTTTATTTTAAAATGTTCATTAGCACCATAAGGCTACCATAAATGTAACAAAGATCCTAACAAAATTTTGCTTAGTAATTGGAAAAACCTCTGTCCAGTAAAAGGTTAAAGGCCCATCATATCACCAGTAGTAAATTGCATCAGCTTTTTAAATGAACAATGATTTTAATTAATTTTACTTACTTCCAACATTCTATTAAAATGAATGGAAATTATTAAGTTTATCACCACAACAGAACTTATGTTAAAAGGGTGACAGAAATGTTCAACAATTTCTTAATAAACCATCAGTAAGTGGGTGATGAGTGGTCATCATGAAGTCAGACGACAACAAGCATCATTTGGTCAAAATTTAAGAAATTGCATACAAGAAATTTCCGTAAGTGTGAATTACAGTTGGGTCCTGTTAAGACTCGGTAGTCAGTGTCCAATTTTATCCAATCGTGACTTAAGTGAAGCGTGAGTTACAGGGCTATGTGTAAATGAGGGATAATACCAGTTACGAAGGTATCTATTATAAACACTAAGAAAAAATAAGTATAAACACTAAGCAAAAATAAGTTTATCACTTCTTTTATAAGGTACATTATGTGTAAACAAAACAATTGTCAATGAACGAAAAACTATGTAATTCCTTTGTAACTGATGTCAGTCAATTACACAGTAAAATTTGGGAACCACAGTACTACTGAACTACGCCTTAACGGGATATAACTGTATATCAAAAGAGCTACCAAAACTTTAGACAATAGCAATTAGATTTTAGCTTGAAGGCTAAATGTAAGTAGAGAATAAAACAACTCTGTAAAAACAAAGTTTTTGACTATAAATCACTTACATATGAGACATAACTAAAAAAAAGTATTGATGTTTAAACGCGACAAACATTTACAGACTGACAGACAAACATTTACAGACTGACACCGAGTGATATCCCCTGGCTTTAAAACCGGGGGGGAGGGGGGGAAGGGACGGGAGGGCGTGTGGACATCGACGGGTGGCGTCAACGCGTGAACTCAACTGGCACGTGAAAGAAAAACAATAACAAACCGTGAATTTGAATTACATATGTTATATAGAGATAAACTAAAAATGCATTAATTTAAATACGGTACGTTCGATCGATCTGAAATTTTGATACGATGCATTGTTAGGTGACACGAGTCTAAAAAAAATTTCAGCTCCATGGCATCACGGGAAGTGGGTCATTTTTTACTTTTGTTTTTCCGCCCGACGATGAACGACAGACAAGATTTAGAAGTTAATATAAGGGATTTAAAAAACAAATGCAAGCTGTTGTTTATATTAACACAAATGTGCATCAACTTTTTTTAAAGGACTTGAAATGGTAAAAAGTCAGCGAATATAAATGTCAAATTCATTTCTCAACAAACCATCAGTAAGTGGGTGATGAATGGTCGTCATGAAGTCAGACACAAACAAGCATCACTTGGTTTTATTGATAAAAATTGCACAAAAATGTAACGGAGGATAGGATGTGAGTAGGTTTTAAAAGTAAGAGAGAAGAAACTGACTATTATGTACTTTTATTAAAGCTTATTTTATTTAATCTTTAATCAGACTATTGCGGACGCTCAAATCAAAATTGGCCCGACAAATTATGGGGTAAAACTTCAAAAATTAATTGAAAATAAAACTACTTTAAAATTCACCAATATGTAAATACTGGTATGATTTACAAATGTTATTTATAGCTATGAACTAGGCTTTTAATTGTTTAATTCTAAAGGTATTTTTACATATCTAAAAAGGGAACCTATCTTATAAGGGAAAGAAAAATGGGCCCTTGCACCCCCTAGGAGAGGATATTATGTGTTCTGGTGCCTTTACTTTTTAAAATGGACATCTAATGTATGTATAATTTTGGTCAAAATCCATCTATCCCTGCTACAAGTATATTTCAAATTATAATAATTATATACAATTGTTGTAAATTCTAAATTCTCCAGATTTTCTACTTTATTTAGAAGGATTTATTTACAAAGTTTTGTCAGTAGCCATCATTCAAAGTAAAATCTTATAAGGAACAAAAACTTTTCAAAATTTGTTTAAATTTTCCAGGGCCCCCAACCCTAAGTGTATATTATGAGTTCAATTCCCGTTAGTATTTTCATACAAGTCTTTTGGTAATGTATACTAAGTTTATTGCAGATCCAACCATTTATCAGCAAAAGCATAAAATAAGGTTTATTTAGCTAAACATGCTTAACACGACAACTAAACTGTAAGAAATGGGCCTGCCAAATTTCAGCCTTCTATCTACACAGGAAGTTAGAGGAAACTCATTAACGTTTAATGCCCCAAAGCGCGGTAATGCGCGCCTCGATAACACTCTCTTTAGTAATGAAATTATAGAAAGCAGAAATTCTTCATTTAGCGAGAGAAGCTTCAGTCGACTTCCAGCAATGGCGGCCGTTGAACTCGCTAGTGTTATCGCTCGATTCGCGAAGTTTTTTGGTCGTTTTTACGGGGTTTTTTTTTGAAAATGTGATTTCGCTATACATTATTGTAAAAATAATAGTATTGAACTACAGGTAAAAATAGCATTAAACTCAAGACGGTCGTTTGGGAAATCCTTACGGGACTGAGGCGGAAGTTTGGCGAAAACCTTCAGGGGCATTAAACGTTAATGCCCCAGAGGGTTTTCGCCAAACTTCCGCCTCAGTCCCGTAAGGATTTCCCGTTTATTACTATCAACTGGTTATGAAATCAAAAAAATTACGTAAAATTTATTGATATTATTATTGTCATACTGACTTCATCCTTTGGGATAAGGATGGTTATTTTACGTATGCAAACGACCGTCTTGAGCTTCATACAAGGAGCGCATTACCGCGTTTTGGGGCATTAAACGTTAAACAACAGCATCATGTGCCCCAAGACCTAACAGTATATTATGCAAAGTTCAAAACTGCTTAACTTAGTCATTTATCTACATAGAGAATTAGTGATTAGTCCTTGAGGTTTTTGGCTTTCATTAGGTAAGATATGTGTTGCAAACCATCAGTAAGTGGGTGATGAGTAGTCATCATAATTAACAGATAATAATAACCATCATTTGATTTGCACATCCATCTACAGCAGGGGTCGGCAAACAGGGGTATATTATCCCATTTCGGATAACAAGGGAACTCTTGGGGGTAATGCACTAATTTGAAGCCTATATTATATAATCCACTAAAATCTGCTCCTTTGGGGTAATGACAACATACAATTTTATAATATTTGGGTATCTGGCAAATAAGTTCGCCAACCCCTAAATCTACAGACACTGAGTAAACAATTTCTATAATTTTAATAACTTTTTTTTAAAAACAAATTTCAAATCTGGCAAAATCTTAATTATTTTCAAGAAAGTACTACAATTATTAATACTAAATAAGATCTTTGAGTTTTACATAAGACAACAATTCCTTTTAATAAATAAAGCTAACTCAATTTAATTTTTTTAGAATTGTACATACATGAAAAATAATTTGAAATTTCATTCCATGCTAAAGCTTCTTTTCTTTCTTTTTACTTAATATGAAAAATAACCTTGAGAGTTCTCAATAACGCCTTAAAAATGATAATTGACATACCTTGGTAGCTGTTTGTTGCGGTGGCACCTGTTGTTGCTGCTGCGTGGGCGTGGCCTGCAGCGGCTGCGACGATGGCGGCTGAACTCCACCTCCACTGCCCTCTTTCTTCTCTTCCTTCGACACCCATCCTAAATTATTATAAAAAATTTAATTTAAAAAACTTGATTCAGTATGCCATAAATTCATAGGGTAAATATAATAATTTAATACTTTTAAGTATTAAAAAATTTATGACCCACTAATATTTAAACCTACCCGAACCCCCACTCGGGACAAGGCTGATGCTGGGGTCGTTTCCGCTGTTCTCACTCTTTAAGCTGGGTAAGTTTGCCGGAGGCGGCATACGCCGCAAGCTGGACACTTTGCCCAAGCTTTGAAGCCCATGTTGCCGAGGTACTAAAAAAAGAGAATATGAAAATAAATATTTATGAAATATAGTTCGCAACATAAAATTTTTTCTAATATTAGGGGTCTACCGATATATCGGCTGGCCGATATATCGGCACCGATATCTGGATATCGGCATCGGTAGCCTGTGAAGGTCCCGATATTGACGTCACCGATATTTCATAATAAGTGACATTTTGACCCCCAAAAAAAACGGAAACAAAAAAAATATCATTTAGGTTTACAATATCTCGACAAATTAATATATCGACCCCGATACCAGTATTGAAATAGTCAAAAGAGTCCTAGTATTAATATGTGCAGCCACGATACAGTGTGCCATGTGCTTTGATATTGTTTAGGTATTGGCCGATTTTCGTATACTCAGAAATACTGTGTAAATAGTGCCAATACCAAGTATACCGTAATTGCTCTAATAAATGGATAACATGTAAACATGTTCACGTAATTGCTCTAATAGCAAAGATGCACGCAGAATCGCAGATGTCTAAAACATTTCGTTTCGTATGGAATAACAAAATGTACCGTGTGAAGACTTGTTGTCATTGGCAACCATTCAACCTTCAGCCTCATTTTCACTCTATTACTATTGTACTTTGTTCTCATTGTTTCATTCATAAAAGGTGGCCGTGTGCAAAAGCCATTAAACTATTGGGTAGAATTAATAATTATGAGTCAAGGTTGAAGTTTCAAAAGGAGTACCTAATATGCTTGTACATTTTTATAAAGGACGGTTCGTTTTGTTATGAGTCCTATGTAGGTCATGAACTGGAACTTGTAAACACATCGGAAACTTCGTTTCGGGAAAAAAAATCGGTATTTCAGCAAAACTGGATATCGGTAGACCCCTTAATTATAAAATATAAATAATTACGAGTGATAAATTTAAGAATGGCGTCATCAAATATGACCGCTGTTATTTTTGTCCTAACAAATACTCATATCGGCACTCATATCGGTAATATCTGCAAAAATACTTATCGGTAGACCCCTAATATAAAATATAAATAATTAGGAGTGATGAATTTAAGAATGATCGATGTCATCAAATAAGACCACTGGTTTTTGTCCTAACAAATATTCATATCGAAAAAAAAATCGGTAATATCGGCGAAAATGCCTATCGGTAGTCCCATAATATTAAAGATAAATAATTACGAGTGATAGATTTAAGAATGACGTCATCAAATATGACCGCTGGTTTTTGTCCTAACAAATACCCTATCGGCACTCATATCGGAAAAAAATATAGGTAATATCGGCAAAAATGCGTATCGGTAGTCCCCTAATATTAAAGATAAATAATTACGAGTGATAAATTTAAGAATGATGTCATCAAATATGACCGCTGGTTTTTGTCCTAACAAATACTCATATCGGCACTCATATCGGCAAAAAAAATATCGGTAATATCGTAATCGGCAATATCGGCAAAAAGCTAATATAGAAAAAAAAGCATAGCTTTAATTCATTGTTTAATATCAATAGACTAAATATGGAGCAATAAATGCAATTCAATACATGTATATCAAATTCGATTCCTTAGTTAACAGACCTGCCAAGAAAAAACCATGTGCGAGGCCTGTGCGAGGGTCGCTGCACCCCAGAGGTCACTAGTTTAAGAACTATATACTAAATAAATAAGTTATCTACAGAACACCACAGAATAAGAGAAAAATTTACTGGAAATTGTTACATTACATAAATATACACAACAGATATATCCATTTTATTACTAATGCAGACAGGTTGCCCTTTGGTCAATTAAACTGATCATTTCTCACGGACATTGAAAATTAAGAATATTTTGAACTAAATTTTATGACAATGTGTTGATACTTGATCGGATGTTTGTGCTGAAGGTGGTACGTCAGCGATGTATTTGATCCTTTAACTCTTTTTCTCCGGAATTATTTTCCTCATTCTGACGGAATTATCTATTCTGGAAATTTGTCGCGGGATACCATGCAAACTTAAAATGTTAATAACTTTTTTATTATTTAGCAGATGATATATTTGGTATTGAATTAAAGGGAAAAGAATGAAGTTTTCAAGCATCACAGACTCATAACTTTATTTTAATAAAATAATATGATTTTGTTTTAGTGAAAATAAAAAAATATAAAAAACACCACATTTGTTTTACAAAACCTCTTTTAAAGTCACAAAAATTTAGATTTTTATCCAAAATGTAATAAAATGGTGTTTTTTATCTGAAATATATTCATATTTACACCAAACAGAATTAATTTCACATTAAAAAAAAACAAAAAATTAGAGCTCAATATCCATGGCCACCCATACAGGAAAATAATTGGAAAATTGAAATGTTTACAATGGAACTGGAAGCTATACTGATACTGTGTGTTGCAAATAGAAATTATTTAAATTCTATTTAAAATTGCTTGCACTTAATTTTAGTGAAAAAGTTTAGCAGCTTTCAAATTAGACTCTACATTGTATATATTATTATTTGTAGTAGAAATATTATCAGGTCATCAAGGCATTTGAGGGGGTGGCGGGGCTTGTTGTTTATCAACAGATGACTTGTCAACTTCATTGTCAATTTCACTACAACTACATAACTACTAGTACTAAGTGTATGATTCATCGGAAATTTAAAATTAATATGTAAATAATAATAAAAAAGAATACATTTTTCTTGTTCATCATCGTAGTTTTTAAAATAATATTATATCGATTACCAGATGCATTGGTTGAATATCCACGTTTGTAAACAAACGTAAAAACGAAAATAAAAACAAGCCTTTCAAACGCTTCTTTTGTGGTGAAAATACATTCAAACAGAGAATTTCCGACTTTTTTATTCAAGGGAAATCACTCTAGATTACATTGAAACTAATTTTTGTTTAATAGTTAAGGAAAGAAACGAAACAATTCAGTTTTAATAAATCAACGCTGGCATCGTTGCTCCGTCAAAAACGTCCTTTAAAAATCAACGTTGGTAGCGTTGTTCAGGAGAAAAAGAGTTAAGAGAATTGTTATGGCAGTGAACACAGTAAACTTTTTCACCATCTTCGACTTTGCCATCCGCAGTTAGCTTAAAAACAAAATTTTTGCTCAACTTTCTAGCTATTTAACTGCGCTGATTCTGTCAGCCATTTTTTAGTTGACGTCTGCCTGTCCACATAAGTAATAAAATAAATTATAATATTACGCAGGAGAAGTTTGTACGTAAAAAAATATATAAATTATTATTAATGATTAATAAATAAAACAATTTAAAAATATTATAAATATTTTCTTTAATTTTAATCGAATTTTAATCGATTAAAATAATTTTAAGCGATTAAAAAATTTAACAATTAATCGAGAAATTAATTGTTAATTTCCGCAGCCCTAATTAAAATATGTTTATTATAATCATAGCAAACACCAATTTCAATAGATAAATGGGTTTGATATAGATTGCAAATGTTTTGCCACAGGGTGATGGCCGATATGTTTTCCAAAAAATATTTAAAAACAAAACAAATTTTTACACCACAACTGAATTATTTTAATTAGCCTGGTAAAGCAAACGGAATAAATTATGATTGGATGACCAATGAAGAAAGATTAACAGATCAGTTTTATAGGAAAAAAACAATGAAGTGACACCATCGAAATACACCACTTCCTGTCATACTCAACTTGTTACTATTTCATTAATTTATTATTGGGGCTTTGGTATTTTTATAAAGTTGGAAAAGTTTAATATTTAGAAAATCACAATTTTAAAGGGGGTAAAAAAATCTGTAGAATTTCAACAAAATTGGAAAGCTTGGCAGGCCTAAGTAAAAGTAAAGCATCTAATTAAGGGATTCGTAACCTAGTCAAAAATCCACAAAAACATTTATGCACCTATAAAATATTCATAATTTTATCAACTTACCAGCCGACTTCTGAGTCTCGACACTTTTCCCCTTGTACAGAGTGTTGATGTCAATACTCTTAAATTTACTTTTATTCTTCTCCCCTTTACTGCCAATCCCCGAAATAGTGGACATTTTGCCGAAGCTCAAACATTGAAGGTTTTATCATAGACCCTCTGAACGAACCGCAAGTATCTGTAAAAGAAAAAGAAAACAATTAGTATTTAGAATAAAGACGAGCTGTCTTAGTCTTAACAACCTCAGTTAATACTAACAAGCCAAGGCCTTAGCCAACAAACCATTAGACCCGAGTATATATAAACTTCAGTGTACCCAAGAAGTATGTTATTATGTAGCTGACACTGACTATTAGTAAAACCTATGGGCATTTGGCAACCATCCCTAGTATGAAGTATGAATACCATGGCCATGACTTCAAACATGTCTGATTTTAATTTTATAAAGCAAAAATAATAGAGGAATAAGCCTACTCTTGTTTGAATCAAAAGAATGTTTCTGATTCTGGCTTGTAAAATGTAGGAGTAAATGAGTAAGGCTTAGATTTAAAATCATTTAAATCAAGGCAAAAGTTAAGCCTTGTCAGTCTCATGGCTCATGGAGCTAAGCTAGGTATTGGATAAAGAAGTGGTTGTCGTATAGTTGTAAGGCTTGATTAATTAAAATGTATATAGACACCTACTTTATTGCTCACACTCACAAGGGTGACACTAATATTATACTATACTGTAATTGTATACTGTATAATATAGTATAGTACGTAACGTATATAATATATATATGGTATGCCTATTCTGGACCTAAACCCAAACAAGTCAAGTCTTTTTTAAATTTTATTAATTATGGGCAGAGGCCATTAATTAAGTGATAACAGTGCTGAGTGCAGGTATTTATTAGAACTTTAATTACTATTAGTTGAGACAATTATTAATAATTAGTGTTGATTATAAAATTAAAACATTTGTATAGTAAAGTATAAGTATAAGCTATGCCACTATCACTATGCCTGGCCTATAACTATAATAATAGTGTAGTTAGTTCACTATACCAAGACCAAGACTTTTAAGTATAACTTATAGTGATAATAGTTCATTCTAAGTTTTAAAAAAGTTACTAAGTAAATAGTAATAATAGTTATAGTATAGACTTAGACTTATATTATACTTATGACTTCACTTATAGTTCAATCATGTTCAAGCTTAACTTAACTGAAACTGTAACCAAGGTAAATAACGTAATATTATTATAATTATACACATCACATTTGACAATTGATTACAAAATAAAAGGCATGAGACGAGCTTTTACCCTTGTATGCATAAACCTAATTTTCTCTAGTTTCTAGTTCTAGACGCTGTACTTTCGGCTACCTGACAAATCGCCAATCGGAATGTGGAAAGTCGACATCTACATTCAGGATAACCCGTATATTCATTTTCATTTATTATAGTCTGGACATTAAGAACATTTTGCAAATAGAATTCTTCTATATAAATTCTGATACTGAATAAATGTTCACTAAGTTTAGTTTTTTTTAATGCATTTTTTTCCTTTCATAAAGATAATCACAATCGTACCATTGTAGCTGTGGTCATTCTCACAGCTCAAAATTCAATCGCAGAACAAAGATCGACTACCCTTGACAGGGTTAAAAAAATTGAAGGCAATAGAGTATCAAAATATACTTACGCAGGCCCGTTCTCGTGGGTAAAAAAATGTTCCAACAAAATGATAGTGGAAAATTAAATAAATATAAACCGATGGCTTTGATTTTTACAGATTATAAATGGCTTTCTGCCCTATCTGAGTGCTACCAAAATGGCGAGCACAATAAATGAATATGCAAATTAGCTTTTGGTGACGTCGTTTCCCAGACTCCTTTGCGCTAGATCGTTACAAAGGAAAAAATGAAATATCTTTAGGGTTTGATATCAGTATAGTATAAGCTATATTTTTTAAATCGTATTTTATAAATAATGGACCTAGCCACTTAGTGGATTAAATATGGAGCAAATTAACTTATTGGCAATGTTATACCTGCACATGAGATATAGACTAGGACTGTGAAGAATGGGAGAAATTTTAAACATAAGTGCCAGTGCGGTTGAAGTTGACCTGAAAAACCCAGAATCTGTTTGGAACAATCGTCTAGTAATATTAGCCATTAGTCAAATAAATCTCACAATGCATTGAGAAGGTGAATGAGCTGGCTAATTATTTAAATTTAAAAATTATTTCTCCCCTTGTCTTACCCCTCGTTTCTATTTTCCTCTTTAGAATTATGGGTTTATTTCGGTCAAAGTCAAGTTTAAAAAATAGATAGTAATTTTATAGAACAAATTAAGTTTAAAGGCCTAGAATAATTTTAATTGATCTTCAATTGTTACTCCCTGTGTACATTACTGAAATTAGAGGTGGGGGGGGGTTGCTTCATTATAAATGTCAAGATACGAAAGGAATTGTGAATTGTGTGATTGAAAATGGGGAGTCGAGCGGCATGCGCGCTCGGCTGACATACCGAGTCTCCGTCAAGGCAGGGATTTGTTCACGGTGCTAAGGCTAAGCGTGTTCCTGCGTCCACCCAGCTCCGAATGGGTAGGCCTACCTGACCGGTAGGGGCCGTCCATAAATGACGTCACGGATCTTTTTAAAAAAAAGGGGGGGGGGTCCACACATTTGTGACGAGGGGAGGGTGGGGTGTTTAAGAAATTTGACGTCACATCAAAACACGCAACTTTAAATAAAAGTTCCACTTAAATATATTAGAATGCTTACAATTTATTTAATGACGTTTAACATGGCTTCATGCGTGTTACGATATTATAGTGCAGCCTTACACTAAATACATACTTAAATGGCAAAAAAGTGATTTGAAACATGCTCCTTTTCAAATAGAAAATACGGCTTTCGTCGCGGGGGGGGGGAGCTTTGTGACGTCAAATTGGAGGGGGCTAAGTTTTTGTGACGACGTGTGACGAGGGGGGAGGGGGTACAAAATTGGCCAAAATTGCGTGAGGTCATTAATGGACGACCCCCTTAGAAACAAAAGCGGCTGAGCATTGTGCCACACTAAAATCCATCATAGCCGTGGCCTGTGAACGCAGCGTCACTTGCCAACAGACCGGCATGGTAAATAATGGTAATTACGTTCTTATCAGAACGTAGGACGCAATAATCTTTTGCAATAGAAGGAGATTATGTAATGTAATGATCTTTTTTAAAAAAAATAATCATATGTATAACGTATGCCTATTATAGATCTGACTATTTACTTTGATCTTTTTAAAAAAAAATTCTTACCCAGGTACCCTAATTAGTAATTAGATATATTTTATCTTATCTTATCCTATCTGTTACAGACGCTCCTTCTATACAGAAGATTATTGCGTCCTACGCTTATCTGTGGTTTGTGTCTAGTCTTGCATTTTTATTAGAGTTTTAAATGTTGATAAAGTGTTGGTTTTCCTGGTTTCCTCAGGCAACCCATTCCACGTCAGAATTCCGGACTGGAAGAACGGGAATTTGTATGAGTTTGTTCTTGCATACGGAATAAGAAGGGTGTTTTTATCCTTATGTCTATCTGAGGGTTGTATTAGATTATCTTCATGTTATATTTCCAAGTTAGAATTAATTGCCTTGTGTGTTAATAAGTTGCTCTTTTTTCTTCTATCCTCTAGTCTTTCAAGGTTAAATGATATAACTAATTGTGTTTTTCTTGCCAGTTTTGAATATTCTCCAGTAATGAATCTGGCATCTTTTTTTTTCAACGTTTTTTCTTGTTTATCAATGTTTGATTTGGCGGAGGGGTCCTATTCATGTAACATTGGGGTGGATTATGAAGTGGGTGAAAACAAGTACAGTCAAACCTCTCATATCGACTTTTTCGCATAACGAGCAAAATTTAATTTGAAAAAGTTGCTTCCTTAACGAGCGAAGATTCGCATAACGAGTAACGCAGAAAGGGAAATTCCCTTTTTCCTGGAAATTCATTCTGTGGTAAACACTCGTTCTGTTAGCGTATTGTTTTCGTGTGTGATCAACCGTTTTTACAAATTTTGTAATCAGACAGTATTCGTAATTTTTTTTAATGTGCAAAGTGTAATAACCTGTGCTAAAATGTGTTCGAAAAAAAAGCACAAGAAGATAATCATAAGAGAGAGATAAAAAAATAATTGTTGAAATGAAACGATAAGCCATTGAAAAGCGAGAACAAGGTGGCTAATCTAGCGCGCAACTACAATCTGGCAACATCAACGATCTGCACTTTATTCCCAATGACAGTTAAGGCACTTAAGGAGATGGATACTTCAAATGGAGCGTCAAGAATGTCTTCGAAACGTTTACGACACATTTTCGTCAAATTTTGAAGCGTCGACAAAAACAAATGTCTTTGGGACAGTTTTCTAGTTAAAAATTAAAAAGGAATAATTGTTTGTCATAAATTCATATTTTTGTTTAAGTTTTTTTTTCAAATCTAAATTGTATTCTAGTTGTTTCACTCTTTAACAATTCATAAGTAATTTTATTTGAAGAAATGTTAATAAACTTTTTTGACCGGAACGGAATATGTGTTTTACATTGATTTGTATGGGGGAAATTGCCTCGTATTGCGAGTGTTTCGCTTAATAACGAGTAAGACTCTGGAACGAATTAAACTAGTTGTGAGAGGTTTGAATGCACTGTTATTGAAGTGATACTAAAAAAAAACCCACTAAGGTCGCTATAACTGAGACCATTATTTTATGTTGATGACCGGGTAGACCTTCAAGTTACACGTCGAATTAAAATAATTATGTAAGCAAAGCGTTTCGTAACCCTTCAAAGTTACTTAGCCCCACTGGTAATTTTAAACAACTATCTATGGCATCCGTCCATCCTCATGGGATTATGGCGTTTCCTCCTGCTCCTCTATCCCCTTCCCCTTTCTCCTGGCCCTTTTCTCCTCGCTCCTGGCTGTAAGGGAAGCTTCCGCGACTTGAATGCCCTCGCGCACTTTTGCCCGCCAGGAGTTGCGCTCCTCAACAATGGTCTCCCACGTTTTATGGTCAATCTGCGCCAGAGTCATGTCTTTCTTGCAGACATCCTTGAAGCGCAAGCAGGGGCGTCCTCACTTCCGCATACCAGTTGCCAGCTCGCCGTAAAGCAAGGCTCTTGGAATGCGCTCCGAGCTCATCCCGCGGACATGTCCCAACCACCGCAGGCACCTCTCACTCAGGATTGAGTGCATGCTCAGCATAGACATTCGTGATCTTGTCCTGCCCCTTGATGTGCAGAATCCTGCGCAAGCATCGTAAGTGGAAGCTGTTGAGTTACTTTGTTTCTTTGGCATAGGTCGTCCATGGTAATTTTAAAAACACTATACAGTATAAGGAAATGGAATGGGATGGATGACAAAAGTGACTTGCGCGATGACTTGGATTTAAGTGAGAAAGAGTTGCGCAGTTCGTCGATCTCACTCTCTCGCCCGAGACCATCTTGATCCAGCGGCAGGACAAAGTCGAGACGGCTGGTGATGGAGACGGGTGCAGTGGATGGCCATGATGTCCTGTGTGTCTTGTCATGCCCTTAGCGTTCCACAACGCTTTGCTGAGAATCGCCTTTTTGACCGTTGACCAACTAGTGGTTCCTCCGCTCTGTCCACCGAGTCAAGTCTTCAAATGCATAGGTAGACATACCTAGTTCACCGAGGGTTTGAGACCCGTCGGCTACCCTCACCAGGTTTAGCCAGCGAGTCGAAGCTGTTGCCCGGGGTGTGGCCACTGCGCACGCTACAGTTTCTAGGAGCCACTGGTGAGAGCTGAGTGACAAGTGGGGACCAAGGGTGGACGAACTACCCCCCAAGAGAGTACGACGTGTTCCCCCACCGAGGTACTACCCCGCCTTGAGCACCCCATAAGGAATTATACATCGTTAACTAGCCAATAGGCATTTACATGACATCAAGGAATGGTAGATTTAAACTTCTTGTCTTATTGAATGTTATCTTCAGGGGCGTCACCGGGGTTGGTGTCACCCAGTGCGACAGCTCATGGTGTCTCCACCTTTACGACTTACCCCACAGACCTCCTCCAAGTCTTCCCGTGTCAAACAACGGGAACATACAGATGTTAAACTTTAGTGCCACCCATTGTGGTGGTGTCCCCCCGCTGCTGTCCGCACCCCCAAGTGACGCATCTGCTTATCTTATCTATAGATTACAGACGCTCCTTTCTATATAAAAGATTATTGAGTCCCATGCTTATCCACGGTGCTGGATTTACCTATTTGCTAAACAAGCAACAGCGTAGGGCTCACGCCTTCTAGGTGGCCACAATAATTTTTTAAAATCATATTTGGCACTGACATAGAATATCTGGACGTCAAAAGGGCTTCAAATAGCTTAGGGCACCATCAAGTCTAAATCTGGCCCTGCTTATCCATGGTTTATGTCTAGTCTTGCATTATTAAAGTTTTAAATGTTGATAGCGTGTTGGTTTTCCTGGTTTGAGGCAACCCATTCCACGCTCCGAATTCCAGACGGACTGCACGAGCATTTGTATGAGTTTGTTCTTGCACACGGTATAAGAAAGGCATCTATCCAATATGTGTATCTGAGGGTTGTATTAGATTATCTTTGTGTTGTATTTCCAAGTTAGAATTAATTGCTTTATGTGGGCGATTTTTACTTTAGTTACTACTTTGCTCTTCATTCTGTTATTCTCTAGCTTCTAAAGATTACAGAAACCGTGCATGGAACCTATGAAATATGGCCACGCTCCATATATTTGTTGATAAAGGCAAATTGAAATACAGCAACGGATTCTATAGGTATTGTTACATATGTTTCTAATATAAACAGCTTCTGAGTATATGCAGCACCCTGAGCTTCTCTAAGCGTACTTTAAATACTGTGCATGAGTGCATCTAGTCTATATAGGGTAAAGCAATACGAAATATACACAGTACACAGAGTAGAGAAACCACCGAAGAAAGACTTTTTTTAAAAAAATAGGAGACGTTTCGAGATGAAAGACTCTCAAGGATATGTGTCTCGTTTCCTGAAAATCCAAACAACAACAAAAAAAAATATAAAAAAAATACTACAAACCAAAGTCTTTAGTGAATTTATTTGAGGATGGGAACCTTCCCCCAACCCCTTTTTATTTTTGCAGACATAACCCAAAATTTTCATTCTGGGGCCACGGGTTCATATGGGCCAGGATCCAATCAAAATGACTATCCGCATATTTTTACCAGTTAATTAATTACACATAAAATAATAATGGACAACAAAAAATCACCCACACCAAGTGTTAAATTGAGCTTAGGAGCCCACTGAAAAATTACATTATCTATACCTTAACTGTGTCAATATTATGTCCAATAGTGGAAATTTCAGGTGTGAAACAAAGCCTTAAATCAGTGTTGTCCAACCGGTGTGCCGCGAGAAAATTTCAGTGTGCCGCGAAAGATTTCAAACATACCATAAATTGTTTGGCTTTTCGAACCTTCAAGTTTTGAAAACAAATATCCTTAACCGAAAAAAAATTGAATAAAAACGTTTCATGTTTGTATTGTTATGGTTGTGAGAATCTCTTGAAAGCTACAACATTTCTCTCCTCCATTGAGAATAAATATCTGTTGTAAGTAAATAAAAACCCTTTCCTGCTGTTCACTTTTTTAAAAACGTTTAATTACAGACGGCCATGGATACTTTTTTGAAGAGAAGCCAGAAGGATTCCAGCGGACATGAAAATGGAGAGAGAGAGCTGTGAAATCTAAGAAGAATGTTACCAAAGGGAAATATCACGAGGAATATCTTGAGCATGGTTTCATAGAATGTGCAAATGATCCTTCTCTTCCGTTTTATCTTAATTGTAACTTTGCATTGTCCAACGAGTCCATGAACCCCAGTAAACTGAAGCGGCATCTGAACTCAAATCACCCAGGATTGAAAGACAAGCCGAAAAGTTATTTCGCATCCATTCGGTCCAACTTAGAGCAACAATAAAAAATAATGAAGAAATTTCCCTCAATTTCTGTCAAAGCTCAGTTAGCAAGCTATAAAATTGTGAATCTTTTGGTCAAACAAAAGAAAGCTCATTTGGACGCTGAGACAATCATATTGCTGTCTTTACGAATCGCAGTTGAGACTATGGAGTTGGGACCCGACGCTGTTGAAAAAAAATAATAAGATTCCACTATCTCACCAAGCGATGGGACGTCGGATTGCTGACATTTCGACAGATTTGGACAATCAAATTAAAGAGCATTTTGCGGAAGCCGACGACATCCAAAAGCTCTGGGCAATGCAAATCGATGAAAGTACTGACATAAGCGGAAAGGCGCAACTCCTCGCATACGTCACACGTGAAAGACTGCAGATGATAGACAGAGAAATGAGAGTTTACTTATCCAGCAATGAGCCGCGTTTTGAGCTCATCTGCTCCAAAGAAAACGCTCAAGTATCTCATTAATTATCAAACATCTTTTGAATAAACACTGATTTCTTTTCTTTTTTTTTGTGAGGTGTGCCGCGCAAATTTTTTACCATGTGCAGTTTAGTGTGCCGTGAACGATTTTAGGTTGGACAACACTGCCTTAAATCGATTTATAATTAATAACAGATGTGAGCTTTTTTTACACCTGGTCTTCATTATGCATAATTTTGGCGATGAAAGACTCAATCAAGACCGGATACAAGGCCTCAACATGCATGGTCAAAGCACGAATCAACCAGGGCCGGATACAAGGCCTCAACATAGACAGAGCATGAACCATGCAACCAAGGCCGGATACAAATCCACAACATAGACAGAGCATGAACCAACCAAGGCCGGATACAAGGCCTCAATATGGACAGAGTATGAACCAACCAAGGCCGGATACAAGGCCTCAACATGGAGAAAGCATGAATCAACCAAGGCCGGATACAAGACCTCAACATAGACAGAGCATGAACCAACCAAGGCCGGATACAAGGCCTCAACATGGACAGAGCATGAACCAACCAAGGCCGGATACAAGGCCTCAACATGGACAGAGCATGAACCAACCAAGGCCGGATACAAGGCCTCAACATAGACAGAGCATGAATCAACCATGGCCGGATACAAGGCCTCAACATAGACAGAGCATGAATCAACCAAGGTCGCATACGAGGCCTCAATATGGACAGAGCATGAATCAACCGAGGCCAGAAATCGAGACAAGGGCTCAACTGGGCAGAGCATGACGTTGGTGCTGTTCGATTGCCTAGAAGAGCCAGACGTAAAAGTACTACATGTATTTCAAACCCTTTAATTAAGGGATCAAGTATTTTCTAAAGACAATTTTGACAACCAATAAATATTAAAATGTGTAGCCCGCCTTTCGTATGTCTCTTGGTGCACTGATGTGTATCATCGTCTCTTGGTGCACTGATGTGTATCATCGTCTCTTGATGCACTGATGTGTATCATCGTCTCTTGGTGCACTGATGTGTATCATCGTCTCTTGATGCACTGGTGTGTATCATCGTCTCTTGGTGCACTGATGTGCATCATCGTCTCTTGGTGCACTGATGTGTGTCATCGTCTCTTGGTGCACTGATGTGCATCATCGTCTCTCGGTGCACTGATGTGCGTCATCGTCTCTTGATGCACTGATGTGTATCATCGTCTCTTGGTGCACTGATGTGTATCATGGCCTCTTGATGCACTGATGTGAATCATCCCTTGCACACTAAAAATAACAGAAAACCAACCCCTCTTTAAAAAGAAAAGTAGTGCTGTCCTTGTGGTAGTTGGTCGGCTTTTCAACCCCCTTCATCTGTCATGGACACTGTCTACCTGAAGATCACCGGGTAAAAACTTGCCTGGGAGACTTATTTAACGGCCATAATAAATCCTTCGGTGCAAGGGAGATATAAAAAACAAACACAAAAAAAAACTATAAATTATTTAGTATAATAGTACTCGCTCTCACTCCATCTTTTTTTCGCACAAGCTCTCTCTCTATTATAGCCCATAGATCTGCTAATTATCTACTTATCAAATCAAGGACCCTGTTGCCCCCCTGGCCTCTAAATGCTGTTGTGTTCATTCTGGTTAAATTGTACACACATTTTCTCTTCATGTTATTTTCATGTAATCGCAGTCTGGGGGCAGTCTTTAGTTCCCCTTCTGTACTCTTTTCACAATTTCCTTTTACAGTAGCCGTACTCCTTCATTTGACGATATAGCCTGCGTCTAGTCTAGAGCTTTGCATTCAAAGAATGATCTGGGGTCACTCAAATACTCAAGGGAAAAAAACAACAACTACTTCCTGCTGGCTGAGCCTGAGTCATGCCTACAGTAACCCTACCACGGCACGGCGCGTGGGTCAGGATTAAAAGATTAAAAGCGGTAAACTCACGGGCTACCGCATGCGCCACGGGGTAGGTAACCGCTTTTTTAAAATTACAAATTTAAGATTGACATTTAAGCAGGGTTGTTAACAATACTAAAAAAACTTATTGGCAATACCAATACCAATACTGCCTGTAAAATCTATTGGCAATACCAATACCAATACAATTTTAAAACCAGTATTGCAATACCAATATTTATTTATTATTGCCTTACCAATACCAATATTTGGGTCATTCGACGAATAAAACGCAAATACGTAATTCATCGCTCTATATCACGTACATCGATAAACTATAACAACATTTTTGGCTAATTTAGACAATGTATTTTTAACCAAATTTTGTTCAATAGTTAACACTTGCTTCATCAGTTTTCCTCAAAGCATTCAAAAGTCTTTGACAACATATTAAATAAGTCGGCATACCTTAACGTCCTTAAGCAACAAGATTTTTTAATATGTATACTTTACACATTGTGAATGAATGAATGGATGGATGGATGAATGAATGGATGAATGAAGCAAATGACTGTCATAGAAAAGCAAATGATACATAAACGGTTAAACATCATACTATAGTAAAAACAGTCAGACCGAGTCAGTGGATTGCAGTGGATATTAACATCGTCAGATAAAGCAGTTTTACCGTTATTAATAATTAAATTTTAGTTTAAAATTTAAATTCATGAGTTATATCTAAAATCTGTCTAAATTGGCATTGGATGAAACAAAACATTAACTTGACTCACTTTCAAGCAAGAAATTCTGTAAAAGGAAATCGGAAAGAAAATATTGACCAAAGAAAAAAATGGCATCAAGATCTTGAAAGTATTACCTATCAGTCCATAATATGCGCAATAATTGAAAAGTTATGAACGAAATAGAACGACGCATTCACGCTACTAAAAATAGTTATAATTACAACAAATTTAATATTATATAAATTTTAAAAAATATTTTTTCTTTGTTTGGCCTTATTTTTGTTTGTAGGCCCTAGGCACGGTGCCTAAAGTGCCTAAGCCTTAATCGAGCCTTGGTAAGTCACTGGTCAATGCTCATTGCCAAAGATATAATATATGATTTGATTTCTATTATCATTCATTTAATTGATCAGTCTCATTCAAAAATTGTTTGGCAATGTCACTCGCAAGATGGCGACAGAAAATGAAAAAAATTATTATATTCAGCTTTATTCACAACCAATGTTGTAGAGAATTTATTGAATATTGCTTTTAGTATTGGTTAAAACTAAATACCAATATCAAAAATAATTATTGGCAATACCAATATCAAATTTCAAGAAGTATTGCAATATCGTCCCAATACTTAAAAAAGTATTGGCAATACTACCAATACCAATACAATATTGCAATATTAACAACCCTGCATTTAAGTAAGTCCTAAAGAAGCATCTGACCCAAGAGCAGAACTACAGACGCACGAAGTGTGGATCAAAGTTGGGTGCTACTGGATGTGAACGTTTCTCTGGGAATTCTTTCGGGCTGGTTTTTATGCTGTGATTGAAATATAACGCTAAAAACCACACGCATGAAAAGAATGTTATGTTAAAGTCAATGTTATGAATATTTATATATATTGACCCTACTTTTTTAAATATATATTCCCGATCTGTAAATGTTTATGCTAATCTGTCTCGCGATGCACATTTATATTAAACATGTTTTTTATAACCCCTTTCTCGTGATCAAATCGAGTTGAAATCTAGCAGGCAGACTGCGGTAGTTTTTTTTATATTTTTTTATTATAAATCCTTTATATATTTGAGACATAACTAAAATTTTGGATTTTTGGATTGTCGTGCGATGCGTATTGTGTTAAACGTGCCATTTAGTTATGTCTCGAATTTTAAGGATTTATAGTCAAAAACTGTGTTTTTTAACGGTTTTAAAAAATAAATATATAAGCTATATAAATATTAATGTACTCATCAGTTACAATGAAACTTTGGGAAGTTGTTAAGTATACTCCAACGAAAGTTTCTGGCATAAGTTTAAAAAAAAATTACCACTCATTAGTTTCTTTGAACTTCATTTCCTTTAAGGGACCGTCCATAAATGACGTCACACACTTAGAGGGGTGGGGGTCACACATTTGTGACGATGTGTGACGAGGGGATAGGGTTGTCAGGTGGCTGTCTCAAAAATACCGGACACTGGTGTCGAATTTTGTCGATGGCACAATATTTAAATGTAAAATGTCCGGTATTGCTTCCATTTTTCCTCTGGACAAATAACGATAATACCGGACAGTCCGGTACAAAACCGGACATCTGGCAACGCTACGAGGGGAGGGGGAGTTTAAGAATGGCGACTTCACGTCAAAACACGCAACTTTAATTATGGAAGTTCCACCGTTAAATATTTGATTCCTTACAATTTATTTAATGACGTTTATTACATGGCTTCACGCGTGTTACGACATAAGAGCGTAGGCTTACACTAAATACATATTTATACGACAAAAATTGATATTGATTTGAAACATGTTAATTTTCAAATTTTTAAAAAAAAATTTATGGGGGGGGGGCGCAAAAGCTTGGTGACGTAATATTGGAGGGGGGGGGGTAAATTTTTGTGACGACGTGTGATAAGGGGGGGGTGTTAAAAATCGCGTGACGTCATTTATGGTAGGCCCCTAAGATCTTTGCACCTAGCGACGCGTAAGAGGCCGTCCATAAATGACGTTACGCGATTTTGGCCAATTTTTGACCCCCCTCCCCACACTTCGTTACAAAAACTTAGACCCCCCCTCCAAGATTACGTCACAAAGTTTTGAACCCCCCCCCTAAAAGTCGTATTTTCCAATTGAAAATAAGCATGTTTCAAATATTTTGTTTGACATTTAAATATGTATTTAGTGTAAGTCAGGCAATCTATTTAATATCGTAATTAGTGGTGTACCGAATTCAAAAATTTAAAATCCGGCCGGAGCAGGAATCAGACAGATTTATTAAGTGAAATCTGACCGGAGCCGAATCCGGAGTCGGATTTTCAAAAATGCCCAGATTCCGGATTTGCCGGAGTCGTTATATATATTTTATTGCGTTACTACTGGCCAGCCAGAGTTGTAAAAAATGGCCGGATTCAGGATTTGCTGGAGCCGAAATTCGGTAATCCCCAATCGTAACTAGGGCTGTCAATATTGAAAAAAGCTGCGCGGGTACTCGTCCAAAACGCCGCATAATTTTCGCGGTCGTGACGGCTATAGAATGCAACCTAGCCACCATCCATTCACCTCATTTCACACAGTAGCTAGCAGCATATTTCCAAAAACATACTATTGTGCTCTACAAACTTTTATTCCTGCTGTAAATGCATTCGTCATACTTATATACAGTAAACTGAACATTCAAACAAAATGTCAACAACAATGACGTAACGTTCAGTCAGGTCACAGGGCCCAGCAGCTTGAATGTTAATGTTCACTAGGCAGTGGTCAATGTTCCCTATAAGGTTCGTGTAAAAAGTATTAAAAAAAAGTCATGAGCAAAAATGCACAGTATCCATTTTTTTTGCAATACTACACAATTTGCTGCGCACCACTTCGCGGCGTCGGCCAGAGAACTGCGCGGCCGCGCAACCACGCATCTTAAAAGGAACATTGGCGGTGGTAGTAACTTTTTAACTGATAAACTTTACATACTGACAACTTTGTACGTCTTATTAAAATCAGTTTTTCTGCTAGGCCTACGAAAGAAAGGGCGCGAGTTTGTTAAATTTTTTTAGCAAGGCGCGTCAACACCTGTTGGCGGGTGGTAGCAGTTATGACATCACCAACGATTTAACTTTTAAAAATTTATAGCAAGCCCAAATTATTTTCAACCCTTTGTTTTGTCCAGATTTTAAAAAAAGACATAAAAAAACCAAAAAAAAACCTTTCATTTATTTTTTGTTATTACATTATCACAGTAAATATCTTTGAACAACTAAAATATACATTTTTTCTTTAGGCTAGGCACTTTTTTAACATGGTCGCGATAGGAGTGGAGGAAGGAATGAGAAAAAAAAGAGGGGGGGGGGATTTATTTAAAAAAAACATAAAAAAAAACAAAACAACAACATTGGCTCGTCTCAACTGGTAACTAAATAATGTCGGCGTATTTCAAAGTCTCTTTAAATTCCTGTCATTGATTCATTCGAAGAACCTAAATCTTTTTTGTGTTTTATGATTTTTCTTTCATGTTCAGAGGAAAAAGTTGTAGATTTACATAGAAAATACCTTGTAGTTTGTCGTTGTCAGAAAGAACTTTATTTTATTTCTCTTTGACAGATACTTCTCAAGCATTTTCGTGTTAAAAGTATTTCACAGGGCATATTTCAAACAAAATTTTTTATTTGATAAATTTTTGCGAACCGTACACATCGTAAGACGCGTGAAGTTATTTAAAACGTCATTAAATAAATTGCAAGCAATGAATTAGTTAAGTGGTAATTTTATTTAAAGTCGAGCGAATGTCTTATGTGACGTTACATTTCTTTAACACCTCCCTCCCCATCGTCACAAATGCTTGACCCCTCCCCCATCTAGGCGCGTGACGTCATTATACTCATTAATTTAAATTTATGACCATGACGATCATTCTAATATTATATAAAGAAGAGAAATGCGTTATACGCTTATGTCTAGTACTAGTATTTTATTTTTGAAAAGTTTCGACTGTTTACAATAATGTGATGTATGTTGAAATAGGCCTCAGTTTTGCTTTAAAAAATTAGAATTAAGTACCATGGACCATAGACTAACTAAAGACCGTAGATATTTTTAGAACTTATGTAGATCCCTGTTCTTATAACGGTCGTTTGGGCTAGGTTATTAAAAATAAGAGTACAGCCAAAAATTAAAGCGATTGGTAATTAAAATCAATTAGGTAATGGAATGACAAATTCTTTTATTGACTAACTTTTTTTCCCCTTTTCAGGAAGTACATGGACTATGATTATGATGAGCATCATTTGTTTCATAATTGTTTTATTTTGTAGAGTTTTTGAAGTAGTAGTAGGCCAGTAGGGCTATATTTTTAACCAGAGATTATGGTACTAGTAGAGGAACATTAAATACAGTTAAAATAGTTTAAACTGTAAAATTTTATTATAAAAAAGTGCCGTCCTAAATAAATATGATGTACATATCAATATCGTATCATTATCGTGTATTGAAAGTAAAAAGTAAAAGTGCAGCTGATGCTGTTAACTGCTAGAACTTACACTAAACTTTAAAAGAAGAAAGTACTTGAAAATTTGAAAATAAATAATTGTATCAATTTTCTGTGAAATGAGAGGCAACAATAATTGATAAACCAAGCGGTATGAGATCCAATTATGACCCAAACACTACTTTAACTTTTAGTTTTAGTGACTAAGTTCATAAATTTTAATGAAGAAAAAACCCCAACAAAACAAACAAATGCTCAGTATTTGTAGTGTAGTTAGTCGCATTCCGTGGACAGCCGTGGTAACTGAGTATTTTAATTTTTAGCCGCACTCAAGTGAAAGTGAATGTGACCCTCACCCTGCTACTGCTACTGCTATAACTATAAGTAGTTACTATAACTTATAGTATAACTATTCATTGCCGTGCACCGCCATCGATGCCATCATTAAATCATTATCATTCAATTCAAACTCATCAGAAAACACATTTGACGGTATTCCTGCAGTTTCTACACGTATATTAGGCCTATTTCACAGCGAAATTTAATATTCTCGTGAGAACTTACGTCTTACGTTTTTAATTTATTAAATGAATGCATTATTATATGTACTATTTCAAATATTACATCGCTAATTTCAAATTCCCTAATTTGTAAGTCTTTTTAGTCTCTATATAATACACAGAGGCGTCACTAGGGTTGGTGTCACCCGGGGCGGTAGCTCATGGTGTCACCCCTTCACGACTGAATGGGCCGTCCATAAATGACGTCACGTGAGGATGCCAATTTTTACCCCACCCTCCCCTAGCTTCATACTTATACTCCCACCCCCTTTTTCACGTTTTACGTCACAAGGCTTAGACACCCCCCCCCCAAAGCTGTATTTTCTAAATAAAAATTAGCATGTTGCAAATTATTTTTTGTCATTTAAATATGTATTAAGGGTACGTCTACACTCTGATGTCGTAACACGCGTGAAGCCATCGAAAACGTCATTAAATAAATGGTAAACAATCAAATATTTAAGTGGAACTTTTATTTAAAGTTGCGCGTTTTTTTATGTGACGTCACATTTTTTAACCCCACCCCCTCGTCACACATCGTCACCGATGCGTGACCCCCACACCCTATTACGGATTAAAAGGGGGGTGCTGAACGGGCTAAAGCCAGGGGCCACCAATAATTTAAGGTACTCCAAACTTATTATAGTGTATTATAATGATGCAGACAAATGTTTGTATGAATCCCTGAAAATGCCTTGGACATTCATACGGCAAAGCTGCAAATATGAGTAGGAAGTATAACGGAAACTAGGCTATTCTTCGTGAGAAGTGCAGTGTTGCTCATTATGTGCCGTGCACAGCTCATTCCCTTAATTTGGTTGGGAAAAGTGCAGCAGGTTGTCCTGATGCAGTCAGATTTTTTGTCTTCTGCAAAATCTTTATACCCGGCTTGTTGCATCTACTCATCGTTGACAGGTACTTTAAAAACACATGAAATTGATACATGTTAACAAAGCCTTGTGTGACAAAAGATGGTCAGCATGACATGATGCAGTAAGGTCTGTTAATAACTTATACCATGCGTATATCGCAGCACTGGAAGAATTAGCAACAAACGAAAATCAGCAACGTGACTGTCTACTTAAAGCAGGATTTCTAAAGGAACTTGAACAACTGGAAGTCGCTATTTCACTGGAAATTCGGGAAACAATTTTAGAAAGGAAGTCTCTCATTGAGTTTGTCAAAAGACAGCATTCTTAATTTGATTCCTATGAAGACAGAGGAAAGGACAAGTCCGTGGTAAAAAAGAGTATGAACAATCTTCAATGCTATCAACAAAAAAAAGAGAAAAAAAAGGGCGTCAGTTTGATAAAGGGACATCACCAAAACAGTATTCTCCCCGAGACAAAAGTTTCAAGGTAGAGGTATTTCTGGTAATCATTGACAAACTTTCTTGAGCCCTACAACATCGGTTAGGCCCATATAAAGACATCCATGAGAAATTTGGCTTTCTTACAAACCTATCTGAGCTCAGCCATTTCGCCAGCCGATGGGCAGCAGCCAAGATAATGGAAGAAAATTCAAGTGATTTCAAAAACTGCTTACCTTCAGAATTAGTCCAATTCCCAAAACTCTTAAAAAAAGTTATTGTCCAGGCTCAGGGTAAGGAAAGGAAGTACCCCAATGCCAAACTCAAAACACGTGCATAGAGCTAAACATTTTGCTGCTTTTGAATGAGCTAAATTTCACACAGCTCTTTACAAATGTACACATCGCACTTCTCATCTATCTCTCAATGATGACATCAAACTGCAACTGAGAGCAATCCTTTTCAAAGTTGAAAAGAATATAAAATGAGTTAGTACAAAGACTGAATATGCTCTCTCTAATGAGCATTGAAAAGGAACTTATTTCTAAGCTTTCTTAGCTTTACTGACTTGATTGATAACTTCACCATGAGAACAATTCACAAACGAAAGTTGTAGGTTCAAATAATAATATTACATATTTTTCAATATTTTGTTTTATTTCAACTAGAGAAAACAATTCGTTACCCCATGAAAAAAATAGTTTATAAAAAATAAGGAATAACGCGTAATATTTTTCTTTATGGGAGGAGCGTTCGTAACCACGAAACAGCGTAAGTCGGGATGGGACCGTCGTAACCGGGGGACTACCTGTATATAAACATGCATTTCACGCCTTTAATAAATATATATGAAACAAAATATCAACTCAAAAGACATTGAATTCATAATTTTCGTCTAGAAAAAACATCAACAAAGAAAACCCATCTTTTGATTATTATTTTTTTTGTAGAAAACTTATCCCTTCCACACCCCAATGTGGTGGGGAGAGTCGTGAGGTGGGATTCATCCATGGTGTCGGTGTGTCAAAGCCCAAATAGCTTTATATCTTTTAAAACATAAGACACTGCCTCTTTCATGTCCAGCTTTTTTTTAAAGATCTCTCAGCTGCGACGTTTCTTTTCTTTTCTTCCTAATTTGTTTTAATGTTGTTTGTGTGTTGGGACTGTTTTAGTATTGCAAGTTAACTGATATTTTTAATAAAAAGTTTTCGCGTTTAACTTATTTCTTTGTATTTCTTAATTTCTTTCTAGATGAAAAAAATGTGTTTTCATTTTTTTTTCTGACATAAAATCGGACACAGTAAAAGTTTAAAAGATGGGTGTCACCCGGGGCGGCCCGCCCCCCTCGCCCCCCCCTAGTGACGCCACTGATAATACATAATCTTGTCACGATAATTTTGTTTATGTACCAAACTGCTTGCGAGATATATTTTTACCTGGGTCGACCCATGCTAAAATAAATTTAATGACTGAAAATGTTTTTTAAAAAGTATTGTTCATCTTTTTTAATGTTCTCGGAAGATAAATAACTATTTTAAAGACAATATCATTTTTATTTCGTTTCTAGATGTTTGATTCTTATTTTATTTACATGTATTTCCATTTGGCATCTTATTGGGACAATCCGGCAAGTAAAGTAATAGATAAACAAAATGGTTGCATCACAGACTATTTACTGTTGAGAGCCGAAAAAATGCCTAAGAAATTAAATAGACTCACAAATTAGCGTTGTAATAGCTGAAATACAACATATAATAATGCATTTAATAAAAAAACGTAAGTTCTCACGAGAAAATTAAATTTCGCTGTGAAATAATATACGTGTAGAAACTGCAGGATTACCCATTTTACATAACATTGACAAAATTGATTTCATTGAATATTAATATTGCCAGTTGTTGTCAATGACCAATGAAGAACAGATAACAAGTTAGTTGCTAAGTTGGTGATAGTCAAAGTCGGAAATATATATTTATTTATTAATAATATAATTTATTTAAGGGAGTGTCTATTGGTAGTCGAGTACCAATAGCAGGTCCCTGCGGCTGCGGCTATTGGTAAACAGTTATTTTCACTATCCAATGGGATTAAAGGAACACTTAATAGCTACTAATATAGCCTTTTAAAATTCACCAAATGTACCGAACTTCCTTGGTCTCATGATAGACTGGTGAACTGAATTTGAAGAAAAGTACTGTAATGGGTTCTATTTTCGGTTGAGCCTAATAGTTTTTTTCTTCTTTTCTTACAAAAATTCTTATAATTACGACTAAATTATATCTTTTTGTTTTAGGGTCAGGGTTAGGGTTAGTTGTCTATTTTTTACATTAAAATAGAAAAACAAATTTTTAATATAGGAACTAAAACTAATTAAATCAATTTAACATTCTTATAATTACCATAACCGGTCACTACTACTTCCCGTGTTGTGTCGACGCTTACAAGCCACCCGCTCAATTGACGGTTATAAGCCACCCGCTCAATTGGCGTAGAGCTGGCGCCAGGGATTGCTTCCGACGGTGGGAGAGATATCTTTGTCTCATTTGACAGCTACCGCCCGCCTCAAGCTGGGCAGCCCCCAGTCAATAAGGTGTTGTCCCACCACAGTCTGCCTGCCCTACTGGGTGCGTAGGGCTTAGGGTGCACACATGCCTGACAAGTAGACTGTAAACTCATGCACCAACCAATACAAATATAAATAAAAAAGCAAAAAGGAAAACCCCAATCCTCAAGCTGGGGACCTGGAATGTACGGACGCTGACACCCGGGATGTCAGATGACCTTAACGATATCAGCGATGCCAGGAAAACATCTGAAATAAACAACGAACTGGCAAGACTGCATGTAGACATAGCCACCTTACAAGAGACACGGCTGTCAGGTTCTGGTTCACTAAGAGAAAAGGACTACACGTTCTTCTGGCAGGGCAAAAGCAAGGAAGAAGCCAGAGAGCATGGTGTTGGATTTGCTGTCCGAAACACCCTTCGTGGGTATGGTAGCACCCTGCCAACAGGGAACTGAAAGGCTTCTCACACTTCGCCTACACACCACAACAGGGCCCGCCTACCTAATTAGTGCATATGCTCCCACACTCAATGCAACCATGCAGACAAAAGATGAGTTCTACAACCAGTTGGACTCACTGTCAAGCTCGATATCCAAAGATGAGCACGTGATACTGCTGGGTGACTTTAACGCTAGAGTGGGTGCAGACTACACCTCATGGCCCTCTTGTCTGGGAAGATTTGGCACAGGAAAACTGAACGAAAACGGACAGAGACTCCTGGAACTATGCTCTTACCACGATCTATGCATCACCAATACTTTCTTTCAGACAAAGCCACAACATAGAGTGTCCTGGAGACATCCTCGCTCTAAGCACTGGCACCAGCTGGACCGAATTATTACCAGGCGCTCTGCACTGAAACATGTTCTCCTCACTCGAAATTTCCACAGTGCCGACTGCGACACAGATCACTCACTGGTATGTTGCAAGCTGAGATTACTGCCCAAGAAATCTCACCGATCCAGACCAGTAGGCAGACCCCGCATTGATGTGAGTAAGACTTCTCACCCAGACAAGAAAGCCGAGTTCATAGAAGCTCTCTCCAACTCACTAGACTCTGACCTGCCAGGCAACAGCACCAAGGAAAAGTGGGAACATCTCAGACTGACCATCAACAGCACAGCAATGCAGATCTTCGGAAGAAAAAGGAACCAAAACAATGACTGGTTTGAGGCCAACTCTGCCACACTCACCCCTGCCGTAGAAGAAAGACGAAGTGCCCACCAAAAATACAGGCACTCCCCAAACCCACAGACACTGCAGGCGTACAGATTAGCCAGGAGCAATGTTCAGAGATTAGCTAGGCAATGCGCAAATGACTACTGGCTCCCACTCTGTCAGAGCATCCAGCTAGCGGCCGACACCGGTAATATTAGGGGGATGTATGACGGCATTAAAAAAGCCATGGGGCCTTGTAAGAAAGTCATAGCCCCACTGAAGTCCTCAACTGGAGAAATAATTCGCGACAGGGCTAAACAGATGGACAGATGGGTGGAGCACTATTCAGAACTTTACTCCCAACAAAATCATGTAACCCAAGATGCCATCAATGCCATCCAAAGCTTCCCCCTCATGGCAGAACTGGACGACATACCCACCCTAGCAGAACTAAAAGAAGCTATTGAGCGATTACCAATAGCCAAGGCCCCCGGTCAGGACGGAATACCACCAGAGATCATCAAGTGCGGCAGTAGTGTATTGCTGGAACACCTGCATGGCCTCCTCTGCCAGTGCTGGGAAGAAGGAGCTGTACCAGAGGATATGAGAAATGCCAATATTATCACGCTGTATAAAAATAAAGGAGACAGAAGTGACTGTAACAACTACAGAGGCATTTCTCTCCTTAGCATCGTGGGTAAAGTCTTTGCACGCGTTGTTTTAAATAAACTGCAAAGACTTGCTGAAAGAGTATATCCTGAATCACAGTGCGGTTTCCGGGCAGAAAGGTCAACAATCGACATGATCTTTTCTTTAAGACAACTTCAAGAAAAGTGCCGAGAGCAACACATGCCCCTTTACCTGGCCTTCATTGATTTAACAAAGGCTTTTGACCTGGTCAGCAGAGATGGTCTGTTTACAGTCTTGGCAAAAGTTGGCTGCCCACCAAAACTGCTTAGCATTATACAGTCATTCCACGATGGTATGAAAGGCACGGTGCAGTATGACGGTTCAACTTCCCCTCAATTTGATATCCTCAGTGGAGTCAAACAGGGCTGCGTCCTCGCCCCGACACTCTTTGGCATCTTTTTTGCCTGCCTGTTGAAACATGCCTTTGGATCCTCAACCGAGGGGATCTATCTCCATACACGTTCTGATGGTAAACTATTTAATCTGGCCAGGCTGAAGGCAAAGACGAAGATCCGAGAAACGGTCATCAGGGACATGCTTTTTGCAGACGACGCTGCCATTGCAACTCACAACGAAGCTGATTTGCAAAGCCTGATGGACCGCTTTGCCAAGGCCGCCAGGGACTTCGGACTAACCATCAGCCTCAAAAAGACCAACGTGATGGCCCAAGATGCTGACCCACCCAACATCACCATCGATGGCTGCCAACTTGAGGCCATGGAACGTTTTACATACCTTGGCTCCAACATCACCAACAACCTGTCCCTTGATTCCGACCTAGACGTACGGATCGGCAAGGCCTCCACAACCATGGCCAGGCTCTCAAAAAGAGTATGGAGCAACAAAAAGCTGACCATCAATACGAAAATTGCTGTCTACAGGGCATGTGTGCTAAGCACCCTCCTTTATGCCAGTGAATCCTGGACCCTATACTCCAGACAAGAAAGGAGATTGAGCGCTTTCCACATGCGCTGTCTACGGCGCATCCTGGGAATCACCTGGCAGGACCATGTCACCAACAATGAGGTGCTACAACGGGCAAAAATCCAAAGCATGACAACTCTTCTTCGCCAGCGTCGGCTTAGGTGGTTGGGACATGTGCGCAGATTGGAGGATGGCAGAATCCCAAAGGACATCCTCTATTCTGAGCTAGCCAAAGGAAAGAGGACCACAGGCCGGCCTCACCTCCGTTACAAAGATGTGTGCAAGAGAGACCTCAAAGCTATTGGCATTGACATAAATAGCTGGGAGGAACTCGCTGGGGACAGGTGCAGTTGGAGACAGGCATTGACTGCTGGGCTAGAAGCAGGAGAAAGAAACCTGCAACAGCTCACAGACGAAACTCGCCTAAAGAGGAAAAGCAGAGCAATTCAGCCAACCACTAGCACTACCTTTAAGTGTCAGAAGTGCAGCAAAGGCTGCCATTCGCGAGTGGGATTGTACAGCCACAGCAGAAGCTGCAAGATCATGTGCGTAAATCCCACAGGAGCACAGAAAATTCCGTCGTCTCACGAGACTTAAGGAAGCCAAACAACAACAATTACCATTAAATTGGAGCTTTTAGTTATAGGGTCAAGGTTAGGTTTAGTTGTCTATTTTTTACATTCAAACATTACATCAAACTCAGAATATCACCTAGTTGTAGTTTTATTAACAATTAATAATAGCGAACTAACAATAGCCGACAACCGGAAATGGCTATTGGTAGTCGAGTACCAATAGCTCCCTAGAAGCTATTGGGAACTGACTACCAATAGCCGCAGCCTTTATTTAATGGGTAATCCTGCAGAGTTCTCGTTTTTAATTTATTAAATGCATTAAAATATGTTATACTAGGGGCAAGTACCCGGCTATGCCCGGGTTTAACAACAACAGCAACAACAACAAAAACAACAACAGCAACAAAACAACAAAAACAAACAACAAAAACAAAACAACAAACAACAACTACAACAACAACAGCAACAACAACAAAGCAACAACAACAAAGCAACAACAAAAAAAACAACAACTACAACAACAACAGCAACAACAACAGCAACAACGACAAAAACAACAACAGAAACAGCAACAGCAACAAAACAACAAAAACAAAACAACAACAAAAACAACACAATTAACAACAAAACAACAACAAAACAACTACAACAACAAAACAACTACAACAACAAAGCAACAACAACAAAACAACAACTACAACAACAAAAGCAACAACAACAAATCAACAACAATAGCAAAACAATTATTTTATGGCGATAGTTGCCTTCTTGTTAATCTCGACACCAAAATGTTTATTATTTTGCGTCATTATTTTACGTCTTAATTTTCAATAATTTTTATTTTATATAGCTCATATAAGGAAAAACTACATTTTGGGCCCCCGGCCCCCAGTATCTTATATATATGGAACGAAACCTGTTTAATAACCCTTCCGGTATAATTTTGTGTACGTGTACCAAATTTCACGTTATTTGGTTGTCTGGATCTTGAGTTATTAGGGAACAGACAGACAACAAATGCGTCTTATATATATAGAGATTTATAATTTTAGCTATTAGAGCGCTGATTTGTAAGTTTTATTAATTTCTAAGGCTTTTTTCAGCCCTTAAAGCTACATAATCAGAGTGGGATACATCCATTTTGTTTATATGCAGTACCCTACTTGCTGGGTTGTCACAGTAAGATGACAACATAAATGAAATTTTCTCACTTAAAAACAAACAAAATTTGAGTCAAACATCTAATAATAATAACAAAATATCAAATGAAATTGTCTTTAAAATATTTATTTATCTCCTAAGAACATTAAAATAGATGAATAATACTTTAAAAAAAATATCTTCAGTCAGTAAATTTATAATAGCATTGGTAAAGAATATCTGGCAAGCAGTTTGCTATAAACAAAATGGACGTATCGTGACCAGGTTATGTATTATATAGGGCTGAAAAAATGCCCTAGAAATTAAAAATACTCACAAATTAGCGCTATAATGGCTGAAATACAGCATATAATAATGCATTTCAGAAATTAAAAATGTAAGTTTTCACGAGAAAATTAAATTTCGCTGTGAAATAATATACGTGTAAAATCTGCAGGATTACCATATAGACATATTAAACTATATAATTTGCAATTGTCACGCAAGTAGTGTCTGTCATTCCAGACGCTACTAATTTTAGAAAGCAAGGAAAACCAAATTACTGCACCAAAGCATCAAAAGGTGTGCAAATTAAATATGCGCTGTAAAAAATATTATATGACGTCATTGTTTTCGCTCATATTTTAATTTTGGAAAAAGGATCGATGTAAAAAGAGGATTTGATGATGGTTAATTATAAAATAAAAAAATAAAGGGTGCGCCGTAGGCGCCCTGCAACCCCTATTATAAAATACTTTGTGTACATTTCAGAAAGTTTAATATTTCGTATTTATCAAACAAGGACAAGTTAGTTGGGCTTTTGAATTAGGTCGGCGCAGTAGGCGCCCTTAAAAAAAAAGTGCATTTTAAAAAAAAATAAATAGATTTCAGCTGAAAACTTCCGTCATTTTTGACGGGTGTACGCTAGTAATGATATAATTATAATGAGATGATATCTCAATCTCATGACACTCATGTCTTACTCTAATTACTATTTACTGAACTGATATATGATGATATACGCCACTGTCTCCACTCTTAACTTGACTTACTCTTGACTCTTGTGAAATCTTAATCTCATCAATTTTAGTTTTAGGTAAAAGGGCAGTCCAGTGGTCATTGTGTGCAGTCTACTGTAGTTTAGGTGTTTAAAAATTATAATTATAATATTTTAGCATATACCAACCAGTACTTGCATTAGTATTCTTAACTAATATTGTCACCATTGTCTGTTTCTCAGTGAATTTTTTAATGTGTAAATGTTTTCTTTTTAAAATTAAATTAATACAGTTACATAAAAATTGACTATTAATAATCACAGTTTTCTTCTTTGTTTGGATGATTTAAATTCCCCCCCCCTGAATTGACGGCATTGCGAAAAAGAACTGAACGCAAGCAGCGGTGACATCACATCAGATGACGCGATGTGAAAATTTGATACATTCTCTAGTTGATTTTCAAAACATTAGGAAATTACAGACAGGCGGTTAACCGGTCCTCAAAAACGAGCGTTCTTAACAACTTTAGTTTTTATTATGCTCTAGATCACGACTTCTTGTACACTACACTTCACACTCAGTACAAAACAGTTCGCTTGGTACACACCACACAGTTTGTTGAATTCGTTCAAGTTCGTTCATTCAATTTATTGTTAAATGTTTATTGTTGATGTTGACAGTGTTACAGACTGTCATTGTAGATAGCAGGTACTCTCGATATGTTGGATAATAAATACTTTAATAAATAGTGTTAAATAGAAAGTAGTAAAGTACACCCCCTTAGCTCTTACATTTAAATCTGGAGATATTCGGATTTGGCAAATATTAGGGCCAACTATCCAGATCCCGCAAATGTACAAAAAACATATCTGGCCACCACCTACTTGTGTAATATTTTAGTAATAGGATAGGTGCATAGAGTGTGGGTTTAAAGTGTTCCAAAATAATACAGTTACAGTAAAATAAGCCTTTGCCTTAGCCTTAGAGCAGTGCTTCTCAAAGTGGTGGTCCACGGACCGGGGGTGGTCCGTGGGCCATCCGCCGCCGGTTCGCAGAAGCTGTCAAGAAAGAACAGAAAAATATAATTATAAACCTCCATTTGCAACGTTTAATATTAAGTTTAAGCCTATAGAAAATGTCAAATTTTCGTCAATGAGTACATAAATGAAGCAAATAGAATACAATAAATTACGTCAGTGCAGGGAAAATAGTTTGCCGGTATTTGGTGCAATGGAAAAATTGCTGCGGGTCCGCCATACTAAAAAGTTTGAGAAGCACTGCCTTAGAGGACTATAAATTTAATTCATTAAAAATAATTGATTAAGTAATAATAATACATGTACATGTAATTCTATGATGTGTCATGTTGAATAAAGACCTTAACTATATCCTTATGCCTACTAACATTAATATAACTACATGTAATACAGTATTTTAGGCTGTCCTGTACTTGAGCACACTATAACGGAGATGGGCTGGAAACGGGGATCTCTGGTAATGGAAGCTAAACCATTCGCCCATGTTATATGTCAAAAATATAAAGATGAAAGATGCAATTTTTGCTTTACCAGGTATGTAACAATCAATTAATATTATTATGATATCAAATCAAACTCATGATCTCATTTTCAAATCAAGTTTTTTAATATTTAAATAAGATATCTTAAATGGAACAGTTTTATTTAATTTACTTTTATATTCCTTTTTAGCTTAGAAGAAACTACACATGTTTTAAAAAGATGAATTTCATAATTAGAACAATTAAAAAAAAGACTTTAACAAATAATGTTAAGTTTTTCTCTAGCTTAAAAATGCAGCCATACGTCACCCTACCCTCCCACCCCACTTCCCTAAATTCATCTACTGCATCTATGTCTGATAACATCAAGCGAGCTTTCTGCAAAATAAATTTGACTGAAGTCTTATAGCAGTTATAATTTAAATTTTTTAAAGAAGTTCTTAAAAAATATAGTAACTTAGTAGCTACCAAATTCTTTATCATTTTGCAATTAAAAAACCCTCTACCTTTATATATATATACAGTGGTACCACGCTTAACGAACGCAAATCGTTCCAGCAGTGCGCTCGTTAAGCGAGGAGTTCGCTAAGCGAAACGTGATTTCCCATAGACGTCTATGGGAAATGAATTAATTGGTTCCGGGCCAGCACAAATTTCAACAAAAATATTTTAAAAAATGAGGACAGGCAGTGTTCAGAGGCAAGTAAAGTGTTATTAGACACTCACCAAGTAAAGTGTTATTAGACACTCACCAAGTAAAGTGTTATTAGACACTCACCAAGCAGGGTTAGGTGTTGTTGGATGTTGGGAGGTGGGATGAGGAAGACACACACTTTTTTACAGTTTTCACACACACACACACACACATTTCCAGTCCAGTTGCTGTCAGAGTTAGAGCTGGAATCAGAAGGTCTGAACCACAAGCTAAACCACAACAAAAAATGTAAATAAATTGGGTAAACAAATCCCCCCAAAAAACTTCTAGAAATTTGAACACTTTCCATAATTGGCTGGTTTCTACATTTTCATCTTGTAAAGTGAAAGTACAAACTAGCAAACGATACAGCTAACATTTTCATCTTGTAAAGTGAAAGTACAAACTAGCTAACGATACAGCTAACATTTTCATCCTGTAAAGTGAAAGTACAAACTAGCTAACGATACAGCTAACATTTTCATCTTGTAAAGTGAAAGTAAAAACTAGCTAACGTTACAGCTAACATTTTCATCTTGTAAAGTGAAAGTACAGCTAACATTGTCTCCCTTTTAAAATTAAAAAAAAAGCATGTGATTTCAACAAAAATGCAGTATAAAAATGCTTTTAACACTCGGATCACAATCAAAACACACATTGAGATTCAATACATTATACAAAACTGAATTATCACAAGCAAGTTTGTAAGTATATTTAAATTAAAATTTTCTAAGAAGATGAGTCATGACATGAGATGTGTTATCTATAGCTTATAAAATCTAATCTAATTAATGATCAGAAGATAACAGTGGAAACACTTGTAAAAGTGTTGGACAGACTTTCTGACACTTTTGATAAACAGTGGAGTGTTGGGAGTGACGTAAGCAGTTTACTGTAATGAGATACAAAGATAGCACAGGTTCTCACAGCTGATGATAAAGTCAGTTTTGACTCAAAGCACTAAAAAAAAAGTCAACGCAAACAATTGAAAAACATTTTGCCTGGCCCGCTTGCCACTTGACCTCCGTGCCCCTATTCAAGCTATAAAAGTGAATAAACTTTGATTAATTGATTAAATTTTCCTAACATATCCCCAAAATATTGTCGTGTGAGGTGTATCCAGGAAATAAATATAATAAGAGGTAATAAATATTATAAGAGAAAATAAGTATAAGGAAAAATAAATATTAGAGAAAAAAAATATTATAAGAGAGAATAAATATTATAAGAGAAAATAAATATAAATTAGAAAAAATAAATATTATTAGAGAGAATAAATATAAGAGAAAATATATATTATAAGAGAAAATAAATATTATAACAGAAAATAAATATTATAAGAGAGAATAAATATTATAAGAGAAAATAAATATAATAAGAAAAATAAATATTGTTAGAGAGAATAAATATTATTAGAGAGAATAAATATTATAAGAGAAAATAAATATTGAAAGAGAAAATAAATATTAAAAGAGAAAATAAATATAATAAGAGAAAATAAATATTATAAGAAAAAAATATTATTAGATAAAATAAATCTGTTTGCAGTTTTACACATGGGGTATCACTCTGTGATAAACATACAAAATCTTGCGTGGCCCATAAATAATTAATTAACAGACATTCATCATTTTGGTTATAATAGCATTGTTGGATATTTTCCTACGTATTTCTCTTCTTTCAAGTGCAGAAGAAAAACTCCTGAAATGTGGTGCCTGCAAAAAACTAAAGTATTGCGGAGTAGCGTGCCAGGTAACTAAACTAATGTACATTATTGTGGTATAGCTTGCCAGGTAATTAAACTAATGTATTGCGGTGTAGCGTGCCAGGTAATTAAACTAATCTATTGCGGAGTAGCGTGCCAGGTAATTAAACTAATGCATTGTGGTGTAGCCTGCCAGGTAATTAAACTAATGTATTGTGGTGTAGCGTGCCAGGTAATTTCACACTGTTACTTCTAATATTATCTCCTGCTTTAAAGTATTCTTTTAAATTAAAAAAATTAGCTCATCATATAAACTATTTTCATATTAGACACTTAGCTCACTATATAAACTATTTTCTTATTAGACCAGGGGTGGGCAAACTTTTTAGGGTGAGGGCCGCATTAGTAAAAATGAAAAATCAATGAGCCGCACCTAACCAAAAGGTACCCCCGATTCAAGTGCAAACATCCACCTTTTACCGCAGACATCCGCGGGCCGCAAGGAACTCTGTAGTGGGCTGCATGCGGCCCCCGGGCGTAGTTTGCCCACCCCTGTATTTGACACTTAGCTCAGTATATAAACTATTTTCATATTAGACACTTAGCTCAGTATATAAACTATTTTCATATTAGACACTTAGCTCACTATATATTTCAAAATCCTATTCCATTGGGAGGCCACGTGATGATCTGCACTTGTTAAATGATGGTTAAAAAAAAGTTATTGCTGATGTCTAAAGTATTTCCTTAAATACAAACAAAGGTTTGCTATTCTTTTCAGAAAGAAGACTGGAAGATTCATAAAACTGAGTGCAAAGTGATGAAACGAGTTCCAGATACTCCAACCGACAGTATCCGTCTGTACCTGAGGCTCATAATACGTTATTTGGTAACTGACATAAACATGATCTTTGTTTCAAGTGTGGTGTGTATAGCTAAGCAGAGGCAGTTTGACAAAATATTGACTTTTTGATAAATTTCTTTGTTGATGCAGCACTTGTCTACATTGTACCTTGTTTTGATACTTATGTATCTCAGGTACATAATCTGAACTTAGCTATTTAAACAATTATTTTTTTTACAGTTATATATATATATATATATATATATATATATATATATTTTATATCCATTTTTACATTTCACTGCCCCAATCCTGTTTATTCTGGTGAGGAGAGAACTGTGGTGCAGACATTGGTTTCTATTTGAGAGTTCTTGTTCTTTGCTTAGTGAAATTTTCTTTTGTTTTGGTATCTTCAGGCCGCAGCTGCCAGTGAGAAGCATCCCAAAGATGAATCTCCTTGCCTACGCAGTTTTAATGACTTGATGTCTCGTAAGTTGTGTTTATTATAATAAACATATATAATTTGCAATGTCACGTCTGTAGTGTCTGTCCATGACGCTACTAATTTTAGAAAGCAGCGCACCAAATTACTGTACCAATGCATCATAAGGTGTGCAAATTAAAGATGCGCTGTAAAAAAATATTATATGACGTCATTGTTTTAGCTAATATTTTAATTTTGGAAAAGGGATCAATGTAAAAAGAGGATTTGATGATGGTTAATTATAAAATTAAAAAAAACCCTATTATAAAATACTTTGTGTCCATTTCAGAAAGTTTAATATTTCGTATTTATCAAACAAGGACAAATTAGTTGGGCTTTTGAAAAAAGTGCATTTTTTATAAAATAAATAGATTTCAGCTGAAAACTTCCGTCATTTTTGACGGGTGATAGGCTAGTAATAATAATAATAATAAATTGATCATTTACATAGCGCAGTGCCCCAGCAAGCAACTGGGCTCACAACGCTTTACTTAAAAATAGTATAACACACATAGTGATCAATTCATCCAATGTAAAACATTCATATCCTTAATGAAACATATAATGACATTACGGTGCATATAAGCTAAGTTAATCATTTAACTAAATCTCAGATTGTGGTTTAATTAATTTTGAAAGTAAAGTTTGGAGAGATGTGTACTTAGTGGAATCCTGAATGCTTGAGTAGTTGGAATACTTCGAATGTGGAATGGTATAGAATTCCATTGTTAAAACATACAGCCGATCCTGCTTTGGTGGTACACTTTGGTCCCCCCCCCACACACACACCCACAATTAAAATGGCTCCCTCTGTTATCTGGGTAATTTACAGATGAAGTCTGTATTAGATATTAGAAGTTATAATTAGATTTTTGCATTGAATGACACTAAGACAGTTTCTTAAATTCTGAAAATATGGGACTGAACAGACCAAAATCTTCAATTTGGTAATTTATCTCATAACTGCAGAGTAGAATTTAGAACAATTTTTAGTGAACAGTTGAGTTGATCGACGTAGACTGGAATCAAATGAGTTCATGAGATGTGATCAAATGAGTTCACGAGATGTGATCAAATGAGTTCATGAGATGTGATCAAATGAGTTCATGAGATGTGATCAAATGAGTTCATGAGATGTGATCAAATGAGTTCATGAGATGTGATCAAATGAGTTCATGAGATGTGATCAAATGAGTTCATGAGATGTGATCAAATGAGTTCACGAGATGTGATCAAATGAGTTCACGAGATGTGATCAAATGAGTTCACGAGATGTGATCAAATGAGTTCACGAGATGTGATCAAATGAGTTCACGAGATGTGATCAAATGAGTTCACGAGATGTGATCAAATGAGTTCACGAGATGTGATCAAATGAGTTCACGAGATGTGATCAAATGAGTTCACGAGATGTGATCAAATGAGTTCACGAGATGTGATCAAATGAGTTCACGAGATGTGATCAAATGAGTTCACGAGATGTGATCAAATGAGTTCACGAGATGTGATCAAATGAGTTCACGAGATGTGATCAAATGAGTTCACGAGATGTGATCAAATGAGTTCACGAGATGTGATCAAATGAGTTCACGAGATGTGATCAAATGAGTTCACGAGATGTGATCAAATGAGTTCACGAGATGTGATCAAATGAGTTCACGAGATGTGATCAAATGAGTTCACGAGATGTGATCAAATGAGTTCACGAGATGTGATCAAATGAGTTCACGAGATGTGATCAAATGAGTTCATGAGATGTGATCAAATGAGTTCACGAGATGTGATCAAATGAGTTCACGAGATGTGATCAAATGAGTTCACGAGATGTGATCAAATGAGTTCACGAGTTGTGATCAAATGAGTTCACGAGATGTGATCAAATGAGTTCACGAGATGTGATCAAATGAGTTCACGAGATGTGATCAAATGAGTTCACGAGATGTGATCTTGTAGGACAAAAAGAGTGGGATGGTGCATATCACTTCTGCTTTCACTGAATTTGTTGAGGTCACTGTTTGGCCTTGCAAATAGGGATTGTTTTGACGATCCCATGAACCAAAGAAAACATTGATCAAATAGAACACATTCAAACAAGAGCTACCAGATTCATTACTGGAGATTAATCAAAATTGATAAGGTTAACACCATTATTTAAATCATTAAACCAGAAACACTAGAGGAAAGAAAAACAAAGAGCAAAGTAGTAATAATATGTAAGGCAAATAATTTTATCTTGGAAATACAACACTAATAGGGACACACACAAAAAACATGTAAAAAAAAAGTTTTTGACTATAAATCCTTTATATGTGAGACATTACTAAAAGTATGTTCATTATAATACGCACCGCGTGACAGACTAGCATAAACAATTTACAGATCAGGAAAATATTTAAAAAGTATGTTCAATATAATATGCACCGCACGACCGACTAGCATATACACTTACATGCTACTTAGAAATACATAGAGATAATCTAAAAATTCATTAATTTAATTACAGTACATTCGATCGATGTGAAATTTTGATAGATCGTTTTTATCGTCGCCAGGATTACAAAATTTCAGCTCGATAGGATACCGGGAAGTGGGTTAAAAATTGATCCAAAATTTTTGCGGCAGACAGACCCTACGAGTTAATATAAAGGATTAAAAAAAAACAACAAACTTTTCTTATTCTGTATGCAAGAACAAACACAAACAAATTCTCATCCTTCCCGTCTGGAATTCGGATGTGGAATGGGTTGCCTGATCAAACCAGGAGAACAAAGACCCTATCAACATTTCAAACTCTACTAAAATTGCAAGACTAGACATAAACCATGGGTAAATTTAGGACGCAATAATCTTAGGAGCGTCTGCAGTAGATAAGATGAGAAGGTTAGACAAATTATTTGTTCAAGGTAACCATTTATTATAATGATACAGTTTATGAATTTTGTTTAATCCGCTTTCTTGGTCTTATTCAGATTCAGATAAAATAAAAAATGACCCAACAAGGTCAGGACTGTTTCGAGTAGCTGCCGACTTTGTGCGAGGTTACACCCATGGCATCTTGCAGGTCCCGAATGATGACGTCCTGCTGGAGATCTTTGGAAAGGTATCAAACATATGAAACTAGCTTATCCTGTTCTGTCAGCGCAGCTTTATGAACAGGGCTGTAAATATGAAACTAGCTTTTCCTGATCTGTCAGCGCAGCTTTATCAACTGGGCTGTAAATATGAAACTAGCTTATCCTGTTCTGTCAGCGCAGCTTTATCAACAGGGCTGCAATCATGAAACTAGCACATCAGACATGCTGCATTCGTCACCGCAGGTCTATAAATGAGTTTTTAAATGGAACTAGCTTATCATGACGTACTACATTAGCCTGCACAGCTTTGACAGTGATCATGATCTTCAGACCTTGTCAGCACAGCTTTGACAGTGATCATGATCTTCAGACCTTGTCAGCACAGCTTTGACAGTGATCATGATCTTCAGACCTTGTCAGCACAGCTTTGACAGTGATCTTGATCTTCAGACCTTGTCAGTTAAGCTTGAGTACTTCTCAGTACTTTCTGACATTTAAAAGTGATGTATGAATGTGTTACGTGTTGGGAAAAATTTGACAAGAATTAAGTTTTATTTGTTGTAATTAAGATGTATTAATCAACAATAAATGATGTTTGTAATGATTGCAGATGGTGATCAACACGTTCACAATAGCAGACGAATTACTGCAGGATGTGGGCGTGGCTGTGTATGCAAGGTAGGAGGATCTCAACACTTTCATGTGAAAACTTCTCAAAGCTTAAGAAGTTATGGCAAATGTTTTGGAAATTGATTTGTGTTGTCAATGACATCATTGGTATTCATTGATGAAATAATCAAAGCTAATAACAGATTTTTAAACCTGTACCTTTTATTCTTCAATCACTGTAGTTTGCAGTTGAGCTATTTCTGCAAATTCATTTCAAAAATCCTTTTTTGTATAAAACCTACTTGTTAACTAGAAAGACGGCAAATTTATATTAACAAGTTCTTAACATCTCAACTCTTAGATAATGAATTGAAATCCAAACGCTGAGAAATGTAACCGTTGCGCTAAATTTAACTTCATGAAACGTTCGGCCCATACTTTTATAAATATTAGTGATAATGATTTTTTTATAAATGATTTTGATTGGACTTGAACTTTTAGATCAGTAGGCGAGAACTTAACTTGTTTGACCATTGGCCAAAAAAAGTTTAATTGGAAAATTTGTTTGACTTAGCTCACAAGTTTTTATACAGGTAGGAGAGTTTATACTCACAAGTATAGGAGCCGATCGCTACATGAGAGAAGTAGTGGTAGGGTAGTTTAGATAGTTAAGATTTATATTTTTTTTGCTCAGTATGAGTGAGCTTTGATGAGAATTCAAATGAAAGCAGTTCAAGATAAGTCAATATGTTTATTAAAAATTAAGTTCTTTATTTTATAAAAATTTTTAACATCTATTTTCATCAAAGGTGGGCATCTGTGCCGAGTTTTATTTCTCTGGCTCATAGGGAAGTGGGTTTAATTTGGGTCACACGATTTCTGGCAGACAGGTCAGCGTGTTGAATAAAGGTGCGGAAAAAATCAACAACCTTATGCATAATAACAACACATTTTTTTGTAGCAGTTATTATTTGTTTGTAATTGAATTTAAAATTATTTTTTTTAATGATAACAGTCCTTCCATTTTGGATCATCGCTGTTGGGGTAACGCGGTGGCCTCGTTTGAAGGTATTAAAATTAAAGTCAGAGCGGTTGATGCTATTCACAGTGATTCCCAGTCTGATGTAAGTCATGTACTCCCTGTCTGATGTAAGTCATGTACTCCCTGTCTGATGTAAGTCTTGTACTCCCTGTCTGATGTAAGTCTGCCCCACTTCCTGTTATTTTGTACATGAAGACCTCAAGGGAAATTTTTGTAGTTTTGAGAAATATTCAAGTTTTAAAGTTCAAATCTATAGAGATTTATCCTTAATTAATTAAATACATTATATATTTTGTCATAGGGTCAGAAACGTTATTTTTTAAAAATAAAACCTCATTCGGCAAATTCTATTTTCCCCCCTCTATGCTAGTTATAAACGGGATAACTACAAAATTTCAAAAATGTCTCTTAGCCGTTTCTTCCCTTGAGTTCTTCAAATTTGATTTCATTTTCATCCTGTTTTTAAATCAGACAGTTCTATTATGAAGTTTAAAAAATAAATAAAACCATTGTCACTGTGCCAGTGAGGTGAATAGAATGCTGAATTCTCCCTCCCACATTGTTTATTTGTTTGATTTTTTATTTCGCATCTTTGATTTGCAGGTGTTCCTAAGCTACGTGGACCCGGTGGCTACTATTGCCGAAAGACAGGCACAGTTACAGCAACAGTACTACTTTACGTGTGAATGTGGCAGGTGCCATAACAAAGAGGCTGTGAGTACATCACTAAATTATATAGAACAGTACTTTACTAAATATATAGAAAAGTACATTACTAAATATATAGAACAGTACTTTACTAAATATATAGAACAGTACATTACTAAATATAAAGAACAGTACATTACTAAATATATAGAACAGTACATCACTAAATTATATAGAACAGTACATTACTAAATATATAGAACAGTACTGTGGGACGTGGTGGTCGAGGGGCAGCGCGCTCGACTGGCGTACCGATGGTCACGGGTTTGAATCCATGTCAAGGCAAGGATTTGTTCCCGGGGCCTAGGGCGTCCCTGAGTCACCCAGCTCCGAATGGGTACCTAACACTAGTTAGGCGGCTGGGTAATGCGTGGAACCCACAAAGCCGTGGCCCGTGAACGCTGCATCACTTGCCAACAGATCATCTGTCATGGTCTGTGGACGCATTTATCTTCTGCATAGAAGGAGCGTCTGCAAAGATAAGATAAGATAAGATAAGATCACTAAATTATATAGAACAGTACATTAATAAATATATAGAACAGTACATTACTAAATATATAGAACAGTACTTTATTAAATTTATGGAAAATTTCATTACCAAATATATAGAAAACTCATTTAACATTCAGTCAATAAGTGTCACAGTTATGAATTAAAAAATGAATTTGTTATTATTTTTAATGAAATTTTCTTTAAAGTTTTTTTAGAATAATAATATTTTAAAAATAATTAAAATCTTAATCATAAATTCCAATAAAAGAAAATTAAGTACATTCTAAAACTTAAAAAAACAACTAATATAAATAAACAAAATAGGCTTGTCAAAAATTGTGTGCCTCAGAGGGGAAAAAAAGTGGTTGAACCTAGTCAAATAATTTCTGTCTTTGCCTTGAGGTTATGTAAAAAAAAATTCAGGGTTGAATAGAGAAGTTATTTAAAAAATGTTACAATTGCTAAATATGTGGAGTGAAAATGATTTTTTTAAAAATAAACTTAAATTGCAGGATGAGAAGATGTGCTCAATAGAAGGAAGCAATGAAGGTGAGCTGGCGTGTGTTGTTTTTCTGTTTATTTACACATTGTTTTGTGGTGTCCTTGTTTTGTGGTGTCCTTGTTTTGTGGTGTCCTGTCAGGCTCATGTATACCCCTTTTACCTGTCTATGTTTTTTAGAGGTTTTAAAGCATTTTTAAATCCTTTATATTAACTGTGGTGTCTGTTTGTTTGAACCCTTGATTGCTTGCTTGATTGTTGGTCGCCAAAACTTTGGATCGATTTTTAACCCACTTCCTCGTAAGCTAGCGAGCTGAAATTTAGCAGGCAGTTTCGTGGCGATGATAAAAACTATGTATCAAAATTTCAGATAGATCGCATGTACTGTATTTAAATTATTGAATTTTTAGATTATTTTATTTATTCCTATGTATCATGTTATTTTTTGAGATAGAGTGTCGCGGTGCGTATTATATTGAACAACCTTTCTGTCGCGCAATAAGGTGCGTATTTTATTGACAACACTTTTTATAAACATATTCATGATCGGTGCGCATTATGTTAAACATGTTTTACGACACAACTGCAATTTTGTATTTTTGGATGGTCTTGCGCTGCTAAATTATAATGAACATTCTTTTAGTTACATCTAGTACATAAAGGATTTATAGTGAAAAACTTTTTTTTTACGTTTTTTAAAAACAAAATGAAATTATAAATATTATTCTTAATCTTGGGGAGCCACCATCAACATATTAATCATGGAATCCAGTGTTATGTCATTATTTCAGAATAATCCTAACGACCCCTGATGGCTCTAAACTATAAGTCATAGCATTATATTATTTTGATTATAAAATTAAAAAAAGGTAGAAAAAATTGAGACTTCAGTTAATAGTTAATATTTGAAGAAAAAAATGAAGTGAAAACTGTATAAGTATAAATATAATTTGTATATCTTATTTAGCGGATTCAACCAGAGTGAAGGAATGCATAGATAAAGTTGAGACCATGAGGAAAGACAAAGGTTAGTTTCACCGTTACCACTCAAGTTATTTAAAAATTGATGTCCTTTTTCTTTCAAATGCTGCCACCAAGATAAGATATATCAGATAATGGACAAAGATTAACATTATTGCTTACCCTAATTTCTGTGCTCATATTGAAATTTATAAATATTTCTTGTTGAATTCTTGAAAATAATTTTCTGTTTCCTAATTTACAACCAATGCAGCCAGTGCCAAAGACATTCTTGACACGTGTGAGAAGTGCCTGAATGAGACCAAGCTGCCATTTGGTAATGTGTACCTAGTCAGGCTTGTGGGCAAGGCATTTGATGCCGCCATTGATTCTGAGCAGTGGGAAGATGCGTTGATGTGGGGCATCAAGAACTACAAAGCCTATTCGTGAGTTGACATTTAAATTTTTTTTTAAATTCCATTTCAGTCTTATCAGAATCTTGGAATTAACTAAACAAATTTACCCTTTGTTTAATGCCCCTTATTGAATATTTTAATAAATGAATGCTATTACTCTTAATAGTAATTCTAATGAGCACATTTTTAACTGCCTGTTATTCTAAGCTTTTATTTTGTCACGTACTTGTGCCCATCCTTCTTCTTTTCTTTACTTATTAGTTGGTAGGTTAAATAAAGGATATGTCAATTTTGAACGCTTGTGTTCATTTGTGCTGATGAAGGCATTTGGTGAAGAGTCTATACCTGTATTTGTCTTTTAAGATTAGACAATATTATTTGCTTACTAAAATCAATCAAGCTTTCCAGTCATGGTTATATTCACACATCTTCGTGTCTCTTGTATTCTAATTGAAAGCTGTATTGCAGTCCATCTTCATATTATATTTTCTACTTTAACTACGGGTACTTGATTTTAAATTTTAGCACTAAATTATGCTGCATTTGTTCTTACTTATATTATAAAAAAATTAGGGCTGTTAACGATTAATTTAAATTTAATAGTTAACTTTTGAAAAATTAACGATTAATATTAATCGTTAATTTCGATTAAATCTAAAAATCAAAATTTATGGTGTTATAAGTAACATTTATTAAATGTACTTGTCGAAAATCAAAATAACACTGGAATGTTTTCTTTATATGTCATCTTTTAACCAACAACGCAAACAGATAAGTGTATTGCCATTATTTTGTTCAAGTGATGAGCGGGTCTTATTGACAATATAACCAGCCAAGCTGAACAATCGTTCACATAGCTTTAGATTGTCTCAGCTGAAGCTTCTGATACTGTAGTGGATGTTTGGTTTGCAGGTGATATTTAAGCGAAGTGTTAGAACAATGGTAGCAATGTTCCCGTTAACCAGTGCGGTTGCGCAGATATTCGTCCGACGCCACGCAGAAGTTTAGAATCACCGCGCAGCAAATTTTGTAAAACATCGCACAAAAAATGGACGTTGTGCAAATTTGCACACACGTTTTTTTTAAACTTTGCACATGGACCAGCGAAGCTTAGACTTAGAGGGAGCAATGCATGATAGGCAAACGATTTCTCTCAATGGACAAAATAACCATTATCAACATTTTGAACATCCACGTCAGTCAATAGTTTAAACCCAAAATGTTCGTGTAATCTTCCGGATATTAGAAATTATATTTATCATCCGAAATATTTTACTTTTTGAATTCCAGTAGATTTATAAGTGGTGGGTCGATTAATCGTTAACAATTTTTTAATCGTTAAATTCTTTTACGATTAATCGAGAAATTAATCGTTAATTTCCGCAGCCCTAAAAAGAATTAAAAATTTTCTCCCAATTTCTGAATTTTTATTGTGCCATTGTTGAGGTGAAAAAACATTGGACTAAATTCACTTTACACCTTGAAAACATAAAAGCAGTTGCAGATATAATTAGATTTATTTAGTGATAGTTATGATCTTTGCTTCATTTAACCAAAAAATTAAATAGTTTTCCTAATGATAAGTTAAGATCCCAAGCTGTGGTAAATATCTCAACATGTATGATAATCAAAACTGTGACATAGTAGGTTGTGATATAGTAGGTTGTGACATGGTAGGTTGTGACATAGTAGGTTGTGACGTGGTAGGTTGTGACATAGTAGGTTGTGACATGGTAGGTTGTGACATGGTAGGTTGTGACGTGGTAGGTTGTGACGTTGTAGGTTGTGACGTGGTAGGTTGTGACGTGGTAGGTTGTGACGTGGTAGGTTGTGACGTGGTAGGTTGTGACGTGGTAGGTTGTGACGTGGTAGGTTGTGACGTGGTAGGTTGTGACGTGGTAGGTTGTGACGTGGTAGGTTGTGACGTGGTAGGTTGTGACGTGGTAGGTTGTGACGTGGTAGGTTGTGACGTGGTAGGTTGTGACGTGGTAGGTTGTGACGTGGTAGGTTGTGACGTGGTAGGTTGTGACGTGGTAGGTTGTGACGTGGTAGGTTGTGACGTGGTAGGTTGTGACGTGGTAGGTTGTGACGTGGTAGGTTGTGACGTGGTAGGTTGTGACGTTGTAGGTTGTGACGTGGTAGGTTCTGACGTGGTAGGTTGTGATGTGGTAGGTTGTGACGTGGTAGGTTGTGACGTGGTAGGTTGTGACATGGTAGGTTGCAGTGGTTAGATTTGATCTTTTGATGAATTTGTTTTCAAAGAATGTTTATGAAACATGACTTCATTCAAATTTACATTTATTAACCAATTATTTATGTGTGTGTGTGTGACATGTTTTAATTCTATCTTAGACTCATGCACCCACCCTTCAGTCCATGCGTCGGCTACCTGCTGGCTAACATGGGCAAACTCCTCATGTTGTTTGGAAGGCTAAATGAAGCCATGCTTCACTTAAGGAAGGTATGTAAGATTAGTAAGAACCAGATCTATGATATGAACTCTTTCAATGACTTTTACATTTAAACCAGTGGTTCCCAAACTTATTTGACTCACTGACCCCTTTTATAGTCAAAACTTCCCCACGGACCCCCCAAGTGAAAAAAACTTTATAAATGCATAGTACATAAATTACAAAAGCAACATTTTGATGAAGAAGTACGGTATTTATTGAAATTATCACTTTTGTTTAAAATAAAGTTGAAAACAATTAATAATTTGGATTAACATGAGGATATTCTATGAGTGTATTTATGCCCGACTCAATGTTTGTGTGTAGGAACCGCAAATCCTCACGCGCACCAATTTCTAGTCGTTCTTTTTTTTTCCTTGTTTTTTTTTATGATGAGGTTCATAACGCCACTGAATCTTTGATCTACCACATAGAAAGAAAGGAAAACAGTCAAAAAATTATGTATAATAACCTATAATGCAGGACCTAAAATTGGGCTGTACAATAACCCATAATGCATAATATAAAATTGGGATCCTAGTTTAAGTTCCTCATGTGTGGATATTTCAATAAGCTGCTTCTTTATTATTATGGATTCATCTGTGATTGTAATCTGAGTTTGTACATGCGCAAAAGGGTTCAACTGCCAGTCGGAAATATCTAATAGTGACGAATGCCTAGAAATCTTTGGTTCAGGTCTGAGGTTTGCATGAAGAGCCGTTAATTTTTTACAGTAAACCAGCAAATCTTTATCTCTATTTTGCAATTTCGAAAAATTTGGAAACTGAGAACATTCTCCTGTTTCTAAGTTTTGTTTGCACAGAAAAGGTTTGCAACAAACTCAGATATAACGCATTTAGTTTTGATTAAATTTAAATGATTACCTTGTAGTAGTTGTAGTTTCAAATTAGTTTTGTTAAAGTTGGGTAAATAAATCAGTAATAAAGGATATGTCATTTTTTTGGAGTTAATTGTGTTGCAGATCATTGTTTTTGTTTTTCAGGAATTCGGACACTGAATCAAAGAGATCATAAAATCGATCTAAATATGTACGTGTTGATAACCAGCGTACTTCTGTTTGAAAAAGTAATACATTATAGTCTTCTTCATTTTACAAACAATATTGAGAACTTTCACTAAGAATGTTTGTGAATATTTAACGTCGATAAACGACTCAATTTACTGACAATACATTTGGTACAGCATGTTTTGAGTATGCCAGAAAGTCAAGAGTATTGCTTTAACTTCAAACATTTTTTAAAAAATTCAGTAAATAACGTTTCACCTTTCGTATCTGTTTCCAAACATTTAGCCATACTTCAAATATTCAATAACACTGTACTGTCAGCATTGTTTCTTCGGCTCACTCAGTGCTGGATTTACCTATTTGCTAAACAAGCTATAACTTAGGGCCCCTGCCTCCTTGGGGGCCCCCGGAATTTTCTTTTCATATTTGTCACTGATATAGAATATCTAGACTTCAAAGGGGCCTTAAATAGCTTAGGGTCCCATCAAGTCTAAATGCAGCCTTGGACTCACTCATTCTCTTATCTGTTGTAACAAACCACTGTTAAGAATTAATAACGTTTTCAATGGAATGCTACAGTAAAGCCCTATTGAAAACAATATTTGATGATAGGATACAATTTAGATAAATGTAACTTCCCGACACATTGAAAAATACACAACCTTGCAACCCTCGTAGATATAAGTTAAAAACTTGTATTTTTCTACTTATAGTTATAGCAATTCGGCATTTCTTCTGCATCAAGCTTGACCTTTCAAGAAACCCAGTATTTTGATTGGTTATAGATGTGGGAATTATAGTAGTTCTACTACTTTTTCTAAGTAAAACAACATTGTATCCATGAATGATAACACCTAAGATGGTAGTTAATTAGTTGAAAGGTATTCACATACTATTATTTTATAATATTTATTTTAATTTCCATAATAATAAAAAAAATTCAGAGTTTTATTATTTGATGTTAAACCTTGCGCGGACCCCCTGACGTTGTTCAGGGACCCCCAAATTAATTTTAATTTTCCACGGACCCCCTGAAGGGTACCGGGGACCCCTGGGGGTCCGTACGGACCACTTTGGGAACCACTGATTTACAACGGTAGAGATATGGACGAAATATTTTGATACCTAGCATCACAACGTGAATTGTATCCTTTAAATCTTCCCCCACACATAGGCCTTAGATAACTTCACAGTGTCACTTGGGGAGAGCCACTATTTGTACAAACAAGTCACAGGCATGATGGCACAGTGTCAGGCAGAACTGGACCATGAGGAGCAGCAGAGTGCCGCCCTGCAGTCCTAAACTGGACCACGAGGAGCAGCAGAGTGCTGTACTGCAGTCCTAAACCGTAGGAAACCATCTTCTTCAAACCTGTTCATGCCAAGTGCTCAATTTGTTATTTTAGGGTGAAACATAGGGGTCGTGAGGGTGATAGATTAAAAAATTGACTGAGCTCTGGAAGAGATGCTTAAAGAAAATATAGAATTATTGATTCAAATATTGTAACATTTGTAAAAGTTTGTTGATAAAACGTTGTAAGTTCTTGTTATTTAATCAAATAATGTTTGGAATTATTGGAACCTTTAGATGATGATGACATTTAACTGTGGTAATTTAGAAGGAGATTAAATGATCTGCTTGTACATTTATTGCTGTGAGTTAGAGCAATTTTACTCAACAACTAGTTTTAGTATTGATGGACTTTATGTATTATCAAGGTTTCTGTAATGGGAATTTGATGTTTATTTATGAGCAAAGATATGAGATTTATATCAGAGGTAACGTACTGGAATCTCTTTTTCACAAGATTTCTCAAATTTTACATGAATGCCTTTATTTAACAACAGACAAATTTGCTTAATAAATGAATAATATTTAAAACTATTTTCTTTCATTGAATTTTATTTCAAAACATTTTATCCCACAGGAGAAATTACAATGATTTAATTACATATTTATGACAGATTTAATCATGCTAATGACCAGCCAAACTTTTCATTGTGCCATGATAAAAGTTTGACACCGGATGGTTGCGGACTGATGATAATATTATTCTAATTATAGAACACAGGTGTTTTTATAGTTACAATATTCCTCTTATAACAGAGGATTTTTATAGCTTAGGTCCCTCTTAGAACAGAGGGGTGTGTGACCGCCCTCTATGTTACTGATATCTGTTGTCTAACAACGGAGGAATTTATGGGTAGATTTCTAGGTCATAAGTTATCATGGGTTGAAAATATATTTAAAACAAAAATATGAAAAAAAACAAAATCAGCTTGAATCTGACTTGAAATTGTTATCCTATAAAATGGGATGAGTAAATTTATTTCAGCATATATAATTTGTATTAATCATTCAAATTACAACATAAGTAATTATTTTTCTTTAAACTCTTACAAGATCAAATACCAGTACTAAAAATTTATAACTTATTATCATTGATAAAAATTCTGACATTTTTTTGAGCTAGTGCTTGTTAAAAAGAGTTGAATGTGATATAACTTTATAAATGATTTTTACAAATACGTAACTTTCAAGTAGGCTGATGTTCCCTCTGTACCGACACATATCTATTTGCAGTTCACTTAAGTAAACATGGTTCTCAGTAAATTAACTTCTTGTAAATAAAATGGCTTAAGTTTAAGAATTCTTCTTTACAATTGTATATCTGGTTTTCTTGTTAGGCAGTGTATACAATATTGTTAACTTGAAGAACTAGAATCATATAATATAATCATTTTTATTGGAGGATGACCCACTGAGCAAAATTAGCATCACTATTACATGTATGTACTGAACTAATGAAACAATACATACAAAGGTTGAAAAGTGCTGTCATTTTGGGAGTTGAAAAAGATGAAACATTACATTACATCACATCACATAACATTACATTTAGGGCTGCGGAAATTATTGATTAATTTCTCGATTAAATAATTTTAATCGATAAAAATGCGATTAAAATTTAAGAAAATATTAATAAAATTAAAATTTTTTTTTAATAATAAATTATTAATAATAATTTATATATATTTTTTTACGTACAAACATCTCCCGCGTAATATAAAAATTAATTTTATTAATCTATGTTGACCGCATACGTTAACTATAAAAAGGCTGACAGCCAGAGCCGTCTTTACACCATTTTGGGCCCCCGGGCAAAGAAATGGTGTTGGGCCCTTCCCCCGCAGGAATAAAAAATGAATATACATAATATATATAAATAAACATATTCCCATGGGGCCCATATGCTCGTGGGCCCCCGGGCAAATGCCCAACGGGCCTATGCGTTAAGACGGCCCTGCTGACAGCATCAGCGCAGTTAAATTTAAGCATATAACTAGAAAGTTGAGCAAATATGTTGTTTTTAAGCTAACTGCGGATGGTGAAAACGTTTACTGTGTCCACTGCCATTAACAATTCTCTTTTAAAGGATCAAATACATCGCTGACGTACCACCTTCAGCACAAATCAAGTATCAACACATTGTCATGAACTTTAGTTCAAAATATTCTTAATTTTTAAAATTCCGTGAGAAATGTTCAGTTTAATGACGTCATAAATTTCTATTTTTGGTTTTAATCGAAATTATCGATTAATTAATCGATAATTTTTCAAAAGTTAACGATTAAATTTAAATTAATCGATAACAGCCCTAATTACATTACATTAAGATAATGAAGGGGTCTGCCAATGAGCTTGAAACTATTAAAAAATGTGCATAACTTTTGGCATGTGAACTTTTGGGTTATCTTTACGTGCACAAACATACCTATCATTGATGAATAAAGACACTTTACAAAATCTTTTCATATAATAATAAAGACACTTAAATAAATGAGAACGTCTCAGAGATTGCTTCTTATTTCATTTGGCTGTTGGCAATAAGAATATATTTTATTTCCATCAGGAACTTTGAACAAATCAAAATAATGTTTCCTCAAAAGTTGAAAAGAAAACAGGTTTGTTTTAGGCCCTATATTTTTAGTAACTGCCTTTGTTACTTGAAGTTACCATGACATTAACACATAAAAAGACATCAAAGTCGGCCAGTAGGGCCACGGTTGATTTCATCTTCACTCATTTCATGTCAACAGTTTTTGGGGTTGTATAAAAAAACCACTTGCCCACCGAAAGTTCATGAAATGTTTGTCGTTAAGTGAGAGCAACGTTCTTAAACTCAACTTTGACCCCATAACAAAATAAATCAATGCATTAATTAGCTGATCAATGTGTGATAGGGAATTTTCATAAAAGAATGATGAAACTTCCATTGAGAAAAATGAATAATCTTTGTCTAAAGTTATTCACTTGTCAATTTCCATATTAAAAAAAAGTCATAGTCATAATCACGAATGAGGAAGAATTAACCTTAAATGATTACACCCATACAGAGTTAGATTTTGAAATAAAGATTTCTTCCAGGGAATGAGATAAAAATATGGAAGATATTTTAACAAGCATTTCAATTTAAGCATGTAACCCACAATAAAAATATACCGGTACCATGTGGTTGTATGTAGAATTTGAGACAATTTAAAAGATGATAACCAATTTAAGAAAGACATGCAAATAATGTACAACCTCCAACATTGGATGATATTTAAATGCTGATCTGGTTGCTTCAAATTAAAAGCTCCCATTGTTTCCATGGTAATCACATACAAAATATGTAATAATAGTACATTAGCTCTATACTTTTACAGCTCATAACATATGGTATAATTTGTTAGTACAATGGGGTAACAGTTTAGTCAAAGAAGAAAATACTAAGGTTAAAATTTGTAAAAATTTGAGAAAAATATAAAGACTTTTCTGATAAAATTGTTTTAATTTATTTGTTAAACAGTTTTAAAGAAAAGGGATTTTAATTTTTTAAAATTTCAAGTACAGGCCCTTTGTATTTAAAAATCTATAAAGTAAAATAATTCTCAGCATTAGTTCTTACACTAGTCTTAAAGTTCCTCTTTTGAAAATTTAATATTACAAAAATTGTAAGTTGAAGAAAAATAATTTTCAGCAAGTTCACATTTTAAATTTCAGAAATGTTGATTTAAAACACAGCTTGGTTAAAAAATAATTAGGTTGATTTTAAACATCAGGGGAGTATTTTCAATGAGGATAAAATTGCTAGCATGGCTAAAAATAATATGTGAACAATACTTTTAAATTATATATTTACATCGCAACCTTCTTAATTTTTTTTAAAAAACTTGTATAAAAATTGACAGGAGAATATAACTACAGTCGAACCCAGTTATCTTGACCTTTTTTAAGTCGACGTTTTTAAGTGGAACAGCCAAATTCTCATTGTCTTAGCATTTTCTCATCCGTTATGTCGATTCTTTCATGTCGCCGAACCCTAATAATATCTCGAGCACAAAAGAGGGCCAAATTTGCAACTTAACGTTGGGGATATCTGTTCGCCTAGTGACGCACTCTCGCATTTTTAAGTTAAAAATAGCATCAAAATCTCACTTTCCTCGAGACTTCCGGCTGTTGTGTGATTCTACGAGATTTCAGTAAAAATTACCGGATGTCTTTATCTTGTTTCACTTTTGATCCATGTGTGAATTAGTTTGACGCGTCCCTATCGAGTATGTATTCAACCGAGGTGCTCAAAAATCGCGTTATCGGTCTGTAATCGGCATTATTTCGCAATGCATGTTATATTATTATTAAACTTAATTCATTTCCTGGTGCATATATCATTTTATTTTTTAAGAGAAACGAATATCTTTAGAAAATAACATAAAGGTTGTATCAAAAATCAACGGTGGTTTTTATTTTATATTGGTAAATTTCTGCTGTTAGTTGGTGCACATATACCTTTTGTTGTTGGCAAACATGTATGTACATTTTTTATAGCATGCCGTTCGCTTCATCAAACAAATAACGGCAACGCTGCTGTGTAAAAAAAACCTCCAAAAACACGTGCATGTACATTCTCATTTATTAACGGACATCATGTACATAAAGAAATTTCAAGCACATGTTAATATTTTGCCGCCATATTGGTTTTCGTTCATCTCGATCATCGGTTATCTCGACACTTTTTGGCAAACCCCTAGGCCGTCGACATAACCGGGTTCAGCTGTAAGAAGCATAACTCTTAACATGATTAAAAGTCATGGACGTTATCTCATTTTTTAAAACAGATTTTACTTGCCACAGATTTAAAGATGTGTACATTGTTTTGTAGTGCTCAATGAGACCAAGCTGCTCCCGTGTAGGGCGCCAGGAACACCAACATAAATACATGAGATTTGTATATTGAATGTGGAAAGGAAAAATTTTTTTTTAAAAATTCCATTTTAAAACTCCCAAGGGTAAAAAAATTTAAAACTCCCCAAAATTATGTGCAGGACAAAAATGTTTAAAAACAATTTGAACGAATGTTATCAAATAATGAGCACCTCCCAATGGAAATCTTTACACAGAACAGGTTGCGTAAATGAAATGGCATCACCAGTGATGATCATGAGTGAGTTAAGGGGTTACCAATGATGAACAGAACATGTGGAGTAATGGGGTTACCAGAAGGTGTGAGTGAGGTGCAATAATAAATAAATAGCAGTGTCATGTGGAATCATTGTCATGTATGTTAACTTTGGCTTTAAGAACAATATGAAATTTACATTTTAAAATACACAACACCTAATGACAGGCCCCCCCCCACCCAATTGTTGAGAATCACAGTGGTAAGTAATTTTGAGCAATTACTATGAGCTATCCACCACAGGGAGGGAGACAAAAGTATTTGCGCTAGTAATGGAAATGTTTTGAGAAAGTCTAGATACATTCTTTCAAAATAATATCTTACTTGAGACATTTAGGACTTCAGGGAACTGATGAAACGCTAACAAGAACATTAATGACATGGAAGGAAGTGGCAAGAATCTTTATATCAATCAATCACAACAACAAATAAGTCTTTTAGGAATCACATCTCAACAATTGCTCTCGCAAAGTTTTTAACAGTTTTTAAAAGCAAAACATAAAGCTAACCATAATATATTTTAATAATCTTGACACAAAAAAAACTAATTGAGTATCATTATCTCCCTTTGATGGTTGACTCAAAAACTATGGCCTGTGTCCCGACTTCTGCAATGCATGCCTGGATCTGATCTAAGATGGTTTTCAGCCGCCTGTCCAGCGCTCTGAGATGGGGCTCTGTCAGGACCGGGGCAATCGGGTCGTTGGCCAGGACCCCAGACAAGACTTGACTGAGGATGCCATCTTGTAATGTCAACAACTTCTGCCATAAGGACGCTCTTATTCTGTGTTTTACAGTGCAGGTACATAAAAATTACTGTACAGTGACTTGAGTGTTGCAGTTACATAGAAATTAAAAAAAACAACAATTACTTAAAAAATGCTAGAGCTCCTATATCAATTTTATTCAACTTAACGTCGTTATACCCAAGATTCCTATGGTAAAACCAATATATTTTGACTCTGGCTTAAAATTAATTTTTCTAACGGGGGTGGGGGGGGGAGCAAATTTGTTTGTACACATAGGGGAGGGGGTGCCGCTAAAATGTACGGGGAGCAACAGGGGGAGGGGGGCACCAAAAACAGACTTTTGTGCGTAAGTAATATATGGATGGCCCCCCTTTATTGACAGACAGTTATAACAAATAACAAATGCAGATACAGTGACAACTTACTGACAGCACTGATAGAGAGGTACAGTGACAACTTACTGACAGCACTGATAGAGAGGTACAGTGACTACTTACTGACAGCACTGATAGAGAGGTACAGTGACTACTTACTGACAGCACTGATAGAGAGGTACAGTGACAACTTACTGACAGCACTGATAGAGAGGTACAGTGACTACTTACTGACAGCACTGATAGAGAGGTACAGTGACTACTTACTGACAGCACTGATAGAGAGGTACAGTGACTACTTACTGACAGCACTGATAGAGAGGTACAGTGACTACTTACTGACAGCACTGATAGAGAGGTGCAGTGACTACTTACTGACAGCACTGATAGAGAGGTGCAGTGACTACTTACTGACAGCACTGATAGAGAGGTACAGTGACTACTTACTGACAGCACTGATAGAGAGGTACAGTGACTACTTACTGACAGCACTGATAGAGAGGTGCTAGTATTGTGAGCTCATCTACCTCAGGATTCCCAAAGCTGTAGGAGAAATTCAATGAAATAATTTAAATAAGAACAAAAACCTCACTGCTTTTCCTTAAACTGAGATTAATATATATTTTGTTTCGTAATTTACATTCGTGTAGATCATTTGCAGAAATTAAATTTAAATTTACTTTCAGATTCAAAATGTATTTTCAAGGCATACAAAAATAAAGTTATAAAAAATTAACAGTCAAAAAGACTTTAGAATACTTTCAGGCCTTAAATATAATTACCAATAATTGTATTACATGGCATTTAAGTTTAACATTCGAACCCAAGCTTGGAGGTGGTCACAGCTACCAGAGAGGTACTCCATGTACAGTCGAACCCACTTATCTCGAGCTCGGTTAGCTCGACCACCCCACTAACTCGACGTTTTTTATTGGAACCGCCAAATTCTCTCTTTGTCTTAGCATTTTTTCATCGGCTCTTTTGATTTTTCTAAGTCGCCGAAACCTACTACCTCGAGCACAAAAGAGGGCCAAATTTGCAACTTAACGTTGGTTTACCTCGATCCTCGTCGGTTGGCCTAGCAATGCACTCTGCATTTTTAGTTCAAAACAGTGTTGACATCTCGCTTTCTTCGAGACTTCCGGCTATTGTGTGATTCTACGAGATTTCAATAAAAATTACTGGATGTTTTGCGTGTGTGAATTATTAGTTCGTACTGGACAATCGCGTTAGAGGTCGTTAATCGTCGTTATTTCGCAGTGCATGTTAAATTATTATTAAACTTAATTCATTTTCTGATGTATTAATCATTTTATTTTTTAAGATAAACGAATATCTTTAGAAATGAAAATAAAGGTTTGTATCGAGAATTGACGGTGGTTTTTATTTAATCAAATAAAAAAATTATTATTCTTTTAAAAGTTTGTTGTTGCTTTGTTACCAGTAAGATACGTGACTGTGACTAACACGCGTGAGACGATGAAATCAAATCATTTCTGATAAGGAATGATTTTTTAAAAAATTCGCTTAGACTTAGGTAGTTGCCGGCCGAGGTCTAACACACAACCCACAGCGTGCTGTGATCAACGGTCAAGGCCACAATAGTTTTATTTATATTACAAGTTTGATTGACTGAAGAAATTCGAGAGCGTTCTGATAGTAACAGATATCCTGCACGTCAAAAGCATTAAACTTAAAATTACCATATTGATTTGTTTATTTGTATTTTAAATTCGCTGATACGACGGCAAACGCGAGCGGCTGTGACATGCCACACGCAGCATGTGACGAAGCGAGGCGAAAAATTTGACCTTTTAACGAATGCGCAGACAATTATAAACTGGTAACTTTTTTTTTATTAAATGGAATCGAAACATACCACAGAGACGTAATCAAAGTCCTTTACTTCGGCATAAATATGTATATAAAAATAATAAAATATATATATAAAACTCCCGATTAGTGTCATAACTTTTCCCGACTTTACTTTAAAGGCAGAGAAATTTTTAAAAAGAATTCCCGACTTTTTCCCATTTTCCTGAGTGGGAACCATGGTTATATTTAAATTTTAAACGGCCCTTAAAAACGAATGGTCATTACAACCTTAGGAAAGAGTGAAGAAATATTAGGGTTCCGATACGATTCCGATTAATCGTCCCATCACTAATTAATGCTAACTAATTAATCACGTACATAAAGAAATTTCAAGCACATGTTAATATTTTGCCGCCATATTGGTTTTCGTTTTAACTCGATCATCGGTTATGTCGACGCCATTTTTCATACCCCAACGCAGTCGACTTAACCGGTTTCGACTGTATTACCAGCAAGTCACTGAAGAAGGAAGACAGCAGTAGGTTTGGTGTGGGATCAGCTGTCTATGTGACAGGCTTGGTGTGGGATCAGCTGTCTATGTGACGGGCTTGGTGTGGGACCAGCTGTCTATGTGACAGGCTTGGTGTGGGACCAGCTGTCTATGTGACAGACGTGGTATGGGATCAGCTGTCTATGTGACAGGCTTGGTGTGGGATCAGCTGTCTATGTGATGGGCTTGGTGTGGGATCAGCTGTCTATGTGACAGGCTTGGTGTGGGACCAGCTGTCTATGTGACAGGCTTGGTGTGGGATCAGCTGTCTATGTGACAGACGTGGTATGGGATCAGCTGTCTATGTGACAGGCTTGGTGTGGGACCAGCTGTCTATGTGACAGGCTTGGTATGGTATCAGCTGTCTATGTGACAGGCTTGGTGTGGGATCAGCTGTCTATGTGACGGGCTTGGTGTGGGACCAGCTGTCTATGTGACAGACGTGGTATGGGATCAGCTGTCTATGTGACAGGCTTGGTGTGGGACCAGCTGTCTATGTGACAGACGTGGTATGGGATCAGCTGTCTATGTGACAGGCTTGGTGTGGGATCAGCTGTCTATGTGACAGACGTGGTATGGGATCAGCTGTCTATGTGACAGCCTTGGTGTGGGAGCAGCTGTCTATGTGACGGGCTTGGTGTGGAACCAGTTGTCTATGTGACAGGTTTGGTGTGGGATCAGATGTCTTGGTGGACTTAGCTGGCATCTCAGTAGTTAATTAGTCTTACCAGACGCGTTGCGGCTGCTGCAGTACATCAGGAACTTAAAATAGTTCACATTTGTATGTTGCTCACCTTTTCCCATTGTCTAATATGATAAGCATGCTGTCTTCCTTGTTCTCAAACGTCTCATAGTGATGCCGGTCAGCATTGCCGATGAGGTAGTCAAATATACTGGTGTCAATGATGTCCAGCAGCCGATGACCAGTGGTAAACTTTGGGGCCTGCTTCACCCTAGCACAGTAGGTGTTGTTTGTCTCCCACCTGATGGATGGAGGCAACAGGAAGTTGGTCACAACGTACAACATACGACACACAACTTTTTATAAGACTTTAAAAATATTTGGTCCAATCGCCCATAAATTTACTCAAGACAGAAGAAATACTATTTAAGAAATGAAGAAAGGATCTACATAGAGTAAAATTATGCCACATTTTATGTAGAGAGTAAAAAAAATGGAGAGATATTTTCACTTGCCTTTAGATTTCTGGGCAGATAAATTTCAATGTGGGTAATTATTGCACGACATGTAGCAAGGCAGAGACAGAGAGCTTAGAACAATGTGGTTGATGGTTAAATGACCTGCAGTATTTATTTAAGTCATTGGTTGGTTCCTTAACTATTTAATGCCAGAAATGAACATATGAGAAATAAGTAGGGCTGTTATCGATTAATTTAAAATTAATCGTTAACTTTTGAAAAATTATCGATTAATTAATCGATAATTTCGATTAAGGTCGAAATTAGAATTTATGGTGTCTTAAGTAACATTTATTAAACGTACTTGTCAAAAATCGAAATAACACTGGAATGTCTTCTTCATATGACATCTTTTAACCAACAACGCAAACAGACAAGTGTGTTGACATTATTTGGGTCAAGTTATGAGAGGGTCTTATTGACAATATAACCAGCCGAGCTGAACAATCGTTTACATAGCTTTAGATTGTCTAATTTGAAGTTTCTGATACTGTAGTGGATGTTTGGTTTGCAGGTGATATGTAAGCGAAGTGTAAGAACTATGGTAGCAATGGTCCCTTTAAGCAGCGCCGCTGCGCAGATATTTTAAAGACGCCACGCAGGAGTTGAGAATTACAGCGCAGAAAATTCTGTAAAATTTTGCAAAAAAAATGGACGTTGTGCAACTTTGCAAACGAGTTTTTTAAAAAACTTTGCACACGAAACAACGAGCTTAGACTTAGAGGGAACATTGCATGGTAGGCAAATGATTTCTCTTAATGGAAACAACCTTTAACAACATTTTGAACAATCACCTAAGTGAAAAGTTTAAAACAAAAATGTTCGTGTAATCGTCCGGAAATGAGTTTATATTTAGCGGCTGAAATATTTTACTTTTGGACTCCCAGTACATTTATAAGTGGTGGGTCGATTAATCGTAAAAAAAATTTTAATCGTAAAAAAATTATAACGATTAATCGAGAAATTAATCGTTAATTTCCGCAGCCCTAGAAATAAGCTAATGAAAATAAAATACATTCAACGTGATTCAATAAAAGAGTGCTTGATATTTAGTGATACCATATTCATTCCAAAAGTACATTTATATTGTTGAGCCTTGTTGTTCACAAGGGGCATCCGTCGATCATCGTCAACGTCTGTGATCCTTGCAAGGGCATATGCAAACTATGAGAGTCCTCAAGGCATCTCTATCCTGGGCCAGCGTCTCCAGCATTTTTCAGTCATGGCCAGTTCTCTTGATGTCTGTCTCCAGTTCTCGGCGCCAAGTGTTTCTTGGAGGGCCTCTTTTCGCTTTCCCTGGGGGTTCCATTTCAGGGCTTGCCTTGTTGTATTGGAGGCAGGTTTTCTTAGCGTGTGGCCATATTTTTATTAAAAACTTAAAGGAAAAAAACTAACTACTCACTTCGCCTGGACGCCCTCTCTGTATGTCCTTGACCACGGGTGTTTGTGTAAAGTCATTTTAAAATCTGTTGGCAGCCAAAGAACAAGTGTCCCTTCAATGATGCCATGCGAGGCGCAGACGCCGTCCTCTGGCCCTTTACAGTACAAACAGCGACCATAGAAACAAGACTCACCGTCTGTTGAAATTAGAGAAAAAACAACTCAAATCAAGTGACAGCCGAGAGAAAGAAAACTTTACACGTAAATCATGCAATAGAAAAAAGCCAGCTTAGTTTTAATTACCCATTGAAAGTGTACAAAAACATGGTAATATATGGACTCTATTATTGGAGGTGTACAAAAACATAGTCATATATGGACTCTATTATTGGAGGTGTACAAAACATAGTCATATATGGACTCTATTATTGGAGGTGTACAAAACATAGTCATATATGGACTCTATTATTGGAGGTGTACAAAACATAGTCATATATGGACTCTATTATTGAAAGTGTACAAAACATAGTCATATATGGACTCTATTATTGGAGGTGTATAAAACATAGTCATATATGGACTCTATTATTGAAAGTGTACAAAACATAGTCATATATGGACTCTATTATTGAAAGTGTACAAAACATAGTCATATATGGACTCTATTATTGGAGGTGTATAAAAATACAGTCATATATGAACTATATTATTGGAGGTGTATAAAAATACAGTCATATATGAACTATAATATTGGAGGTGTACAAAAACATAGTCATATATGGACTCTATTATTGAAAATGTACAAAACATAGTCATATATGGACTCTATTTTAGATGGGTTCCTCTCTGACTACATTAAAGAAAATTGTGAAGATATCAATGAACAGCTGTTGATTTAATTAATAGTATTACAATGTCTGCTACTGAAACAAATTGCATTCCGGCAGCTCCTGCGACGCGAATGGTGCCAAGCCGTATCGACATTAGTCGTTCCATTGGATCCACCATTGGCGTGGAGAGGGGGGATCTGCTGTTTGGGCAGCAGCTGGTTCTCCATAGTAACACGCCCAGGCTTTATCTTTACTGGAGAGGACACTCCAGCATCGCCGCAAGGTGTGAACACAACACGGGAAGCAGCAGTTTACCGGTTATAAGCCATAGCTCAATTGGCGTAGAGCTAGGCGCCAGGGGTTGCTTCTGACGGTGGGAGAGATCACCATGTCTCAATGGATCGCTACCGCCCGCCTCAAGCTGGGCAGCCCCCAGCCAATAAGGTGCTATCCCGCCATGGCCTACCTGCTCCACTGGGTGCGTGGAGCTCAGAGGAACTCCTCAACAAGTAGGCCAGTAAATCCTGCACCTAGAAATAAAAAAACAAAAGATAAGAAGACTCCAGCTCTTCGCCTAGCAAGCTGGAACGTTAGGACTATGTGTCCAGGCATTACTGCCGACCTGCAGCTTATTGATGATGCCAGGAAGACAGCCATCATTGACAGGGAGCTTGCCAGACTAAACATCGACATTGCCTGCCTTCAGGAGACTAGACTCCCAGAAAGTGGTACCATAAAAGAATGCAACTACACTTTCTTCTGGCAGGGTGGACCAATGGACACACCAAGGCAACATGGGGTTGGTTTTGCCATAAAAAATGGACTCTGCTCCTCCATAGAACCCCCAACAAAGGGCACTAACATGATACTAACAATACGACTATCTACATCCTCAGGATTAGCCAACATCATCAGTGCTTATGCTCCAAACTTATCCTCGAGCTCAGAAGCGAAAGACCAGTTCTATGATGATCTCAATCAAACACTAGCGAGCATACCCACCAATGAAGCAATCTACATCCTTGGTGACTTCAATGCAAGAGTTGGAAGTGATCACATGGCCTGGCCAACTTGCCTCGGTTATTTTGGAAGAGGCAGGCTAAATGAAAATGGGCAGAGATTACTAGAGATGTGCTGCTTACATGGACTATGTGTCACAAATACTTTCTTCAACTGCAAAGCAATCCACCAAGTGTCATGGAGGCATCCCCGCTCTAAACACTGGCACCAACTAGATCTCATCATCACAAGACGCACACAACTGGCCAGTGTCCTCCTCACACGCAGTTACCACAGTGCAGACTGCGACACAGATCACTCCTTAGTGGCTAGCAAGGTAAGGTTACTGCCAAAGAAATTGTACCGCAACCAAAACAAGGGAAAACCACGCATAGGCATCTGCTCCACCAAGAATCCAGAGAGAACAGCAGAATACACCCAGAGACTAAAAGAAGCTCTTGTACAAATGCCACCAGTAGACACTATTGAGTCCAAGTGGTCACATCTGCGGGACACCATATATGGCTCAGCTATTGCGGCATTCGGCAAGAGAGAACGCAAAAGTGCAGACTGGTTTGAGGCCCACTGGGAGGAAATGAAGCATGTCACCGATGTAAAAAGAAAGGCTCTTTTAGCCTATAAAGACAGGCCTTGCCCAGAAACTCTACATTCCCTTAAGAGCGCCAAGAAAAATGCCCAGCAGGCAGCTCGCCACTACGCTAACACGTACTGGATCAATCTAAGTTCCAGCATACAGTCAGCTGCTGATAGAGGCGATACAAAGGCTATGTACGAGAATATAAAACAAGCAACAGGCCCTCTGACCTCCAAGACAGCACCCTTAATGTCAAAAGCAGGGGAAATTATCACTGATCGGGACAAGCAACTCAAATGGTGGATCGAGCACTACCTGGAATTGTACGCAACTATAAACCATGTCTCAACTGCTGCCCTGGACGATATCCCAGACCTGCCGGTCATGGAAGAGCTCGATAGCCTACCCACAATGGTCGAGCTAAGTAGAGCCATAGATTGCCTAGCCTGCGGGAAAGCCCCTGGTAATGATGGAATTCCACCAGAAGTTCTCAAATGTGGAAAAGAAATACTTTTACAACCTTTGCATGACCTCCTCACTCTGTGCTGGGAACAGGGGCAGATACCACAGGAGTTAAAAGATGCCAACATCGTTACACTGTATAAAAATAAAGGAGACAAGAGTGACTGCAACAACTATCGTGGAATCTCTCTCCTCAGTATAGTTGGAAAGGCCTTCGCCCGAGTTGCATTGACACGCCTGCAGACCCTAGCATCGCGTGTACTCCCAGAATCGCAGTGCGGCTTTCGAGCCGGAAGATCAACCATAGACATGATCTTCTCTCTGCGCCAGCTGCAGGAGAAATGCAGGGAGCAACATATGCCTCTATACATCGCGTTCGTCGACCTAACTAAAGCTTTTGATCTTGTCAGCAGAAGCGGCCTTTTCCAGATCTTAGTAAAAATAGGCTGCCCTACACATCTGCTTAACATCATCAAGCAATTCCACGAAAACATGCAGGGCACAGTGTGCTATAACGGTGCCACCTCCGAGGCTTTCCCAGTAAGTAGTGGAGTAAAGCAAGGCTGCGTGTTGGCACCTACTCTATTCGCAATATTCTTTTCCATCTTACTCCAGTATGCCTTCAAGAACAACAGCGAGGGGATATACATACACACCAGAGCTGACGGGAGATTATTCAATATTGCCCGACTTAAAGCCAAGACCAAAATAAGGAAGATTTTGCTGCGTGAGCTCTTATTTGCAGACGATGCCGCCTTAATATCCCACACAGCAGACGGCCTGCAGAACCTTGTATCCAGCTTCTCCGCTGCCTGCAAAGAGTTTGGCCTGACCATAAGTATAAAGAAAACCAACATTATGGCCCAGGATGCTGCCTCTCTCCCGACTATCACCATTGACGACTGCAACCTGGATGCTGTTGACAGTTTTACTTATCTGGGATCAAACATCTCGAGCACCCTCTCACTGGAAGATGAGATAAGTAGTAGGATAGGGAAGGCAGCAACTGTTATGGCTAGACTGTACAAAAGAGTCTGGTCCAATGCCAAACTCACAGCAAGGACTAAGCTGCAGGTATACCAGGCCTGCGTACTGAGCACACTCCTCTATGGATGCGAGTCTTGGACCACCTATACCAGGCATGAAAGAAGGCTCAATAGCTTCCACCTCAGATGCCTGCGCCGCATCCTAGACATCAAATGGCAAGAGAAAGTCCCCAACACAGAGGTCCTGGCTCAAGCAAGCATGAGTAGTATTGCAGCAATACTAAGCCAAAGACGCCTCCGTTGGCTTGGACACGTCAAGAGGATGCAAAGTGGTCGCATACCCAAGGATGTGCTCTACAGCGAGCTGGCGACAGGGAAAAGGTCGGTTGGTCGGCCATGTCTCAGATACGTGGACATATGCAAGAGAGACATGAAAGTAGCCAACATTGATATACAAAACTGGGAAAACCTGGCAGAGGATAGGTCCATGTGGCGGGCTATAGTGAAAGAAGGATCACTAAGAGCAGAGGAGCAAACTAGGGCAGAAGCAGTCGGGAAAAGAGCGAGGAGAAAGGCCAGGAAACAATGCCCCACTGCTTTCGTGTGTGTGTCATGCAGAAGAGACTGCCACTCAAGTATTGGTCTCATCAGCCACACCAAGAGCTGCAGATAATAAAGATAAATCTATCGTCTTTCGTAGACGGACAGATGCCATACATACATACAATGTACACTAATACATGTCAAATCCTGAAATTTCAATGAACTAGTAATTACATTTTAATTTTGATTATTCACTCAAAATAAAACTAAAACTTTAGAAACTTAGAGTGTGATATACTATATTATTTTAGAATCAGCTCCTAGATTACATTTTACTATTTAAAAAAAATAATTAAAAAAAACAAAAAAACTGTCTCAAGGGACAAGATAGTAATAAACAAAAACTTTGATGTGTCCACTTTTTGACATGGTGCCTCCCTGTAACCTCAGCCCACAAAGCTCATGTCTCTTTCCTCGTCAGCCCCCCCCACCCCCACCCCGCCACCACTCCCTCAATTATTCCTGACGTTAAAAATACAATTTTTCTGGGTCATCAAGTACAGGTCAGAGGTCATCACTCGCCTCTCTCGAAAAATGTGCTGGTGAGCCTGGCGGTGGCTGCCGGTAAGATTTCCTTCTCAATGTTTATTCTGCGGCCAATGGCCAGCGGCGTGCGCCTGAGCTCCAGGATCCTGTCGGGAAAACAAAGGAATGGAAATGTTGATGTCAGTCAAGAGGACCAATAAATCAAGCTGAAGGCAGATCAATGCGCAGAACTAAAGTTTACCAAAATGCGCACTAAAAGCCTATTTAAGTTTTCACCCTTTAATTTCCCAATGACAACAGTGGCACTAAACAAAACAATGTTCTTGTCTAAAAAAAACAACCATTGCCAGTTTTAAAATACATGTCATTAATGTCAGAACTGTCAGTTTCATGTCATTAATGTCAGAACTGTCAGTGTCATGTCATTAATGTCAGTGTATTGTCATTAATGCCAGAACTGTCAGTGTCATGCCATCCAACCTGCCCAGGTGAAATGCTGCTATTTCTGCATTGTGCCTGTCCCTGCCTGCGTATGGTGTGCCTGTAACAATGTAATCCCTGGGATACCTGGGGTATGAAAGGAAAGACACGCCAGATTGGCTTAAGTTCATGGGTACATTTAAACATTCGGTATCTGAAGAACAAACCTGCAATTTTGTAAACAATGACTTTTAGCCAATCTTAATTTTGTAAACAATGATGGCCAATCTTAATTTTGTAAACAATGATGGCCAATCTTTAATTTTGTAAACAATGATGGCCAATCTTTAATTTTGTAAACAATGATGGCCAATCTTTAATTTCGTAAACAATGATGGCCAATCTTTAATTTCGTAAACAATAATAGGAAATCTTAATTTTGTAAACAATGATAGCCCATCTTTAAGTTTGAGGTCAAGTCAAGAGTTTCTTCTTTTCTTGGTTTGGTTGTTACATTTTATGGGTTGGTTTTATTTAAAACAAAGCAAATATTTCAATGTTGAGTTTGAAGTATGACAGCTCAGTGTTTCTCTATCAGTTTGTTTTCTGATAGTTGAAAGCACACAGTAGGTTTTTTAAAACCGAGGTTTGGATTTCACTCAACCAGCACATCTGAAGCACACCGTGAGGAACATGTAGACTTTTGTTAACCTCGTTTATGCCTGTTCATATTTTAAAGTTGCGTTCCTTTGAAATTAAAACATATCACGACTTACTACCATCAAAAAGACTTACCAGGCTGGTTTGAAGATAACCTTCTGGACATCAGCCATCAAAACAACTTACCAGGCTGGTTTGAAGATAACCTTCTGGACATCAGCCATCAAAACAACTTACCAGGCTGGTTTGAAGATAACCTTCTGGACATCAGCCATCAAAACAACTTACCAGGCTGGTTTGAAGATAACCTTCTGGACATCAGCCATCAAAACAACTTACCAGGCTGGTTTGAAGATAACCTTCTGGACATCAGCCATCAAAACGACTTACCAGGCTGGTTTGAAGATAACCTTCTGGACATCAGCCATCAAAACGACTTACCAGGCTGGTTTGAAGATAACCTTCTGGACATCAGCCATCAAAACGACTTACCAGGCTGGTTTGAAGATAACCTTCTGGACATCAGCCATCAAAACAACTTACCAGGCTGGTTTGAAGATAACCTTCTGGACATCAGCCATCAAAACGACTTACCAGGCTGGTTTGAAGATAACCTTCTGGACATCAGCCATCAAAACGACTTACCAGGCTGGTTTGAAGATAACCTTCTGGACATCAGCCATCAAAACGACTTACCAGGCTGGTTTGAAGATAACCTTCTGGACATCAGCCATCAAAACGACTTACCAGGCTGGTTTGAAGATAACCTTCTGGACATCAGCCATCAAAACAACTTACCAGGCTGGTTTGAAGATAACCTTCTGGACATCAGCCATCAAAACAACTTACCAGGCTGGTTTGAAGATAACCTTCTGGACATCAGCCATCAAAACGACTTACCAGGCTGGTTTGAAGATAACCTTCTGGACATCAGCCATCAAAACGACTTACCAGGCTGGTTTGAAGATAACCTTCTGGACATCAGCCATCAAAACGACTTACCAGGCTGGTTTGAAGATAACCTTCTGGACATCATCTATCATGAGCGTCAGTTTGAGTTGGGTTCCTTTCTGTCCAAAGTCAGCCGATGTGATGGTTCCTTCGGCCATGACCTTGAGTATAGCGCCTGGTCAAATGGAGGAAATGGCTTGTTGCTATAAAGGTTATGAATTTTTGTGCAAGAGATTGTTTTTATCTTGTCATCAAAATGAGTTTTTATCAGCAATGCAGTAAAAAAGTTGAAAATAATTTAAATTCATTTAAACTCATCATGCAAAGAGTTTAACCGTGCAGATTTGGGGATGAACACAGATAACAGAGAAATTGAACAGAACACAGCAAAAGCTCAATGTGCTTTATTTTATCATTTGAAAAAATACTTTCGTTGCTTAATAGTGTTTGCGAATTTAATTAAAAGAAAAAAAATGAGTGAGTATTCTTAAAGAATTCTTTACATTTTAAAAGATAATTGTTTGGTGTACGACTGAAATATCTTAATTCTCGATAGCCAATCCTTACCCCCCCCCCATTCCTCCCTAGACCTTTGAGCAGTATCGGCAGTAACAACGTGCAATAAACTCATATACATAAGGAATTGTCAATACCATGGTGGTAATGTATCAACAAATTTAGAGACATGAGATCCTAACAATACCTTGGTGTTATAAACAAATTTAACTCCTAACAAACACAAATTCTAGGTCTTTATTAAAGTGTGATGGGTGGAGGAGGGGTGCCAAAAGTTGTATTTGCTCTGACATTAGAATAAAGCTCTGCATCGGATTTAAACCTATGAAGAACAAACTAAATGCTGTTTAAATTTTCTTAGCCAAATATACCAGTAGAACTTTCTTGGTGTTGTAAAACAGCATTTTGTCAAAAATTCTTTGATAATATATCTCATACAAGAATTGCACAGAGGATATTTGACCATAGTAAATCTATTGAATAAGATTAAATTTAAAATATATTGCATACATTGGCAGCTGTTCTTGAATTTTATATAAGCCATAAAACATTTAATTCCGACAAAGAAATAATAAAATTGGTGTTTTGAAACAAACCATAACCAAATTAATCAGCGTTTGCTGAAGTTAGAAAATAAAGGAAATGGATTGCTGCTATAAAGGTTGTGAGCTTGGGTATAATGTGATTTTACAGCCAATAGCTGATGTGACAGCCAATGGCTGATGTGACAGCCAATGGTTGATGTGATAGCCAATAGCTGATGTGACAGCCAATGGCTGATGTGACAACCAATAGCTGATGTGACAGCCAATGGCTGATGTGACAGCCAATGGCTGATGTGACAGCCAATAGCTGATGTGACAACCAATAGCTGATGTGACAACCAATGGCTGATGTGACAACCAATAGCTGATGTGACAACCAATAGCTGATGTGACAACCAATAGCTGACGTGACAGCCAATAGCTGATGTGACAGATTCTGGAATAACACGTTCTTGTTCAGTATTTGCAAGGGTTGATCTAATTTTTCAGGGTGCATCTCGGTAATCTGGACTTTTCTGGCACATCTTGTGTGCCCTGTCTTCATCCAGACTTTTCTGGCACATCTTGTGTGCCCTGTCTTCATCCAGACTTTTCTGGCACATCTTGTGTGCCCTGTCTTCATCCAGACTTTTCTGGCACATCTTGTGTGCCCTGCACAAACAGACACACATCACACACACAACACAAAGACACGCACTAACAGTCACGCACAAACAGACACACACACACAAACACGCACAAACAAACACACACGCACAAACACACACACAAACACAAACACACACACACAAACACACACACAAACACACACACAAACACACAAACATACACACACAAACACACACAAACACAACGTCTTAGAATGATTCGTATCATCGCCGATTCATCGCAAACCACAACCAATGTTCCCTCTAAGGTTCTTTGGTCCATGTGCAAAGTAAAAAAAAGCATGTGCAAAGTTGCACAGGATCCTTTTATTGTACTGTATTTCACAAAACTTGCTGCGCGGTAATTCTAAACTTCTGCGCGGCGTCGGTCAGATGTCTGCGCGGCCGCGCAGCTTAAAGGGAACATTGCCCCAAACACAACAACAAGGTGACAAATCTTATCACTACAGTCAACACCGACGTGACAGATCTTACCAGACCTTACCGACGTGACAAATCTTACCAGACCTTACCGACGTGACAAATCTTACCAGACCTTACTGACGTGACAAATCTTACCAGACCTTACCGACGTGACAAATCTTACCAGACCTTACTGAGGTGACAAATCTTACCAGACCTTACCGACGTGACAAATCTTACCAGACCTTACTGAGGTGACAAATCTTACCAGACCTTACTGAGGTGACAAATCTTACCAGACCTTACCGACGTGACAAATCTTACCAGACCTTACCGACGTGACAAATCTTACCAGACCTTACTGACGTGACAAATCTTACCAGACCTTACCGACGTGACAAATCTTACCAGACCTTACTGAGGTGACAAATCTTACCAGACCTTACCGACGTGACAAATCTTACCAGACCTTACCGACGTGACAAATCTTACCAGACCTTACTGAGGTGACAAATCTTACCAGACCTTACCGACGTGACAAATCTTACCAGACCTTACCGACGTGACAAATCTTACCAGACCTTACTGAGGTGACAAATCTTACCAGACCTTACCGACGTGACAAATCTTACCAGACCTTACTGACGTGACAAATCTTACCAGACCTTACTGACGTGACAAATCTTACCAGACCTTACTGACGTGACAAATCTTACCAGACCTTACCGACGTGACAAATCTTACCAGACCTTACTGACGTGACAAATCGTACCAGACCTTACTGACGTGACAAATCTTACCAGACCTTACCGACGTGACAAATCTTACCAGACCTTACTGACGTGACAAATCTTACCAGACATTACTGACGTGACAAATCTTACCAGACCTTACTGACGTGACAAATCTTACCAGACCTTACCGACGTGACAAATCTTACCATACCTTACCGACGTGACAAATCTTACCAGACCTTACTGACGTGACAAATCTTACCAGACCTTACTGACGTGACAAATCTTACCAGACCTTACCGATGTGACAAATCTTACCAGACCTTACTGACGTGACAAATCTTACCAGACCTTACCGACGTGACAAATCTTACCAGACCTTACTGACGTGACAAATCTTACAAGACCTTACCGACGTGACAAATCTTACCAGACCTTACTGAGGTGACAAATCTTACAAGACAACATCGACGTGTCAATAAATCGTGCCACAGCCAGGTACACAATCAGTTTGAACGTCCTGTCTCGTGTCAGGCTGACCACTGACCACATCATACATAATTTCTAAATCATCTCACGGGGATCTTCCATGACTCTGTTGGGCTTGGGGCCACGACCAGCCAGCAAAAAACACAAACAAACAGCAACGTCGCCGAGGATGGTGTAAATAATTGAGTTGGGCCAATCGAAAGAGAACCTCGACAGAGAACCTCGTGTGTGCCGCGGGGGTGTCGACATTTGGAGGGGGGGGCGACTCAGAGGAGGCTTTTCCGCGGGGCGCTGCCAAAACTCTGGAGAATGCCATTGCTGCGTCAGACGACAAATCATGTGGAAACAAATACCAGCAGCACGTCGCGGGTTCGTGGAGGCGATGACTGTCACTTCAGTCCACAAAACAAAAGGTCAATATCAATGCGGTTAATTAAGGAATAGGGTCACGTGAGTGGACGTGCCAGGGTCAGTGCCACCTAGAGTACGTCCAATGTGGTCAAGTCAGGAATAGGGTCACGTGCGTGGACGTGCCAGGGTCAGTGCCACCTAGAGTACGTCCAATGCGGTCAATTCAGGAATAGGGTCACGTGTACGGAAGTGCCAGGTTAAGTGCCACCTAGAGTACGTCCAATGTGGTCAAGTCAGGAATAGGGTCACGTGCGTGGACGTGCCAGGGTCAGTGCCACCTAGGGCACTTACAATGTTTCTTAGCACCCCTTAAGAGGCGGTCAAACATGTAGCTTCTCAACAACAACACGCACACTTGGGGTGGGCCGCCTTCTCCTCACCCCTTTACGAACGCGATTAACTTTGAACATGCTAAACCGTAAAATAAAATCGAGAGCATTATCATACAAATGTGCTTGTATGTTGTGTATTATTATAACCTAAGGAAACTATTCTTCATCTCTTATATAAAAAAATAAGCCCCTTTATAAACTGTGAGTGAGTTCCACGATAAACACGTCATATGATAGAAATATCCCGTCCCACACCTTTTTTTAAAACCGCTAAAATCTGAGGCCCCATAAAACAGTAAAGATTTCTTTTAACTTAAGCAGTCATTTATTCAAGTAACCATTTTTCCTAAAAAATCTACACCCATCAGTGCTGGCCATAACACCAAGCCACCGCATACAGCACGTTCCTGAAACATAGGATTATTATTTAAACAGCCCCGCAGATAACATTCAAGTCACGCGTTAGTATCTGCAAGGTCCATTTTGTAAACTTGGTGGTGACATCCTGGCGTGGCTGGTGACGGTGAGAGAAAGCTGTACGGCAACTACCTCCGTTACTGACTTCTGTGGCCGGCGTGATGTGTGTGTGCGCAGTAGAAACTCGCACATGACTACAGTTAGTAGATGGATGCAAGACTCAAACTGTTGAACTAACCAGTCCCTGGTTATATAGACCAGTAATCTGTGCCGTTGTGGCGCCGCAGCTCTGGCGGGTCCAAGTAGGAAAAATATCCTTATCAACACTTTGTGGTGGAAACTCCCTTGAGAGGCAGACTAGGTCGACTTGTACGGCTGCCATCTGCCCAGACGACCCCCTCTCCCAGGGGGTCGTCTCGGGGGTGTCCCCGTCGGCTAGCTCTCCTCGGGGGAGGGGAGAAAGTTGCCGGGGAATTCCCCGAGGGATTCTATAACAGTCTTAGTGACTCAGGGCTTTTTGACGCGCATCTCAAATGACACATATCAAACTGTTGAACTAACCAGTTGATATCAAACTTTTTAATGACACAGACACGTTACAAATATACATACATCTTCCCAGTGGGAAGAGGACGTCCACGCGGCTGATGTCTCGTAAAAGACCTTGTGTTACAGTTTGACCTTGCGTTACAGTTAGACCAGACTCTTTTGAGTCAAATACGTAAAGACAGCATGTACAACATCCACAAAAAAAAAGTGTTACAATAAAATAAACAATCAGCCCGAATGCTGATCCAATTTTAACACTAGGCGGTTGTCTAGAATAATTCCTGTCTAGCGTCTTAAGCTTGGAGCAACAGAATCCAGAAACATTCGACTCCTCTCACATTTCCGTATTTAAAGATTAACCCCTGTCTGCCGGGTGCTCGAAGAGCTCAGAAGCTGGGTTAAATACTTGAGTCGGTACGTGGCTGTGTCTTCTAGCGGTACGTCCCTTGTGGTGCGGTACGTCCCTTGTGGAGCGGTACGTTCCCTGTGGAGCGGTACGTCCCCCGTGGAGCGGTACGTCCCCTGGGGAACGGTGCTTAAACAAGGCGAAGAAAGCCTCTCTGTACCGGCTGTTGCAGTTGTACTGCACGACGGCGTTGACGGAGGCGTTGATGTAGCCGCACGTGGAGGCCACCGTGGTGACCACACCGAACAGGTTCGAGTACGCGCCGGTGCGGTCAAACTCGGGGTGGAACCTCCGGGCTATTGAGTACGCCATGAACGGGACGTTGAGGGTGACGAACAGAACGGAAACCAGCGTCACGGACTTGATCATCTGCAGCTCGCGGACGGACAGGGCGTTGGCCGCCGCGCGGTGACCCAACAGATCCACGCGGGCCAGGCCGGCCGACAGGCGAAAGCGGGACGCCCCGCGGAGCTTGACCACCATGATGACCAGGCAGACGGCGACCGTGATGAAGGCCGACCACGGCAGGACGGTGCGGTTGGCCAGGTCGTTGACGCGCAGTGCCGTTTCCTGGTCGCCAACGACCACGCTGACCACCGTGGCGTTGACCCAGGCCAGCCTGCTGACGATGAGCATCGGGAGGCGGAGCAGGGCGACGGCCGCGAAGGACGCGCAGACGAGAGCGATCGTCCGGCGCCTGGTGAACACGTTCCGGAAGTGGAACGGCATGGCGACGCAGCAGCAGCGCATGACGGAAATGAAGACCGTGATCAGCGTGGAGGCGTCGAAGAAGATGTAAGCGTACCAGTAGGTGACGTCGATCAAGCTTTCAGGGGCGATGACCCAATGTTGGCCGGAGAACTCCAGCTTCAGGATGCTGCAGACGACGTAAACAGCCGACAGGAGGAGATAGCACAGGTCAGTGAGGGACAGGGACAGGAAGGAGACGGTCAAGCTGTCCGTGGGGTCCAGCCGGCAGAAGATTATAATGTTTATGACGTTGGAGGATATTCCAAACAAGATGGCGGAAGGCCAGAAGGTGAAGAACACCAATCTGCTGTACATCTTTAGGTCAGATTCGCAGACGTAGGGTTGGCAGGACGAGGTGTTGGCCATGGTAGGTCCGATCTAGGATTGGCAGGACGAGGTTTTGGCCATGTTAGGTCAGACCTAGGATCGGAAGGATGAGATGTTGGCCTTGGTAGGTCAGACCTAGGATTGGCAGGACGAGATGTTAGCCATGGTAGGTCAGATCAAGGGTTAACAGGACGAGATGTTGGCCATGGTAGGTCAGACCTATAAGGGTTGGCAGGACGAGATGTTAGCCATGGTAGGTCAGACCTAGGGTTGGCAGGACGAGATGTTAGCCATGGTAGGTCAGACCTAGGGTTGGCAGGACGAGATGTTGGCCATGGTAGGTCAGACCTAGGGTTGGCAGGACGAGATGTTGGCCATGGTAGGTCAGACCTAGGGTTGGCAGGCCGACATGTTGGCCATGGTAGGTCGGACCTAGGGTTGGCAGGCCGACATGTTTGCCTTGGTAGGTCGGACCTAGGATCGACTGGACGAGATGTTGGCCATGGTAGGTCGGACCTAGTTTGACAGGACGAAGTGATTGTCACTGTTGAGTCAACCGCACCAAAATTAATCATTTAAAATGCAGACCTTTCATAATTATTGGTAGAAAAGACCAACACCGAATAGCACAACCAAATTAAAACAGTAGAAAATTTATTTAAAAAAAAAGAAGCACACACAAAGTACGCTATCCATGCATATAGTTCCATGAAAGTCTTTCCCAACTCCTAATTTTCAATTGTTTCTATCACAACGCGAATGTCTTACGACAAGCCACTGACTATGTAGCACATTGGAAAACGGTTTTCAATGTTCAATTTTAGCTCAATAACTTTTTTAATGGTTGGCATGATCCCACCCCCCCCCCACCTTTTCTCTCCTCAAACACACATAATCTCTTTGGTAAGAAGGATAAGGCGGGGGGACAATTTTGAACCATCGCAAGTCACTTAGTGAAGTAAGTCAACACCATCACTGCGCCAATTTCGGCTTTTTAAAACATTTCGCCTAAATATGCCACGGATGAAATGAAGCGGTCATAATTATGTTAATAGCGGATTACTTCCCTCAACAACAGTATGTGTTTGTGTGTGTGAGCATGTATGCGCAGAGTGTTTCCATTGACACGTCGTCTTTGGGGGTAGCATTGGTGTGCGGTTGGGGGGGGGCTTTTTGTAGACCAGGTGAGATGAGTAACGGCGCAGAGGGTCGATGGGTACAAAGGCAAACTTCCCACCTAGAACCACAGTCATCTCAAACGCTCCACCTAGCACCACAATCATCTCGTGTCGTGGAAGTCAAATTGCGATAATTAGTCCCGTCATAGAGATGTTAGACAAACATAAGGAGCTGTCAGATCTTCCCCGTCACGCACATCTTTTATGGGAAATTTGCCGGCAACAATGGGGATTTTTTTTTGGTTGTTTTTTTTTGGGGGGGGGGAAACCAGAAGAACGGCGGATTTGGAACTCGATGCGGACGGGCTCCGATGAAGATATCTCATTTGGAGAAATTTCAGATTTGAGCAGTGGAGATGAAAGAAAGGGAAGTGTCCGGGCCGAGGCAATGTTCCCTCTAAGGTTCGTTTGTCCGTGTGCAAAGTATAAAAACTCGTGTGCAAAGTTGCGCAGCATCCATTTTTTGTGCAATATTTTTTTTAATTTTTTATTTATATTTATACAAAATTTGCTGCGCGGTAATTCTAAACTGCTGCGCGGCGTCGTTCTGATGGCTGCGCGGCCACGCAGCTTAAAGGGAAGTGCCCGGGCCGAGGGTCATTTTCGATACAAGGATTCGTGTCATCTGGAAGTGACACACATTTAATGCAACGTTTCGACCAAGAGCCCCCCCCCCAGCAAGCAACAGCTGACTGACACAGTGATAAGGTGATGAGCTAGTCACCTGCGAGTAGACCAGTGATGGCGAACCTATGGCACGCGTGCCACAGTCGGCAGGCACGCGGAGCCTCATCACCCGGCGCGCGACTGAAATATTGCTTCCTAAATCAAACCAACTAAGCCAAACCCCAATTTCCGGGTTTCATTGGAGTGTTGGCACTTTGCTATAACTATAAATAAATGGGTTATGGTTGAATTTTGGGCACGCGGCCCCAAAAAGGTTCGCCGCCACTGCTATAGAGTGAAGAAAGCGGGGACTGTTGTTGGTAAAGAGGGAGATAGAATATAAATTCATTAAAAAAAAATCAAATTAAATAATAACAATTTAAGAAAGATAGAAAGTAAAAAACTTCCCTTCCCAAAAGAGATAAGTGAGATTTGATGTGCGATGGACTAGTCACTGGTTGAAGTTGGTTCCAATTGTGATAGTTTTTTTTTCTTCTGAAAGACGTTAGCGTAACACGTACAAATACTTAGTCTGAAGACAGCGCTGGGTGTTGGTTAAAACATAATTGTCTATTCCAAGACATGAACTCTCTGTTATTCCAAAAGATGAACTCTCTGTTATTCCAAACGCGAACTCTCTGTTATTCCAAAAGTGAACTCTCTGTTATTCCAAAAGTTGAACTCAGTTATTCCAAAAGTTGAACTCTCTGTGACTTGTTCCAAAAGTTGAACTCTCTGTGACTTGTTCCAAAAGTTGAACTCTCTGTGACTTGTTCCAAAAGTTGAACTCTCTGCGAGTTATTACAAAATATGAACTCTCTGTGAGTTATTACAAAACATGAACTCTCTGTGAGTTATTACAAAACATGAACTCTCGCTAACTCTGGCTAAATGAACCAGTTTGAGCTGTCGAACTAAGGCTAAATGATGATCCTTGTCAGGACTGGTACTGCAGATCATGAGCCAAAACACGTACCGATGGTCACGGGTTCGAATCCGTGTGAAGGCAAGGGTTTGTTCCCGGGGCCTAGGGCGTCCCTGAGTCACCCCGCTCCGAATGGGTACCTAACACTACATGTAGTTAGGCGGCTGGGTAATGCGTGGAACCCACAAAGCCGTGGCCTGTGAATGCTGCATCACTTGCCAACAGATCATCTGTCATGGTCTGTGGACGCAACTATCTTCTGCATAGAAGGAGCGTCTGTATAGAAAAGATAAGATAAGATAAGATGGCAACACACGGCAGTTGCCCTTTTTGAGGTGTTCAACAAATCCCTATGAATGTGTATATAATTTTATGTATAACAGTTAATAACGGAGGTTTGAGCATCATCTCATTATTATATATAGATATACGGCCCAGTGGCGTAGTCGGAATTTTATATTACACAGATATACGGCGTAGCTAAACTTACTGCCACCCGGCGCGGGTTAATAATTTTACAAGAAAAATTAAGCAATTGGTAAAACCGCCCCCGTTGATACAGAAAAACTGCCAGCAGGGGTGGAGGCCGTTATACCAAGAGCCAATTCTGTTAAAGTTAAATAGAAGTCGACGTGTGGCTCCCTACCCTAATTCTATTGATTACCCCCCCACCACCCGCCTTTTTTTACAGGCTACCCGCTGCTGACGTCCTGGTTCTTCAATTTGACCCAGCCCCACCCAGCTCTCCCAGTAATTCACGCCCCCTCCCCGCCCCAACCATGTCCAGTGGCCAATATTTGGATTTGGCGGGCAGTGACGACAGATGAGTGGTTACACCACATCGGAGTAGTGAGTAGAGGATACACCCAGACTGGACGCGCCAAGAGATACCAGGACCACTTGTTACATAGGACTACATGTTGTGTACGACCAACTCGGGTTGGAGGATATCTCTGTAAGTAGTACACGTTAGATGTTTGAGTACGCCAGTCAGTGTACGATGGCAACACGTGTGTGTCTCGGAGTTGGTGGGGGAGTGTTCTTACGACACACCAAAGGGCACCGTGTTTTAGTTACGGGCCTCTAATAAAACGCGGTCCCGGGTTGCTCTCTCCACGGCACGTCCACAGACCAAAACTTCGAGACGTCTTCGGTGAAGGAATTAGTGAAACAGTCGCGGCGGTCAGAGATAGGATCGATAAAACACAGCCGACAGCCGTGGCGAGCAGCTGAAGCGGTGAGTCCCGCCAGTGAGGTGGTTCCAGTGGCGAGCAGCCGGACGCGTCGTTAGACACATAGAACTCGATGATGTGATGTTGTCAGCGACATCACTCGGTGGAATTAACCAATTATAATCCGTTGTTGTGGTGTGTGTGTGTGTGTGTTGACGTGGGGTGGTGGTGGCTAGCCGTTTGTACACAATGGTGATATACTAGCTACTAGATCGTATCGTGACCACTGGATTTATTGTGTCTCGAAATAAAAGGATTTACACCTCCAGCCTTGAACTGCCGCATTCCTCACTGGCAGTACTGTCTCCGTTTCACTGTCTCCACTGTTTCCCACTGTTTCACTGTCTCCGACTGTTTCACTGTCTCCACTGTTTCACTGTCTCCGACTGTTTCACTGTCTCCCACTGTTTCACTGTCTCCACTGTTTCGCTGTCTCCCACTGTTTCACACTGTTTCACTGCCTCCCACTGTTTCACTGGTTTCCACTGTCTCCGTCTAATTCACTGTATCCGAATGTTTCACTGTCTCCACTGTTTCCCTGTCTCCCACCGTTTCACTGTCTCCACTGTTTCCCACTGTTTCACTGTCTCCCACTGTTTCACTGTCTCCACTGTTTCGCTGTCTCCCACTGTTTCACTGCCTCCCACTGTTTCACTGATTCCCACTGTCTCCGTCTAATTCACTGTATCCCACTGTTTCACTGTCTCCGAATGTTTCACTGCCTCCCACTGTTTCACTGTCTCCCACTGTTTCACTGTCTCCCACTGTTTCACTGTCTCCGAATGTTTCACTGCCTCCCGCTGTTTCACTGTCTCCCACTGTTTCACTGTCTCCCACTGTTTCACTGTCTCCCACTGTTTCCACCGTTTCGCTGTCTCCCACTGTTTCACTGCCTCCCACTGTTTCACTGATTCCCACTGTCTCCGTCTAATTCACTGTATCCCACTGTTTCACTGTCTCCGAATGTTTCACTGCCTCCCACTGTTTCACTGCCTCCCACTGTTTCACTGTCTCCCACTGTTTCACTGCCTCCCACTGTTTCACTGTCTCCCACTGTTTCACTGTCTCCCACTGTTTCACTGCCTCCCACTGTTTCACTGCCTCCCACTGTTTCACTGTCTCCCACTGTTTCACTGTCTCCCACTATTTAACTGTCTCCGAATGTTTCACTGCCTCCCACTGTTTCACTGCCTCCCACTGTTTCACTGTCTCCCACTGTTTCACTGTCTCCCACTGTTTAACTGTCTCCGAATGTTTCACTGCCTCCCACTGTTTCACTGCCTCCCACTGTTTCACTGTCTCCCACTGTTTCACTGCCTCCCACTGTTTCACTGTCTCCCACTGTTTCACTGCCTCCCACTGTTTCACTGTCTCCCACTGTTTCACTGCCTCCCACTGTTTAACTGTCTCCGAATGTTTCACTGCCTCCCACTGTTTCACTGTCTCCCACTGTTTCACTGCCTCCCACTGTTTAACTGTCTCCGAATGTTTCACTGCCTCCCACTGTTTCACTGCCTCCCACTGTTTCACTGCCTCCCACTGTTTCACTGTCTCCCACTGTTTCACTGTCTCCCACTGTTTAACTGTCTCCGAATGTTTCACTGCCTCCCACTGTTTCACTGTCTCCCACTGTTTCACTGTCTCCCACTGTTTCACTGTCTCCCACTGTTTAACTGTCTCCGAATGTTTCACTGCCTCCCACTGTTTCACTGTCTCCCACTGTTTCACTGCCTCCCGCTGTTTCACTGTCTCCCACTGTTTCACTGCCTCCCACTGTTTCACTGTCTCCCACTGTTTCACTGTCTCCCACTGTTTCACTGCCTCCCACTGTTTCACTGTCTCCCACTGTTTCACTGTCTCCCACAGTTTTCGGTTGAAATCGGCAATCTAGGCAGACTCGTCTGCTCTAGTCAGTGTTAATCTATAGAGAATCTAGAACAACAGGACACCATCTGTTGTGATGGTTGTGTTTGGCACCTGTTGCCAAGGGACACTGCGACGGGTCTTACATCTTTGATGTTTATTTGGCTTCCTTCACGCTCTTTTTTTTTACTACACTCCTTGAACCGGGGCCTCTAAAACTATTCCTGTATGCTCTAACAGCCTTCCAGCTGAATGTGTATTGACTTGGTCATCGCTGTCTTGGTTCCATTAATTTCTCTCGGAGTTTTTACCAACCATTTATTATTGTTTTCATTTTCTCTTACCGCTCACTGCCAGGTAGTTAAAGACCCAATCATAGATCAACTGGTGCAGTGCTTCTCAAAGCGGTGGTCCGTGGGCCGTCTGCCCCCGGTCTATGGAAGTTATCAAGAAAGGACAGAAAAGTCTAATTATAATTCTACATTTTCAACCTTTAATACTAACCATAAAGAATATTTCAATTCTTTGGCAGTGAGCACATCAAATGAAACAAATTAAATAAAATAAATTTTATTTCGCTACCACGTCGGTACTGGGAAAATAGTGCACCGGTCCCTGGTGCAATGGAAAAATTCCCGCCGGCCCGCCATACTAAAAAGTTTGAGAAGCACTGAACTAGTGTGACTGATCTATGATTGCTGCAGTTGTCGGCACGGTCGATCTTACTTTTAGATCCAATACTCATAAGTCTATTATGAACAGAAGACCCGCACTGGGTCGTGCAATACACAGTATTCGTCAAATCCCTCGTATTCGAAGTTACAGCTTAAGGAATGTATTCACATCCACTTGCTCGTATTGATTACAACGCTACATCCCGTTGCATACAGATCTGCTATTGACTAGCAGTATCGATACATAACACAGCTTCCCTCATATAGATCGTAAATCCCCAAGCGGTATCGATTACATGATGCAGCAAGTTACTCATAGATCTAACATTAAATCAGCAGTGGTATCGATTTACTGTGAACGACGAGTCCGCAAAATCGTATTTGGGCCATTGCACGCTTTGAATCGAAGGAATGAACCTTAAGCTTGTAAGACGACTGACCAGAATAGTGTTGTACATGATGGGTGAGCGGCGATGGTGACGGGTGAGTGGCGATGGTGGTGGGTGAGTGGCGATGGTGGTGGGTGAGTGGCGATGGTGATGGGTTGTGCAATTTGGGGAGATGGGAACAGAAGCTTCAATATAAGGTATCGTTTCTACATCTTCACATGCCATATATAATGTAATACATGCTTCATATAGACATACGGCTAAAACAATTTTCTAATTCCGTGTGCAAGAACAAACACATACACATTCTCGTTCTTCTCGTCCGGAATTAGGACGTGGTATAGGTTGCCTGAGGAAACCATGAAAACAACCACTCTCTGAACATTTAAAACTCTACCATAAAGGCAAGACTAGACATAAACCATGTTTTTAGTAGGATGCAATAATCTTCAGCCGCGGCACACTTACAGTTACACTTACAGTTACACTTATAGTTACACTTACAGAGATCGTAGGCTCGACACACAGCTCTAACCATTGTATAATTTTATGACGATATTTTTGTGTAATTAAAACCAAACAACCAACTTTAAAGACCCCTTTCGTCTTTAAAATCCCTTTTATTACATCTCTCTCTCTCTATTATTATTATATGTACGAATATAAGAACAGTTTTATGGTACAAGCAATTTCAGCGACAGTTGGAGACTTACAGTCATTACAGTAGTTGATCTATAAAATATTAAATATAAAGGGGCATCTATAGGGGAATACTAGCAGAACATGAAATTGTAATTGAATAGATCACCAGAGAGATGAAGAGAAAAAAGTTGGAGGAGAAAAAAAAAGGAAGATACCAGTTACAGGTACAGCCAAGAAGCCAGTTACAGGTACAGCCAAGAAGCCAGTTACAGGTACAGCCAAGAAGCCAGTTACAGGTACAGCCAAGAAGCCAGTTACAGGTACAGCCAAGAAGCCAGTTACAGGTACAGCCAAGAAGCCAGTTACAGGTACAGCCAAGAAGCCAGTTACAGGTACAGCCAAGAAGCCAGTTACAGGTACAGCCAAGAAGCCAGTTACAGGTACAGCCAAGAAGCCAGTTACAGGTGCAGTCAAGAAGCCAGTTACAGGTAGATCTGGAGATATCATTTCAACACTTGTCGGTCCCCAAGAATGTTCTGCTTATTAATTATATATTGTTTTTTGAACGCGACGAATCACAAGCTTTGTGACAAGGGAAATAATTACGACAATAACTTGTTTTCTCTCCCTGATGGAACCCTTCATCTCTTGTCAAGATAACCATGTTTTATACAAAGAGCTTCTGTCACGTACAACAAACTATGAAATGTATCCAATCGTTTGTTGAATATGTGAGTAAAACGTTTGCTAAATACGTGAACTAAACGTTAGTTAAATATGTGAACCAAAGGTTTGTTCAATATGTGAACCAAAGGTTTGTTAAATATGTGAACCAAGGGTTTGTTAAATATGTGAACCAAAGGTTTGTTCAATATGTGAACCAAAGGTTTGTTAAATATGTGAACCAAAGGTTTGTTAAATCTGTGAACCAAAGGTTTGTTAAATATGTGAACCAAAGGTTTGTTAAATATATGAACCAAACGTTTGTTAAATATGTGAACCAAAGGTTTGTTAAATATGTGAACCAAAGGTTTGTTAAATATGTGAACCAAAGGTTTGTTAAATATGTGAACCAAAGGTTTGTTAAATCTGTGAACCAAAGGTTTGTTAAATATATGAACCAAAGGTTTGTTAAATATATGAACCAAAGGTTTGTTAAATATGTGAACCAAAGGTTTGTTAAATATGTGAACTAAACGTTTGTTAAATATGTGAACCAAAGGTTTGTTAAATCTGTGAACCAAAGGTTTGTTAAATATGTGAACCAAAGGTTTGTTAAATATGTGAACCAAAGGTTTGTTAAATCTGTGAACCAAAGGTTTGTTAAATATATGAACCAAACGTTTGTTAAATATATGAACCAAAGGTTTGTTAAATATGTGAACCAAAGGTTTGTTAAATATGTGAACCAAAGGTTTGTTAAATATGTGAACCAAATGTTTGTTAAATATGTGAACCAAAGGTTTGTTAAATCTGTGAACCAAAGGTTTGTTAAATATATGAACCAAACGTTTGTTAAATATATGAACCAAAGGTTTGTTAAATATGTGAACCAAAGGTTTGTTAAATATGTGAACCAAAGGTTTGTTAAATATGTGAACCAAAGGTTTGTTAAATATGTGAACCAAAGGTTTGTTAAATATGTGAACCAAAGGTTTGTTAAATATATGAACCAAAGGTTTGTTAAATATGTGAACCAAAGGTTTGTTAAATATGTGAACCAAAGGTTTGTTAAATATATGAACCAAAGGTTTGTTAAATCTGTGAACCAAAGGTTTGTTAAATATGTGAACCAAAGGTTTGTTAAATATGTGAACCAAAGGTTTGTTAAATATATGAACCAAAGGTTTGTTAAATATATGAACCAAACGTTTGTCAACTATATGAAGCAAGTAGAGCAACAAAAGAAAAGCAGCGATAACAAGAAGATGAGATAATTCATGCGACAAATATTGCGACCGACTTTTTGTTGCCGAGAAGTGCGCCTTCCATCTTGGCACTCGGCTAATCAATACTTGCACCGGTATTACGAGATTGGTACAGCTCTTTGAAATGGAAGTCCCGCTCCACGGTGGCTTTATTTTACACTAGTGTGGATTTAATTGGGTATTGATTCGGCGTTGTTCCTGGCGGTACAGTACGGGAGGCCAGTTACAGGTACAGTCAAGAAGCCATTTAAAGGTCCTGCCAAGAAGCCGGTTACAGATTCAGTCAAGAAGCTGGTTACAGATTCAGTAAAGAAGCCAGCTACAGGTACAGCCAAGAAGTCAGTTACAGGTACAGCCAAGAAACCAATTACCGGTACAGCCAAGAAGTCAGTTACAGGTACAGCCAAGAAGTCAGTTACAGGTACAGCCAAGAAACCAGTTACAGGTACAGCCAAGAAGCCAGTTACAGGTACAGCCAAGAAGCCAGTTACAGGTACAGCCAAGAAGCCAGTTACAGGTACAGCCAAGAAGCCAGTTATAGGTACAGCCAAGAAGCCAGTTACAGGTACAGCCAAGAAGCCAGTTACAGGCACAGCCAAGAAGCCAGTTACAGGTACAGCCAAGAAGCCAGTTACAGGTACAACCAAGAAGCCAGTTACAGGTACAGCCAAGAAGCCAGTTACAGGTACAGCCAAGAAGCCAGTTACAGGTACAGCCAAGAAGCCAGTTACAGGTACAGCCAAGAAGCCAGTCACAGGTACAGTCAAGAAGCCAGTTACCGGTACAGCCAAGGAGCCAGTTACAGGTACAGCCAAGAAGCCAGTTACAGGTACAGCCAAGAAGCCAGTTATAGGTACAGCCAAGAAGCCAGTTACAGGTACAGTCAAGAAGCCAGTTACCGGTACAGCCAAGAAGCCAGTTATAGGTACCGCCAAGAAGCCAGTTACAGGTACACCCAAGAAGCCAGTTACATGTATAACAATTCCCCGCGGGAGAACGGAAGGTGTACCCATCAAATACCCACAATAAGCCAAGTCGTTGTTGTGTGGCGTCGAGCTATCGGCAAAGTTGATTTCAGTTAAGGTTTTGATACCAGCGAGGCGGTGAGATACTGACGTTAGTTTATTTGACGTATACGCTGACATTGATAAGTACGACAAACCCATGTTTTATGTACAGTACATCATGTTATCCGTACAGCACTGGTCGTCTTATAGGTGCGGCAAGCGTATATTATCGGTGCAGCACTGGTCGTGTTGTAGGTGCGGCAAGCGTATATTATCGGTGCAGCACTGGTCGTGTTATAGGTGCGGCAAACGTATATTATCGGTGCAGCACTGGTCGTGTTATATGTGCGGCAAACGTATATTATCGGTGCAGCACTGGTCGTGTTATAGGTGCGGCAAACGTATATTATCGGTGCAGCATTGGTCGTGTTATAGGTGCGGCAAACGTATATTATCGGTGCAGCACTGGTCGTGTTATAGGTGCGCAAACGTATATTATCGGTGCAGGACTGGTCGTGTTATAGGTGCGGCAAACGTATATTATCGGTGCAGCACTGGTCGTGTTATAGGTGCGGCAAACGTATATTATCGGTGCAGCACTGGTCGTGTTATAGGTGCGGCAAACGTATATTATCGGTGCAGCACTGGTCGTGTTATAGGTGCGGCAAACGTATATTATCGGTGCAGCACTGGTCGTGTTATAGGTGCGGCAAACGTATGTTATCCGTACAGCACTGGTCGTATTAAAGGTGCGGCAAACGTATATTATCGGTGCAGCACTGGTCGTGTTATAGGTGCGGCATACGTATATTATCGGTGCAGCACTGGTCGTGTTATAGGTGCGGCAAACGTATATTATCGGTGCAGCACTGGTCGTGTTATAGGTGCGGCAAACATATGTTATCGGTACAGCACTGGTCGTGTTATAGGTACAGCATACGTATTGTATCGGTACAGCACTGGTCGTGTTATAGGTACAGCATACATATGTTATCGGTACAGCACTGGTCGTGTTATAGGTACAGCATACATATGTTATCGGTACAGCACTGGTCGTGTTATAGGTACAGCATACATATGTTATCGGTACAGCACTGGTCGTGTTATAGGTACAGCATACATATGTTATCGGTACAGCACTGGTCGTGTTATAGGTACAGCATACATATGTTATCGGTACAGCACTGGTCGTGTTATAGGTACAGCATGCACACTTGTCAGTACAGCTCACGCCCCATTAACTGTATACAGCACAGACCATGTCATAAATACACAACAAACGGCACATGAAAAACATACGGCTGTTTTATAAGGAAGGTACTAGGTACATCATACATTGGTTCGATCAGACCTTGCCCCAAGGACATAACATGATCGACAGCGAACTGTGGCGCGGGGCTTGTATCATTGTGATACAGTTCAACTGGGGCACTAGTGATGATGGTCCGACTAAATTGTACAACTGGGGCACTAGTGATGGTGGTCTGACTAAATTGTACAACTGGGGCACTAGTGATGGTGGTCCGACTAAGTTGTACAACTGGGGCACTAGTGATGATGGTCCGACTAAATTGTACAACTGGGGCACTAGTGATGGTGGTCCGACTAAGTTGTACAACTGGGGCACTAGTGATGATGGTCCGACTAAATTGTACAACTGGGGCACTAGTGATGGTGGTCCGACTAAGTTGTACAACTGGGGCACTAGTGATGATGGTCCGACTAAGTTGTACAACTGGGGCACTAGTGATGATGGTCAGACTAAGTTGTACAACTGGGGCACTAGTGATGATGGTCCGACTAAATTGTACAACTGGGGCACTAGTGATGATGGTCCGACTAAGTTGTACAATTGGGGCACTAGTGATGGTGGTCCGACTAAGTTGTACAACTGGGGCACTAGTGATGATGGTCCGACTAAGTTGTACAATTGGGGCACTAGTGATGGTGGTCCGACTAAGTTGTACAACTGGGGCACTAGTGATGATGGTCCGACTAAGTTGTACAACTGGGGCACTAGTGATGATGGTCCGACTAAGTTGTACAACTGGGGCACTAGTGATGATGGTCCGACTAAGTTGTACAACTGGGGCACTAGTGATGATGGTCCGACTAAGGTGTACCACTGGGGCACTAGTGATGGTCGATGGTGGTCCGACTAAGTTGTACAACTGGGGCACTAGTGATGATGGTCCGACTAAGTTGTACAACTGGGGCACTAGTGATGGTGGCCCGACTAAGTTGTACAACTGGGGCACTAGTGATGGTGGTCCGATTAATGTAGACCACTGGGACATCAGGAATGATGTTCGTCCGACTAAGGTGTACCACTGGGGCACTAGTGATGGTGGTCCGACTAAGTTGTACTAACCGGGCCCTAGTGATGGTGGTCCGACTAAGTTGTACAACTGGGGCCCTTGTGATGGTGGTCCGACTAAGTTGTACAACTGGGGCCATGGTGATGGTGGTCCAAGATAAACGGGTCTGTACCACCAGTAAACACGGCCGGCCATTCCGTTAGACAGTGCTATAGACTGCCTCCGGGTCGGACGTTGGAAGAATGGTGTTCAACAAACGAGTGGTACCAGGCCACCCCATTGATTCCATCTGAGTGATGGTAGGCCACGGTAAGTGGCGTGATCTGAGTGATGGTGGGCCACGGTAAGTGACGTGATCTGAATGATGGTGTGCCACAGTGAGTGGCGTGATCTGTGTCATTGTGGGCCACAGAAAGTGGCGTGATCTGAGTCATTGTGGGCCATTGTGAGTGGCGTTATGTGAGTGATGGTGGGCGACAGTGAGTGGCGTGATCTGTGTCATTGTGGGCCATAGTGAGTGGCGTGATCTGAGTGATGGTGGGCCATAGTGAGTGGCGTGATCTGAGTGATGGTGGGCCATAGTGAGTGGCGTGATCTGAGTGATGGTGGGCCATAGTGAGTGGCGTGATCTGAGTCATTGTGGCCCACAGTGAGTGGCGTAATCTGAGTGATGGTGTGCCACAGTGAGTGGCGTGATCTGAGTCATTGTGGCCCACAGTGAGTGGCGTAATCTGAGTGATGGTGTGCCACGGTGAGTGGCGTGATCTGTGTCATTGTGGGCCACAGTGAGTGGCGTGATCTGAGTGATTGTGGGCCACAGTGAGTGGCGTGATCTGAGTCATGGTGGGCCGCAGACTTTACGGGTGAAAATGACATCGAACTTTTATTTTTGCGAACAAAATGGTTTAAATAGTTAATCTCTCTCAAATCAAAATCAGATACATGAAAAGACCTCCTACGGCAATCGTGAAATGGAACTCTTTCATTAAGCATGGCAGACCAATATCAATTAAATGACAAAATTAAGAATGAATAATGGAATCGTCAAGGGGGGGGGAGAGAAATCAAACTGTGAGCTTCGATCCCCCGAGTCAACACCCTTCATTTGCAATAACGTTAAGTTACCGTACCGCCTATTCCCTCCGCTGACCCCATCCAAAGTGGACTCGGTAATTTCTCGATAAATCTCTGATGACTCGAGGGGGGTGGGGGTGGAGCAGAGACGGATATGGGGTAAACAGATGGTCCCCATATCGTGACCAACAATGCCGACCTAGGCCCCCCTACCCCCCGATGTACTATTTGGGAACGAAGGTCGCACATGATGGGCCCTGGGAACAATCGAAAGGGAGCTGCTCGCATAGGAAGAAGAGTGCTGACAGTACATATAATGGGCACTTTTTAAAAAGAAGCTGATTTGGAAGTGCGGCAAATTTTCTTTTAAAAAAACGACAGATAAATAATTCTTATATAATTTTTTTTAAGGCGTGGGGAGGGGGGGATTCATCTTCCGCTTTGGACACAACTATCCCCTGTTACGCCCCTGGCTCCACGCAATGTAGAGACCCCCTAAGCGAGATATAAGCACCGGCGACTACTGCACCGTTCCCTGTTGTGACATTGGTTTCAAGACTTCAGACTTTGGAGAAAGCTGAAGACACGTGTAGGGATGGGTCTATCAAGCCATTCTGAGCTGACATCCGAGGGGAGATTGGGGATGAGAAGGTGGTCCTGGTGGCATGCGCGCTCGGCTGGCGTACCGATGGTCATGGGTTCGAATATGCGTGAAGGCAGGGATTTTGTTCCCGGGGCCAAGGGCGTCCCTGAGTCCACCCAGCCCCGAATGGGTACCTGACGCTAGTTAGGGAAACGAAGGCGGCTGGAAAATTGCGTGGTCCCTCATAGCCGTGGCCCGTGAACGTTGCGTCACTTGACAATACGATCTTTCTTACCAGAACGTAGGAAGTTCTGACCATAACTTACGTCGAAATAATCTTCTGCCTAGAAGAAGCGAATGTACAGATAAGACAAGACCAAGTGCCCACCGTGCACATGACCCTAGTCATTTAGCACAACTTCAGCTTCCCGTTGGGGGCTATCTCTAAACCGAGTCACGCCCTTGCACGTGAAACAAGATTCCATTCACTCTCTTACCTTGAACTATTTATAGTCTCTTACCTTGAACTATTTATAGTCTCTTACCTTGAACTATTTATAGTCTCTTACCTTGAACTATTTATAGTCTCTTACCTTGTACTATTTATAGTCTCTTACCTTGAACTATTTATAGTCTCTTACCTTGAACTATTTATAGTCTCTTACCTTGAACTATTTATAGTCTCTTAACTTGAACTATTTATAGTCTCTTACCTTGAACTATTTATAGTCTCTTACCTTGAACTATTTATAGTCTCTTACCCTGAACTATTTATAGTCTCTTACCTCATACCACAGCAACTCATACGTTTCTCTATCCCCCCCCCCACACTCTTTACCCTCCATTATTTCTTACCCTACTGCAGTCTATCACTCACATGTCAACTAATACAATACACTTTCCGCGGCATTACCCACATGGCAACAAAATCAATGTCCGCTTGTTTCGCTTTCCCCAGCATTACCAAGCCCACCCCCCCCCCGCACCACCACCCATCTCTCACGCAGACACGCACATAGACCACTCATCATAGACCACGCACGGTAGTTGTGGGGTTGTCGTATGAGAACTATTGATCACCTCCGACGGATGACTTACTCCCCCCCCCCATAGACGTGAAGCACCAAAGGGATGCCACTCCGCCAACAACACCGTTCAGTGCATCATAACTCGTGTTCTACATGCAGAGATTATTATTCAACTACTGGCGGAGGTTTTCGTTTCTTACTTCAGTGCGGCGGCAGACGGTGAGTGACTACGTTACCATACAATCCCCGATTGTTGTGCTCCCAGTGCAACCGCTCGTCAACACCAACTGTTTTCGCTGTAAACCAGGGGTCTCAAACACGCGGGCCGCAAACGGCCCACCAAGTGGAATTTTGTGGCCCGCCAGTAAGCTTACAAAAATATAATACTCTTGAAATTCAGACAGCTAGTACTGATACACATCAAATTAATTCAATATATATTAACTAGGGGTTGTAAAGCGCCTACGGCGCCCACTTTTTTTTTGTTGGTCAAAAGCCAAAGTAACTTATCCTTGTTTGATAAATACGTAATATTAGATTTCCTGAAATGTACACAAAGTATTTTATAATTATAAATCCTTAAATCCTCTTTTTACATCGTTCCCTTTTCCAAAATTAAAATATAAGCTAAAACAATGACGTCATATAATATTTTTTTACGGCGAGACTCTTTAATTTATAATTATTTTGCACACCTCTTGATGCACACCTTGTATTAAAAGCTCAAACAATGATCCATCCAGTGACTTGGGCTTTTATATTATCCAATATTCTATAATAATAATTTTCTGTCCGTTCTGTCCGGTCCTCGATAGCGATTGGTCCCTCTAACACATATGACTCCTACAGCCAATCATATTGAACAGGTTTACGCGGACGTTCAAAACGAGTTATTTTTGGTGCAGTATTTCTTCCAAGACTTTATTTTGAGTTATGCGCGTTGGGATTTACAGTCGAAAGCTCTGTTTTTACGAGTTATTTATTTCAACTATAATGAATAGTATTTTTGACGTGATGCACACGTATGCCGGTCGAGACGGCTGTTGGAGGGGGGTTACAACATGCCACAGAACGGTGGCGGAACGTCCTTGGACGGGCTTAATTGTTGCTCGTTTTAAAATAATCATGAATCACTGATATAAATCTTTGTGTCTAAATTGTAAGTTGCCATATTATTAGTGATAAGAGCAAAATGAGTTGAGATGTATGAAGTGTTTTGTGTTTACTAGGGTCGGGTCGCGGGGGAAGCGACACATCTCTTACTCTTGCATGACTAGGTTGTTCTGGGGCGCATACGGCACCCAATTTTTTTCAAAAGACCGAGTAAAATGTTATTGCATGCGTTCGAATCAGTGTGTCTGACAACCGAAAATTGGTATGTGAATGAGTTCAATAATAAAACAAACCCGTAAAAACAAAGTTTTTGACTACAATCCCTTATATATGAGACATAACTAACAGTATTGATTATTTTCAAACATTTACAGACTGACACCGAGTGATGTCCCTTGTCTTTAATAAATGGGGGTGGGATGTGAGGGGGTGTCGGCACGACGGTCGGCGTCAACACGACGGTCGGCGTCAACTCAAACTCACGTGGAACTGACAGGAAAAAAAACAATAACAAACAGTGAATTTTGAATTACATACCTCATATAAGGATAAACTAAAAATGCTCTAATTTCATTACGGTACGTTCGATCGATCTGAAATTTTGATACAATGCATTGTTAGGTTAGACGGGTCCGTGTGCCAAATTTCAGTTTGATCGGATCATGGGAAGTGGGTCATTTTTTACTTCTGTTTTTCCGCCCGCCCGCCCGCCGAGCCCAAGACAGACAGACAGAGAGAGAGAGAGAGACGCCGGTGAAGTTAATATAAGGGATTTAAAAAAAGAATGAATAAGTAAATTTTAGTTCATCAGAATGATTTTTTTCCAAACAAAATTTCTCTATATACAACATTTCTCTATATACAACATTTCTCTATATACAACATTTCTCTATATACAACATTTCTCTATATACAACATTTCTCTATATACAAAATTTCTCTATATACAACATTTCTCTATATACAACATTTCTCTATATACAACATTTCTCTATATACAACATTTCTCTATATACAACATTTCTCTATATACAACATTTCTCTATATACAACATTTCTCTATATACAACATTTCTCTATATACAACATTTCTCTATATACAACATTTCTCTATATACAACATTTCTCTATATACAACATTTCTCTATATACAACATTTCTCTATATACAACATTTCTCTATATACAACATTTCTCTATATACAACATTTCTCTATATACAACATTTCTCTATATACAACATTTCTCTATATACAACATTTCTCTATATACAACATTTCTCTATATACAACATTTCTCTATATACAACATTTCTCTATATACAACATTTCTCTATATACAACATTTCTCTATATACAACATTTCTCTATATACAACATTTCTCTATATACAACATTTCTCTATATACAACATTTCTCTATATACAACATTTCTCTATATACAACATTTCTCTATATACAACATTTCTCTATATACAACATTTCTCTATATACAACATTTCTCTATATACAACATTTCTCTATATACAAAATTTCTCTATATACAACATTTCTCTATATACAACATTTCTCTATATACAACATTTCTCTATATACAACATTTCTCTATATACAACATTTCTCTATATACAACATTTCTCTATATACAACATTTCTCTATATACAACATTTCTCTATATACAACATTTCTCTATATACAACATTTCTCTATATACAACATTTCTCTATATACAACATTTCTCTATATACAACATTTCTCTATATACAACATTTCTCTATATACAACATTTCTCTATATACAACATTTCGAGTAAAGAAACGATCATCGTTGAGTAGTTGACCTTGGTGAGGGCTTGGCTCTATGTTGATCTTCACGTGAGCAGAATTTCGAGAGCGGGATGAGGCCACACAAAGTTGGCTATGCGAGAACACCGATGTTTGAAGACTTATTTCCAACGTGATCGTGAGGAGCCAAACTATTAACGGCTCTTTTTACATCGTTCCCGTATCCAAAATTAAAATATAAGCTCAAACAATGACGTCATATAATATTTTACGGCGAGAAACACCACACGCTCCGTTAATCTCGAAACCAAAATGATTATGATTTTACGTCTATATTTTCAATTTTAAAAAAATATGCTGATTATGTCCTTTAGCGTTACAGAACGAGTGACCTGGGCTTTTATATAGTAGATAGATGACACATGCCTTTTTTTCTGAGTTTGAGACCCCTGCTGTAAACGGCGTTGGTCTCTGGTCTTAAGAAGCACGTGGCTATGATTAAACTTCCCAGGGGCGTAGGGGAATGCAGGGTCGTAATTAGGATATATATTTTGGGCTCCGGGACTGGTTATGAAATTTGCGCCCCTCACTTATTCACCTTATTAAAATGTTATTTCGTAAGCCTCGTTTCGACGCCCTTGTTCATCGGCGCCCAGGGACATCCGTACCCCCGCCCCCATTGCTACGCCTCTGGTGCAGGCACAAACCGACATGCTGTTATAACGTGTATTTCATTTCCATCGAAAGTGGTCAAAATTCCCTGTACATGGAATAGAAAAAAATCTCCTTCTGGAGCAGACAAAAACTTCCCATGTATGGAAGATAAACATCAATTTAAGGCGAAATAAGAAAATCACGCCGCAGCACTGGCCCCTGATGGCTTGTCAAACTTTCAGATTTAACTGAACATGTTGCCACGGAAACCACTTCCCTATATCATCATGGACTGGTATTGCCGTGCATTATTAATTCCTCATTCAAGTTTCCTATGAAAAAGATTTCAAATGTGGCCTAAGATTAATTTGTAAAGAAAAACCCGTTCATCCTTGATCTGACTCAGAGGCCGTCCATAAATGACGTCAAGCACCTAGAGGGGAGGGGGGTGGGTGGGTGGAGGTCACGCATTTGTGACTTTGTGTGACGAGGGGGTGGGGGTTGGGGGTGTTTAAGAAATGTGACGTCACATCAAAACGCGCTACTTTAAATAAAAGTTCCACTGAAATATTTGGTAGCTTATAATTTATTTGTTGACGTTTTACATGGCTTCTCGCTTGTTACGCCGTACACTAAATTTACATACTTAGATGACAATAAACTGAATTGAAACGTACTCATTTTCAAATAGGAAATATGGCTTTCACGCGACAAAGCTTTGTGACGTCACTTATGAACGACCCCTTATCGGGACATGATGATGAAAAGAGATGACTAAAGACATTGACAGAGTTACATACGGAACTCGGAACTGATATTACGACTAATAATAATATCAGCATTATCATCATTTTTTTTTAACGCACTGAATCAAGAGTCTGTGCTGGTCCACCGCCAGGAACAAGCCCCCCCCCCTCGTGGTTGAACCCGTTACAATAGAGGCATGTCAAGCAGTAGGATCACCTGCCAATGTTGTGGTAACATTGGCACCACACTGTGCTGAGTGATGGCAGTGAGCGCTCTCCCTTGAACGCGGGTTTGTTGTGAGTCATGACCCCCGAGAGGTCAAGGGTTACCATGTATTTGGGAGAGAGAGAAAGAGAGCGGGAGAGAGAGTTATATCTGTCGCCAAACTCAAGAGTGAAATCCACCTGACATATTTCTGTTACTGTTGGATTTGTCTGGAGCTTTATGAAGCAATCGTGACGTGTATAAGTTCTAAGTGGCGCTGATTGTCGTGAGCCAAGTCCGATGCTCCAATGTGTCTTCCACGATAACTGTAGCGGTGTGTTTATGTTGTTTTATAGTGTAGCTCATCTGTGCTCGCGTCTTGTGTTTACTTCACAGATGCACTCGGTTTAATCATGTAATACTAAAACACACGCGCTGGCCTAATAGCCGCCAGCTCCAGAGCTAAAACAAAGTTCATCAGACATAGTTAATAACACATATCATTGCTCACTCACTGTGCCCATGCCAGTTAGGATGAATGTAAATAGAAGTTCTTGTCCCAAATTGATTGTAAATAGAAGTTATTCTCTCATTTGGATTGTAAATAGAAGTTCTTCTCCAATTTGGATTGTAAATAGAATTTCTTCTCCCATTTTGATTGTAAATAGAAGTTCTTGTCTCATTTTGATTGTAAACAGAAGTTCTCCCAGTTTGACTGTAAATAGAAGCCCCATTAAATTAAAACCAATGTATTAGGGCTGCGGAAATTATCGATTAATTTCTCGAATATTCGTCAAAATTTTTTATCGATTAAAATTATTTTAATCGATAAAAATTCGATTAAAATTAAAGAAAATAATAATATTAATTTTGTAAATTAATAAATAATTAATTATTAATAATAATTTATATATTTTTTATGTACAAACTTCTCCCGCGTAATATTATAATTTATTTTATTACCTTTATGTGGACCGGCAGACGTCAACTAAAAAATGGCTGACAGCATCAGCGCAGTTAAATTTCAAACATATAACTAGAAAGTTGAGCAAAAATTTTGTTTTTAAGCTAACTGCGGATGGCAAAGTCGAAGATGGTGAAAAAGTTTACTGTGTTCACTGCCATAAACAATTCTCTTTTAAAGGATCAAATACATCGCTGACGTACCACCTTCAGCACAAACATCCGATCAAGTATCAACACATTGTCATAAAATTTAGTTTAAAATATTCTTAATTTTCAATGTCCGTGAGAAATGTGCAGTTTAATGACGTCATAAATTTCTATTTTTGGCTTTAATCGAAATTATCGATTAATTAATCGATAATTTTTCAAAAGTTAACGATTAAATTTAAATTAATCGACAACAGCCCCACAATGTATACATGCTGCTCTCTAAAGACAATGTTTCTTGTTAGATCGATTAAAGCAGGCCTTCCAGACAACTCAGCGTGTTTCATACTCACTGGTTCCGCCTTCAAGATTTTCTCGAGCAACCTGCCAAGCGACATGAGAGCACACTTAAAAATGTATGTAGCGGGCAATCGGACTTGTAAGTGCGGCACCTTTCTATTAATCAAAGAGCAACAGAAGAAATGCTGTGAAATATCGGGTGACGTCCTCACAACACCATCATTTTAATGTTCAAAAACCCTTTGCTATGTATACTGCTAACCCACTGAGTTTTGGGAACGAAAGCTGAACTTGTTATTTCATTACCCTCAACATTTCCCAAACATTGACATCTTCAAAACATTGACATCTCCCAAACATTGACATCTCCCAAACATTGACATCTTCAAAACATTGACATCTTCAAAACATTGACATCTCCCAAACATTGACATCTTCAAAACATTGACATCTCCCAAACATTGACATCTCCCAAACATTGACATCTCCCAAACATTGACATCTCCCAAACATTGACATCTCCCAAACATTGACATCTCCCAAACATTGACATCTCCCAAACATTGACATCTCCCAAACATTGACATCTTCAAAACATTGACATCTCCCAAACATTGACATCTCCCAAACATTGACATCTCCCAAACATTGACATCTCCCAAACATTGACATCTCCCAAACATTGACATCTTCAAAACATTGACATCTCCCAAACATTGACATCTTCAAAACATTGACATCTCCCAAACCCTGACATCTGATAGACCAAAACATTCGGTCCCACAACCAAATGCCAGGAGTTGTCCAGGACGAAATATAACATTCCAAGGCATTTAAAATTCAATAAAGACCAAAAGTCCGTGCTCAGGTACTGGTCAGGACGTGCTCAAGTACTGGTCAGGTCCGTGCTCAAGTACTGGTCAGGTCCGTGCTCAGGTACTGGTCAGGTCCGTGCTCAATTACTGGTCAGGTCCGTGCTCAAGTACTGGTCAGGTCCGTGCTCAAGTACTGGTCAGGTCCGTGCTCAAGTACTGGTCAGGTCCGTGCTCAAGTACTGGTCAGGTCACACAGGACCATGCATGTTTCCACCCCACCCCACTCAGTAAACATTAAATTTCAGGTCTTTTATGAAAAAGTTTTGTAAAAATTTAAGGAGTTTTCCCGGGAGTTAAAATTTGGTAAATTACTTTGTTCTTCCATTCCAGTTTTCCAGGATACCCTGATATTCTATTTGCTGTATGACCCCTGCTAGTTTAGTTCATGAACCCTGCTAGTTTTGTCCATTGAATCATGCTAGTTTTGTCCATTGACCCCTGCTAGTTTTGTCCATTGACCCCTGCTAGTTTTGTCCACTGAACCCTGCTAGTTTTGTTCATTGAACCCTGCTAGTTTAGTTCACTGAACCCTACTAGTTTTGTCCACTGAACCCTGCTAGTTTTGTTAATTGAACCCTGCTAGTTTAGTTCATTGAACCCTGCTAGTTTTGTCCACTGAACCCTGCTAGTTTTGTTAATTGAACCCTGCTAGTTTTGGGCATTGAACCCTGCTAGTTTTGTTCATTGAACCCTGCTAGTTTAGTTCATTGAACCCTGCTAGTTTTATCCACTGAACCCTGCTAGTTTTTTTCATTGAACCCTGCTAGTTTTGTCCACTGAACCCTGCTAGTTTTTTTCATTGAACCCTGCTAGTTTTGTCCACTGAACCCTTCTAGTTTAGTTCACTGAACCCTGCTAGTTTTGTCCATTGAACCTTGCTAGTTTTGTTAATTGAACCCAGCTAGTTTTGTTAATTGAACCCTGCTAGTTTTGTCAATTGAACCCTGCTACTTTTGTCCATTGAACCCAGCTAGTTTAGTTAATTGAACCCTGCTAATTTAGTTCACTGAACGCTGCTAGTTTAGTTCATTGAACCCTGCTAGTTTAGTTCACTGAACCCTGCTAGTTTAGTTCACTGAACCCTGCTAGTTTAGTGCACTGAACCCTGCTAGTTTTGTTTATTGAACCCTGCTAGTTTTGTCCATTGAACCCTGCTAGTTTTGTTCATTGAACCCTGCTAGTTTTGTCCATTGAACCCTGCTAGTTTTGTCAATTGAACCCTGCTACTTTTGTCCATTGAACCCTGCTAGTTTAGTTAATTGAACCCTGCTAATTTAGTTCACTGAACCCTGCTAGTTTAGTTCATTGAACCCTGCTAGTTTAGTTCACTGAACCCTGCTAGTTTTGTCCATTGAACACTTCTAGTTTAGTTCACTGAACCCTGCTAGTTTTGTTCATTGAACCCTGCTAGTTTTGTCCATTGAACCCTGCTAGTTTTGTCCATTGAACCCTGCTAGTTTTGTGCACTGAACCCTGCTAGTTTTGTCCATTGAGCCCTGCTAGTTTTGTCCATTGAACCCTGCTAGTTTTGTTAATTGAACCCTGATAGTTTAGTTCATTGAACCCTGCTAGTTTTATCCAATGAGCCCTGCTAGTTTTGTTAATTGAACCCTGCTAGTTTAGTTCATTGAACCCTGCTAGTTTTATCCACTGAACCCTGCTAGTTTTCTCATTGAACCCTGCTAGTTTTGTTAATTGAACCCTGATAGTTTAGTTCATTGAACCCTGCTAGTTTTATCCAATGAGCCCTGCTAGTTTTGTTAATTGAACCCTGCTAGTTTAGTTCATTGAACCCTGCTAGTTTTGTCCACTGAACCCTGCTAGTTTTGTCTACTGAATCCTGCTAGTTTTGTCCACTGAACCCTGCTACTTTTGTCCATTGAACCCTGCTAATTTAGTTCACTGAACCCTGCTAGTTTAGTGCACTGAACCCTGCTAGTTTATTTCACTGCACCCTGCTAGTTTTGTCCATTGAACCCTGCTAGTTTTAGTTCACTGAACCCTGCTAGTTTAGTTCACTGAACCCTGCTAGTTTTGTCCATTGAACCCTGCTAGTTTTGTTCATTGAACCCTGCTAGTTTTGTCCATTGAACCCTGCTAGTTTTGTCCACTGAACCCTGCTAGTTTTGTCCACTGAACCCTGCTAGTTTTGTCCATTGAACCCTTCTAGTTTAGTTCATTGAACCCTGCTAGTTTTAGTTCACTGAACCCTGCTAGTTTAGTTCACTGAACCCTGCTAGTTTAGTTCACTGTACCCTGCTAGTTTTGTTCATTGAACCCTGCTAGTTTTGTTCATTGAACCCTACTAGTTTTGTCCATTGAACCCTGCTAGTTTTGTCCATTGAACCATGCTAGTTTTGTGCACTGAACCCTGCTAGTTTTGTCCATTGAACCCTGCTAGTTTTGTCCATTGAACCCTGCTAGTTTTGTCCATTGAACCCTGCTAGTTTTGTGCACTGAACCCTGCTAGTTTTGTGCACTGAACCCTGCTAGTTTTGTCCACTGAACCCTGCTAGTTTTGTCCACTGAACCCTGTTAGTTTTGTCCATTGAGCCCTGCTAGTTTTGTTCATTGAACCCTGTTCGTTTTGTCCATTGAACCCTGCTAGTTTTGTTCATTGAACCCTGCTAGTTTTGTTCATTGAGCCCTGCTAGTTTTGTCCATTGAGCCCTGCTAGTTTTGTCCATTGAGCCCTGCTAGTTTTGTTCATTGAACCCTGCTAGTTTTGTTCATTGAACCCTGCTAGTTTTGTCCATTGAGCCCTGCTAGTTTTGTCCATTGAGCCCTGCTAGTTTTGTTCATTGAACCCTGCTAGTTGTGTTCATTGAAACCTGCTAGTTTTGTTCATTGAACCCTGCTAGTTTTGTTCATTGAAACCTGCTAGTTTTGTTCATTGAAACCTGCTGATTGTTTTCCATTCGCCCCCTTCCAGTATTACATCATAATGAATGTTAATTGATACTGACAAAATTTAGGACATAGGGAATTTATGTTAGCAGAGTCTCTTCCCGTTTGTTGCACTTTGCAGCAAAGGCACCCACTCCATATATTTATATATACACATATTCAAATATATGTGATATATGTAAATGACCAGGAGCAAAGTTCTGACCCCCACCTCTCTCCCCCCCCCCATTCCTAAGTTGTTTGGTATGCCATATAATCTGAGAAATACAACAGCTGCATTAATTGATATGTTAAAATACCAGGCTAAACAAGGTCAGTCTGTAATTGGTTGCAGGCCAGGCCAACTGAATATCTGCTTCTAGTTATACAGTTACCAGTGGGAGGCACATACCAAGAAACAAGTAGCTCAGGAGTATATAGAGCACTTTTACTTTTTGGGGTTTTAGAAGTATGGTTTCAGAGGGAACAGAATATATGATTTCAGTGGAGCTGAACTTATGGTTTCAGGGGGGAACAGAACATATGATTTCAGGGGGAACAGAATATATGTTTTCAGGAGAGCAGAACTTATGGTTTCAAGGGGAACGGAACATATGTTTTCAGGGGGAGCAGAACATATGGTTTCAGGGGAACTGAGATATGGTTTCAGGAGAACAGAAAATATGGTTTCAGGAGAGCGGAACATATGGTTTCAGGGGAACTGAAATATGGTTTCAGAAGAGCAGAACATATGGTTTTAGGGGGGACAGAACATATGATTTCAGGGGGAACAGAACATATGGTTTCAGGGGGAGCAGAACTTATGGCTTCAGGGAACAGAACATATGGCTTCAGGGAACAGAACATGACTTCAGGGAACATAACATATGGCTTGAGGGAACATAACATATGGCTTGAGGGAACATAATATATGGCTTGAGGGAACATAACATATGGCACCAGGGAACAGAACATACAGCTTGAGGGAACAACATATGACTTTAGGGAACAGAACATATGACTTCAGGGAACGGAACATATGACTTCAGGGAACGGAACATATGACTTGATGGGAGACAGAACATATGGTTTCAGGGGGAACAGAGCATATGACTTGATGGAAACCAAACATATGGTTTCAGGGTCAGCTTATTTATGTGATATAAGATGAGGCAAATTTATGCTGGCCAGCTTACTGGCTGTCAGTGTATCAATCACTTTCTTAAAGGTCACAACTTTCTAAATATTGTCTTCAGGCTACAGTGTACAGCACTCATTCATACAGCACTCAGTCATACAGCACTCATTCATTCAGCACTCATTCATTCAGCACTCATCTATTCAGCACTCATCCATTTAGCATTCATCTATTCAGCACTCATTCATTTAGCATTCATCTATTCAGCACTCATTCATTCATTCAGCACTTATCCATTCAGCATTCATTCATTCATTCAGCACTTATCCATTCAGCATTCATTCATTCATTCAGCACTCATTCATTCAGCATTCATCCATTCAGCACTCATTCATTCAGCATTCATTCATTCATTCAGCACTTATCCATTCAGCATTCATTCATTCATTCAGCACTCATTCATTCAGCATTCATCCATTCAGCACTCATTCATTCAGCATTCATTCATTCATTCAGCACTTATTCATTCAGCACTCATTCATTCATTCAGCACTTATTCATTCAGCATTCATTCATTCATTCAGCACTTATTCATTCAGCACTCATTCATTCAGCATTCATTCATTCATTCAGCACTTATTCATTCAGCACTCATTCATTCATTCAGCACTTATTCATTCAGCATTCATCCATTCAGCACTCATTCATTCATTCAGCACTTATTCATTCATTCAGCATTCATTCATTCATTCAGCACTCATTCATTCATTCAGCATTCATCCATTCAGCACTCATTCATTCAGCATTCATTCATTCATTCAGCACTTATTCATTCAGCACTCATTCATTTATTCAGCATTCATTCATTCATTCAGCACTTATTCATTCAGCACTCATTCATTCAGCATTCATTCATTCATTCAGCACTCATTCATTCAGCATTCATTCATTCATTCAGCACTTATTCATTCAGCACTCATTCATTCATTCAGCACTTATCCTTTCAGCACTCATTCATTCATTCAGCACTTATTCATTCAGCACTCATTCATTCATTCAGCACTCATTCATTCATTCAGCACTTATCCATTCAGCACTCATTCATTCATTCAGCACTTATTCATTCAGCATTCATTCATTCATTCAGCACTTATTCATTCAGCATTCATTCATTCATTCAGCACTCATTCATTCATTCAGCATTCATTCATTCAGCATTCATTCATTTAGCATTCATCTATTCAGCACTTCATTCATTCAGCACTTATTCATTCAGCACTTCATTCATTCAGCACTCATCCATTCAGCACTTCATTCTTATAATATTTTGCGTCTAGATCTTCAATCATTACATGACATTCTTCCCAATATGTATATCCTAATTACTGATGAAGCGCCAAAAACAACATGTTATAATTTCAATTCTGTATTTCAGAACAACTGTCGTAGGGTCATTGGACTGAGTCAACAATGTGATAAAAATATACGTTTTGTCGACTGTGGAACCCTGGGAAGTTTTGTTGTCAAGGAAGACAACCGAAACATCAATAGGCCGACCAAGGCATGACTAACAGGAGATGGGTTGGTGCAGCACACTTTACAACCATGACAACCATGTTGATGGTTGAGCGGTGCTCTCAGTGATCAAACATAATTAGAGCTCTCTACCTAATGTAATCAGCACAGTGTATAACATACAGATACCAAACAAGGGGACATTATCAGAACTCTACCTAATGTAATCAGCACAGTGTATAACATACAGATACCAAACAAGGGGACATTATCAGAACTCTACCTAATGTAATCAGCACAGTGTATAACATACAGATACCAAACAAGGGGACATTATCAGAACTCTACCTAATGTAATCAGCACAGTGTATAACATACAGATACCAAACAAGGGGACATTATCAGAACTCTACCTAATGTAATCAGCACAGTGTATAACATACAGATACCAAACAAGGGGACATTATCAGAACTCTACCTAATGTAATCAGCACAGTGTATAACATACAGATACCAAACAAGGGGACATTATCAGAACTCTACCTAATGTAATCAGCACAGTGTATAACATACAGATACCAAACAAGGGGACATTATCAGAACTCTACCTAATGTAATCAGCACAGTGTATAACACACAGATACCAAACAAGGGGACATTATCAGAACGCTACCTAATGTAATCAGCACAGTGTATAACACACAGATACCAAACAAGGGGACATTATCAGAACTCTACATGGTGTAATCAGCACAGTGTATAACACACAGATACCAAACAAGGGGACATTATCAGAACTCTACATGGTGTAATCAGCAGTGTATAACACACAGATACCAAACAAGAGGACATTATAATCCTCTATGATCAGATCAGCACATTTAACAACCAACCAGACCACCTCTTCAACTTGATTACCCCCCCCCCACACACACACACAACCCCTTCCAAACCCCGAGGAAGGCCCACAACAAAAATATCATATGAGTCCCAGAGGTGCAACAAATACAAAAGGTTGAATGAATCGTGATTCTCTTGCAAACGAGCCGTAACACAGAATTTGGAATATGGAACAAACAAGGGGCCAGGAGCTATCTCCGAACGACTTTTTGTGAGGAAGGGGTTACAGAGCTGTACAAATTCAAAACTCTTTGAATAAAACTCCTTTAATGAAACCAGACACAGAGTCAATGCCATCGTCACTTGAGGACAGACGGATGCCATATCAATACCATACCACAGAGCAACAATAATTGTATGACACTGACAGCAATCAGACACAGAACACAATGTCGTTCCGCAAGAAGCTCCTGTCTTCTACGCCAGAAAACTGGACACCGGTCATCAAACAGCTGGACAGGAAGGAGAGCATCGGCAGCGTGGTCAGCGACAACAGCCAGAGTTCTGAGTAAGTCATTTTCCAAGTTTTTATCTTTGCCACTGTGTTAAGATCAAGGCAGTTCGTATTCTTTTTAAATTCAAAATTTGAATTGCACCTAAAACCTGGGGGTGATTATTACATGTTTTTATTTTCGGTAATTAACTATTAACTGGCATCGCGCAAAGAAAGAAAAAGTTCACCATAGTTTCTTTGACTTACCGAGCTCTCTGGCATTTTCTGGATGAATCTGCCTTGGCTGCACCCACTTAGCTGCAATGTCCCAAGGGCTGCTGTTGAGTTTGTAGTCATAGTAGGGGGAGTATCTCTCTATCATGGATTTGATGACCTGTAGTTGGACAGAGCATTGAATGAACATAGTTATATTTAAACACGTGAAATGACATAAATAATTCCTTAATGAAAAAGATTAATTTCAATGATAAACATATGCTCATTACCCCAGTCCCCCCCCCCACACACACACACACAGTGGCGAAGATAGGCTTGGTTTTGCATAAGAAATTTGACGTTCTTCCACACAAAAAAAAACCCCAAAACAACCTTAATGCACTGAGGAGAATAAAATGCCCCTATAAAGTGAAAATATGCGGCCATCTTCCTTGGTCCTCCATTGTTCACAAACATGGTATTTAAGACTAGAATTTGACACCGGACTAGATCAGGGGTGGCCACACCTGTAGTCGACTAGACCAGGGTTGGCCACACCTGTAGTCGACTAGACCAGGGGTGGCCACACCTGTAGTCGACTTGACCAGGGGTGGCCACACCTGTAGCCGACTAGACCAGGGGTGGCCACACCTGTAGTCGACTTGACCAGAGGTGGCCACACCTGTAGTCGACTAGACCAGGGGTGGCCACACCTGTAGTCGACTAGACCACAGGTGACCACACCTGTAGTCGACTAGACCAGGGTTGGCCACACCTGTAGTCGACTAGACCAGGGGTGGCCACACCTGTAGCCGACTAGACCAGGGTTGGCCACACCTGTAGTCGACTAGACCAGGGGTGGCCACACCTGTAGTCGACTAGACGAGGGGTGGCCACACCTGTAGTCGACTAGACCAAGGGTGGCCACACCTGTAGCCGACTAGACCAGGGGTGGCCACACCTGCAGTCGACTAGACCAGGGGTGACCACACCTGTAGTAACTGAGAGCTAGATTGTAATCACCTCTGCTTGACAAGAGCCTTTCCTGTAATCATGAGAGCCTAACTGAAATTAGAGCATTAGTGAGAAGGAGCACCTGTGTTTACTATAAAAGCAAACAATAAGGGGCCGTGGCTTTGCAATCATAGACATCATATTATGTATAATTACCACATTCATCACCCATTACAAAACCCATAGCTTCCAACTAAAATGAATTTTTCAATATCTCTGCGGTCATAGTAAAATATTGTATCTATTACTGTATTTATATACTACCAGAGGAATATGTATACTCTCATGAGGCATCAAGTTAGAAAAATAAAAACTGTTGAAAGCAGCCTGGGAAAAAATACAACTAGGGCCACACCCCTTTCGTTGAAATAGATACATGTCTAAATGGCCGCTCATCGACATCATTCTATGCCCCCCCATGGAGGGCAAAACACCTGGTGTGTCCATCTAAATACATAAGGGTCACACCCTATGGCGGATTAGGGGGGGGGGCTCAATGGGCTAAAGCCAGGTGGCCCCCGATGATTTAGAGACCCCCAAACTTAGTATATTTTTTATAATAAAGGTGTACAAATGTTTGCACGAATCCCTTCAAATATCATAAATTAAATGAATTATAAAATCCCTATCTATTAATCTGATCGCTATTCGGACCCGAGAGTCTTAGTAATCGAAAACCCTGATTTGATAGGTTCAATAAGAGAAAATATTAAAGAATATTGTTTATATTTTTTTAATTTACAATTTCGTCAAGCTCTCCTGGTCGTATAGAAGTGTGTAGGCTTGTGGTGCAAGCGATGCAGGGATCAAATCCCAGTTGTGGAATCTTTTGTAAGTTTTTTTATTCGTCCTTTTACTCTCAATTTTAGCATACCCCAAACAATTATTTCTTCGTGTTCGTATTTTTTTCATGAATAGTCTTTTTGGCTGGGAAGGCCGATCCCGTAGCACAGACAAAGCACGAGCAAGGAACCAATTGACAACTGTATTTAGTTACAAGTTACAGTCTTATATTAGCTGCTAGCAATCATTTTATTTAAAGGAACACTGGCTGGATAGGGCCCCAGTTTGAATAGCAGCCATGGGCCTCGTGCAGTCTTAATCTGCCCCTGGCCACTCCTGTTTTGTTGAAATAGATACATGTCTAAATGTCCTCTCATGACATCATTCTATGTCCCCCCCCCCACTTGGAAGGCAAAACACGCAATGTGTCCATCTTCTGACTAATAAGTTGTAAGTTGTGTCTCTGTGAATTTTAGATGAACACAAACAACTGTGGTAAACCAAGCCGTACCCCTAACACTGCCTTGACCACTAACTATGGCCTCTCATTAAACCATGCCGTACCCCTAACACTGCCTTGACCACTAACTATGGCTTCTCATTAAACCATGCCGTACTCCTAACACTGCCTTGACCACTAACTATGGCCTCTCATTAAACCTTGCCGTACCCCTAACACTGCCTTGACCACTAACTATGGCCTCTCATTAAACCTTGCCGTACCCCTAACACTGCCTTGACCACTAACTATGGCCTCTCATTAAACCTTGCCGTACCCCTAACACTGCCTTGACCACTAACTATGGCCTCTCATTAAACCTTGCCGTACCCCTAACACTGCCTTGACCACTAACTATGGCCTCTCATTAAACCTTGCCGTACCCCTAACACTGCCTTGACCACTAACTATGGCCTCTCATTAAACCTTGCCGTACCCCTAACACTGCCTTGACCACTAACTATGGCCTCTCATTAAACCTTGCCGTACCCCTAACACTGCCTTGACCACTAACTATGGCCTCTCATTAAACCTTGCCGTACCCCTAACACTGCCTTGACCACTAACTATGACTTCTCATTAAACATTGCCGTACCCCTAACACTGCCTTGACCACTAACTATGGCCTCTCATTAAACCTTGCCGTACCCCTAACACTGCCTTGACCACTAACTATGGCCTCTCATTAAACCTTGCCGTACCCATAACACTGCCTTGACCACTAACTATGGCCTCTCATTAAACCTTGCCGTACCCCTAACACTGCCTTGACCACTAACTATGACTTCTCATTAAACCTTGCCGTACCCCTAACACTGCCTTGACCACTAACTATGGCTTCTCATTAAACCTTAAACCCCTAACACTGCCTTGACCACTAACTATGACTTCTCATTAAACCTTAAACCCCTAACACTGCCTTGACCACTAACTATGGCTTCTCATTAAACCTTGCCGTACCCCTAACACTGCCATGACCACTTATCTGTGCAAGCATTTCCCTTAACAGAAATTGGCTACTTCCGCCTACACTCTACACAATCCCAGGAAAATATACATCAAAAAAAAATTCCGACCATCCTTCATTATTATCAACTTCTTACCACTAATGACAAACAACGTTGCATTAAAATTAGATGCATACCTTCCCATACATAATTTCCATAGTAAGATCTACACTTAAAAAAATAAATAATTTCAGAAGCTTATTTCGATGGTGAAAACTAACATACAAAGATTACCTGATTGACTGTGATATTCCCCTCTTTCAAAGTCGCCTCGTGCGCCTGAGCACCGCCGTCAATGTCAAATTTCCCCCTGTGGTGGTTCTCCGTGTCAGAGTTCTCATCATTAACATGTGATCTGAAGCTGTGTGCAGACTGTCCTTTCAAGCGGAACAGCTCAGGCTCCAGTATCTTGTAGGAAACATAAATGACAAACAAGGCTGCCCCTATGAATAGCAGCCGCAACTTTGTCTTCATCCTCCATTCACCAGCTCACTTCAGCAGGTTAAGAAAATGGAATTGTGTGCCCTTGGTGGATGCAATGAGACTAGAAGCTGTGCCTGAAACATAAATAATTACCTTTGCCATCACCTGCAAGCCAAAGAAAAATATATCACCAATTTGATGACTTACGTTTTCATTAATAAAAACTATGTGTTCATTTCGTATTTTTTTAAAACTGAAAGTGGTCTTCTCTTTGCTGGAGTGATTGAAAAAAATATCATGCAGGTTCTTCATTTTTGAACCAATCAAAATCCAGCACTTTTAGTGATGAATTTTTTAATTAAAAATCTTGTATGATAAATTTGAATAAAAATAAAGTTACATTTTAACATTTGGTACAAAACATAAGTTGAAATAGTTCATAATTCAAAATAATGTGCCTTAATTACAAATAGGACATTTATTATTATTATGGCTGGGACTGATTAATTTTTGTTGTTGTTCGATTAATCGGGAAAACAATCGATTAATCTCGACTAACTAGAACGCATATATAGTTGCAACTATTTGTATCTGATCTGCAACAATCCATGAATTAACTTTACAGTTCACACAAAAATGTTGTCAATTCAAACTGAAGAACTGACGTAGAGAGTTAGTTTAATTATAAACTTACACAGTATACCGACTGTCAGTCACTTTATAGTAACCAAGTAAGCATCACTTTAGCCAGTCATGAAAGCAAACCAGAGCGTTTACATTTTCTGGAAGCAGACATGATCGCATTTTATTGTCGATGTGTCCCGTTATACCCCACAATATGATTCATTGTTGTTTGAGGTCCAAAAGTCGGTAGTGAAAGCAATACTGTGAATTCTTTCTACAGCTTTCTTATGCTCTGTTAATTTCTCGTCATACATCTGACCAATGACATTATCGATTGTATGGCGACTGGGCAAATTGTAAGTCTTGTTTTGAAGAGCTACACGTTATACTGTCTTTAGTCCATCATCTTCCACAATTGCATCCTGAAGTGGCAATCCTCTGTGCAATAGAGGATTGCCAAGTCCGCTGAAACTTTGTCGCTTACAGACTTGTTTGACTGAACAAAAATAAAGTTATTGATTGTACTTGAGAACTGTTCTGCCGGTCACTGTTAACAATGTGTTGACACTTAAGCGGATGTACGTCAACGATGTATTTGAACTCGAAAAGCGAATTGTTTATGGCAATGAACGCAGTAAATTCTGGTGCCTTCGTCTACCTTGCCATCCACAGTTAGCTTAAAAATAAAATGTTTGCTCAACTTTCCGCTTAAATGCTTAACTTTAACTGTGCTGTCATTAGTAGCCATTTTTGTTTACATCTGAATCTGAACTTCTAAATAAATAACGATTAATCGATTAATTAATTTATTTGAAAGGTAAGTAGACATCTGTTCAATCTTTTGATGGAAAAACAAACCCAAAAAAAAACTGACTGAAGAATTTACAGCATTTCTTTTAAAACTTAATTTATAACTGGCTTTATCCCAAATTTTAATCTAGTGAGTATGGTGTAGTGAGTCTAGACTTTCTTCAAAAAGGTTTTGGCATTGGACTAGTATTAAACTTAAATGCCACTAAAAAAAACCAGCCCACCTAAGTATGTATTTAGAGGGTCGGACTATACTTTCAATCCCTAGCCCTAGCTCTAACTCTAAATTAAAATGAAAAGACTGCATTCATTAGTGGTTTACCTAGCAAAACTATGGTCTCTTCAATTCATTGGCCTTACTTTTTATTGTAAATCTAATTAATAATTATTTGAATTTTTCTTTGAATGTGTTCAAAACTTGAATAAGGCAAGGTAGTAATATTTAAAATTTAGTACAATTATTGACAATTACATACTAAAATTAAAATACAACTAAGTGCTGATTACGAGACAGTGACACTCGACACCGACAACTGATACTCGCTCAGCTGAATTCACTGACACTGACTCAGTATCAGTAAGTGAGTCAATAAGTAACTCAGTCTGAGTTACCAGTCAGACCAGTCTACTAGTCTAGCTCTAGAGTCTAGTCTGACTAGAGTCTAGAGTCAGAGCCAGAGGAGCCGGGTAGTCTAATGACAATAATTGTTGAAACAAAATATTGTGGTACTTGATTAGAAAATGTTCTTCCTCAATAGTTTTAGTGGCTTCTAATTTTTGTTTCATTTAATTATAAACTTTACTAAAAGGTCTTATAATATATTAACAGATGTACTTACAAGAGTTGAGCTAACTCAACTGTTTACATCCGCCATGTTTCAGTCGTGTCATTATAAAACTAGAATCGGATCAGTTTGAGGAACTCTCGTCAAAAGTTTACTATGCTTATAATGCGGTTACTTCCCATGAACCTAAAATTTTGTTGGTGAACCCTAACATTAGTTAAATAATTGCCTGCAATGTACCGGTAATCACTTTTATTTACGGCACAGGAAATATGACGGCTTATCTTAAATACGTAATTCAATATACATAATTTGCAATGTATGTCACGTCTGTCTGTCCGTGACGCTACTAATTTTAGAAAGCAGCGCACCAAATTACTGCTCCAAAAAATAACTATTTTCGAACGTCCGCAAAAAATTGTTCAATAGGGAAATAAAATGATTAAAATAAAAATAAATAAAATAAATGAAAATTCTGTATTACGTTATTTTTTAATCTGATGTGTATTTATTTTGAAAACTTCCGTCATTTTTGACGGGTGATACACTAGTAGTAACATATTTTTTTAAAAAAAGAAATGAATTTAATAGACTCAATTTATTATGCTTCTAAAACTGATAAAAAATTATTCAGACAGCAATTTAAAATGAATTAAAATTAAATTAAAGGCACATTTACTTTACAAAGCTATAAGGTATACCGATTAGGGGTGTACCGAATTTCGCCTGAAAATGTCTCGAAACCAACAATGAGTTGGCAGTCCCCCCCCCCTCCCCAAACCGACGTTCACTCGCGTTGTTTTGATTTCTTCGTGCTGTAGTTTGTGTCCGTTCTTTCTCCACTTTCTTTGCACTCTCCATGAGCAAGTCTGCGGCGTTTGCTATGCCGCGGGGCGTCTAGTAATAATTATTTGCTTTACCCTGAGGCAGCTTAGAATAGATTGTAATGAAAAAATATGAACTTGATTTAAAGTTAGTCGATCATTTTAAGAATTTAAACTTTTTCCTTTAGTTCTGTGTTATTTATAATGTTTTTTCCCCTCTTCAATTGAATTATTAAAAGTATCCACACACAAAGAAAAAAAAATAATAATAAAAAATAAATATAAATAAATTTTAAAAAATATAATAACAATAAATAAATAAAAATAATAAATTAATAAATAAAAATAATTTTAAAAAAGCAAGATTAATTGTCCTCATTTTTATAATTGGATAAATGTTAAGTTCTAACAAAGGCGTAAGAAGAGCTACTGTCAGGCAAAGATGCCACTTACCACCACTCTTTCCATTTAATTTTTTTTTAAAAATGAAATAAGAAATTTCCCCTCTCCCGAGGTTGAATGCACCTTGTGCAACACACTTCTTCAAGTTATTTTCATTTTCAGTAATGGGGCCGTCCATAAAGTACGTCACGCTATCTTTGACCATTTTTACCCCCCCCTCCCCCTGTCACAAACTGTCACCAATATTGGACCCCCCCTAAATTACGTCACACTTTCGAACACAAATTGTGTTTTTTATTAACAAAATAGTTAAAATTTAATATAAAACATCGTGAGGTCACACATGGCCGGACCCCCCTCCCCCCTGTCACAAACTGTCACACTTTCTTACACCCCCTCCCCCCTCTGGAGCGTGACGTACTTTATGGACGGCCCCAATATTTTTTTTTAGTACGCATTATTTCCAATTCTCAAAGTACTTGTAAAGTACTATCCTTTCTACTCTTGTCCTAGTAAACAAATTATTACTTCAAACACCCGAATTAACGATTACCCTGGGCCCTGGAGTGCTTATTACCACCTCATACTTTTATCCCGACCACGGTGCCGTCCACAAATGACGTCACGCGATTTTGGCCGATTTTAAGCCCCCCTCCCCACTCGTCACACGTCGTCACAAAAACGTAGACCCCCCCTCTTCCAATTAGACGTCCTAAAGTTACAAAGCTTTGCCCCCCCCCCACCAAGCCGTATTTACTATTTGAAAATGAGCATGTTTCAAATCACTTTTTGTATTTAAGCATGTATTTAGTGTAAGGCTGCACTCTAATATCGTAGCAGGCGTGAATCCATGTAAAACGTCATAAAAAATAGTACGAAATCAAATATTGAAGAGGAACTTTGATTTAAAGTAGCGTGTATTGACGTGACGTGACAATTCTTAAGCTCACTCCCTCGCCATCGTCACACGTCGTCACAAATGTGGGGAGCCCCCTCCCCCTAGCTGCGTGACATCATTTATGGACGGCCCCTAACCCTGTGATAAGCTCGCTTTCAACCCCCACCGGCCTCCCGACGAGTTGATCACGTAATCACGTGCTAACAAAAGGCACACAGGAGAACAAAGTAGTCGATCAGCTTTGAGGCATGACTGATTGCCCTTTCAAGGAACAGGCAGTTGTAATTGAATTTGAGCGCCAAACGTGAAAAGATGGACTATTTTACACGCGCAACGTGGTTGTTTGTCCCAGAAACATTGGACGTATTTACGGATATATAACTATTATATAAATATAATATATATACAGGTCTATGCATATATTATTGATAGGGTTGCAGTTGATGCTATAGCTATCAAGGCCACTTTACCTCGTTCTACATTATTCATGGGTATGTTAGCATTGATGCGCATATTACGTGATAAGCGCTGCTGAGCAGGGCACTGTTAACGTTGATAAACTTAGAACCTTTAAGGTTGATGTGCTTAGCACTGTTAACGTTGATGTGCTTAGCACTGTTAACGTTGATGTGCTTAGCACTGTTGACGCTGGTGTGCTTAGCACTGTTGACGTTGGTGTGCTTAGCACTGTTGACGTTGGTGTGCTTAGCACTGTTGACGTTGGTGTGCTTAGCACTGTTGACGTTGGTGTGCTTAGCACTGTTAACGTTGGTGTGCTTAGCACTGTTGACGTTGGTGTGCTTAGCACGGTTAACGTTGATGCGCAGAGCAGTGTTAGCTTTGAATTGCGTAGCACCAAGTCAGTTTTGACACGCACAGCACTGTTGGCTTTTACATGCATAGAACTGCTAGCAATGATTTGCACTTTTGGCTATAATGTGATGTGATGCTTTCCTCGTGCATGGAACTAGTGCATCCAGTTCTTTAGAGTCTTGTAACCAATGTTCCCTTCAAGCTGCGCAGAGTCGCGGCCGCGCAGATATCTGACCGATGCCGCGCAGCAGTTTAGAATTACCGCGCAGCAAATTTTGAAGAAAAAAAAATTGCTGTAAAAAATGGATGCTGTGCAACTTTGCACTCGGGTTTTTTAAATTCCTTATATTAACTTCGAAATCTTGTCGTCATCTCTGTCGTGATCTCTTCGTACGTCGGGCGGAAAAACAAAAGTAAAAAATGACCCACTTCCCGTGATGCCATCGAGCTGAAATTTGACACATAGGCTCGTGTCACCTAACAATGTATCGTATCAGAATTTCAGATCGATCAAACGTATAGTTATTAAAGTAATGCATTTTTAGTTTATCTATATAAACTTTATGTAGCGGTCGCTTTTGTTTACATTTTACGGGTCACTTGACTTCACGCCAGCCATCGGTGAACACATCTCGTGTTTTAACCAGGTGTACTGGCATGCTTTTGTTTACATTTTACGTGTAACGCTGAGCTTGGTCCAGCGATTGGCGACAAGACCTTTCCCCTCCCCCCCCCGGGCCGGTTTAAAGCAAAGGGGAGTTAAGACAGATTCAGTCTGTAAATATTTGTCGCGTTTGAACATAATCAATACTTTTAGTTATGTCTCATATATAAGGGGTTTATAGTCAAAAACTTTGTTTTTACGGGGTTGTTATTATTTCACTTTGAACATGGACCAACGAACCTTGAACGTTGCGTGTAACCCATATTCAACCGAGCCCAGCTCCCCGTGTTGGCTCAAACTAAGAGAACATGGTTTAAAATTTACCCTCCAGGGCGCCCCGCGGTTAAAGGCTTAGGACCAGGCTAACCCAATTTTCATCCCCAGGCTGGTCAATAAACTAGTTACCGTGGCGGGGATCAAAGCAGATGCTTGTTTCCCTTGTCTCTTGTGTGTGTGTGTTGTTGTTGTTCCCGGGTTTGGTGGAGGCAGAGAGAGAGAGAGAAGAGGCGGCGGTAGTAGAGAGAATCAATTATTCAATTGATTCTCGAATGATCTTTATAGCGGCCCCGACCCCTCGGCCTGAAAGTGGACTGACTGTCATCCGTTGTAATTGAAACTAATCACGTTTTTCCAGACATTCTCTCAGGTTGTATTTCCGTTTGTTTATAACAACTGTAGCGGATATATTTTGTTGCTGAATTTTTAAAAATGAGTTCCCAATTTATATTACAGACACTCCGTTTATACAGATGACTATTTTGCGTCCTGCGTTCTTTATTAAATACATGTACTATATTTGTACTAAACGCACATACAACGCCGGTCTGTGGACAAGAGAAGTAGCGCGGCCATGGTTTTGAGACGATTGTGTGGCTCAATGTCCAACCGTCTTTGATTTGCTTCAACTAATGTCAGTACCCGCCTGAGTTGTCTGGAAGTTGAACCGCAGTTTGACTCTTGGCCCGTGTTGTTTTACTTGCGCTTGTAATTAAAAATTTAATTCTGTGGTTTCTTGAATAGTGAGGGAAAAAAAGATGTTCATTAAAAATGATCTGTCTCTGCTCTCATCGACACATCTACGGTAGTGATGGGAGGAAAGTGACTGGACATTGGTCATGTGTCATGATACTATAGTTTAAGGATTAGGTTAATCAATCTGATCATTCTAGGCGTTGCTAACGACAGATCTCGGCTATAGTTAAGAAGCATTCGAAGACCCATTCAGAGACAGACTTTTAGTAAGTAACTATGTCGTGACAGCTTTTTGATAAACTTTGCAACTTCTTCTTCTACATATTCTATTGGCCCGAGACTTAGTCTCTTAGGTCCTTTGCTAATGCCTGGGCAACCTGCTACATCTGCTGAGCAGTGCCCTGCATATAACACTGTCTTCACGTGGGACTCTTTTGCCTCCCTAACCTCCCCCCCCCCGGCTATATCTAGCGTGGCACAACTAAACACTTCACCCGAGATGGTCATTGTCTTAAAGTTCAGATACACATTCAATGTAATATATACTATACATGTATATGTATACAGGGTGACCCAAAAAAAGCGGGACCGCATAGCGGGTTTATTATTTTTTTATTTTATTTTTATTTTTTTAAATATTATTTAGCGAAGCATTTAGTTTACAGACGAAAAGATGTTTACTGTCGCCACACCAGTAAATTCACAAAATGATCGTGTTTATTTTGAAGCAAGAAAGAAAAAACAAGTTCCTTCAACGAGACTCATACGCGAACGTGAACATTTCAGTCGTGGCATCATGGTTTCGGTATGTGTGTCTCGGATGTGAAAAACCAGTGTAGTATTCATTGAACCTGGAGCGAAAGTGAACAGTGAGAATTATTGTGATCACGTGAACGGTGAATATTATTGTGATCACGTCCTAAGACAAGGATTGCTTCCGGATATTCGAGCAAGATGTAATCATCACAACTGGACACTGCAACAAGACGGAGCTCCTTCACACACGGAGAGAAACACGATAAACTATCTTCGTCGGGAGAATGTCACCTTCATTGAATCAGACATGTGGCCACCAAATAGCCCGGTAGATTATGCTATTTGGGGTGCCCTCCAACAAAAAGTCTACTTTGTTCGTAAATTTGCAACAATAGAACAACTGAAATCGGCCATTGTTGAAGAGTGGCAACATTTGTCTCAGCGGTTTATAAACAAGAGCATTGACCAGTTGCGAAGACGTTTAGAAAAAAACTGTTGAAAACCGAAGAGGACACATTGAATTTGAATTTTGATTTGTTTATAAATTAACATTTGGCAACAATTTACTTGATGTTTTGTAGAAAACAGTTACAAAAAAAATATTATTTGAAATTATACAAGACGGTCCCACTTTTTTTGAGCCACCCTGTATATCAAATCTTTTTTTTTAAACAAATTAATTTGTCAATATCCACACTGTCTTACTCCCCGTGTTGTCATAGCAACGCCCCAGCAATGAGGAACTATCAGCAAGAATGGCACGAGAATCAGCTTGCTTCAACGTCATCTTTTCAAAAAGATTAAAATAATATGATAGATCGTGCTGTCATACTGTATCATACGGTTTTATGTCGGCACCAAGTATAGGGTGACATACTGTCTTTGATCTTTATCCGAGCACATACGTGACCAACCACATCGAGTGGCCAAACCTTCTTTAAAATGTAATTAAGATTCGCTCCTGATCTCGACACACAAGAACGGTGATGGCGAACCTATGCCACGCGTGACACAGTCGGCACGCAGAGCCTCATTAGCCGGCACGCGACTGAAATATTACTTCCTTAATCAAAACCAGCTAATTAAAGCCAAAACCTTATTTTCGGAATTCATTGGAGTGCTTGCACTTTGCTATAAAAAATTTGGGTTTTGGTTTGAATTTTGGGCACGCTGCCCTATAAAGGTTCGCCCCCACTATATTATAAAAACGGTGGCCAAACTGCGGCTCTTCTGTGTTGACATTGCGGCTCGCGTACTATTTATGAAAAATACGTTACAAGGATTATTAAAAGATAATTTAATTATCTTATCGGTTACAGGCGCTTTTTCTATATAGAAGATTATTGCGTCCTACGCGTATCCAAGTTTTTGTCTAGTGCTGCATTCTTATTAGAGTTTTAAATGTTCATAAAGTGTTGGTTTTCCTGGTTTCTTCAGGCAACCAAATCCACGCCCGAATTCCCGACGGGAAGAACACGAATTTGTGTGTGTGTTTTTTCAAGCATACGAAATAAGAAAATGGTTTTTTATACTTATGTCTATCCGAAGGTTGAATTAAGTTATCTTTGTGTTGTATTTCTAAATTAGAATTAATTGCCTTATGTCTTATTGCTACTTAACTCTTGGTTCTTCTAACCTTATTGTGCTTCAATGCGGCTCTCAACAATTTTTTTAAATATTTAAAAATTACTCGTAGTTACTACATGTTTGGACAACCCTGTACTAGAAAGTAGAAAAAAAATTAAATAAAACCCCTACAGTAGACAGCGGGGAGGGGCTAGGAGGGTAATCACCTGACCTCTAGGGTATTGCGTCACAAAAAAATTATGTTCAAATGGTGCTCTAGGATTTCCCATTTTGCGCTGTGGTCTGACATTGTCTTGCGAAATATCTCATCTCCCTTATCGGCTTCTTGTACTTGTAGCGTCCGATAACATTCATGCGAGCTTGGTTGGATTAGCTGTAGTCTAATCTTACACAATAAAAATGGCAGTCATTTTTTTCTCCGTCTCTCTGTCCTAGTGTGCAATTGTGTAATTGTATGTAAAAAGAGAAAACTAATTTTTTATTGAGCGCCCCACAACACCGAGCATGAATTTTTTCTTTGGTACTTGTTATCGCGAGATAGATGATAAAATGTTATCTTGAGATAGATGATAAAATGGTATCGTGAGATAGATGATAAAATGGTATCGTGAGATAGATGATAAAATGGTATCGTGAGATAGATGATAAAATGGTATCGTGAGATAGATGATATAATGGTATCGTGAGATAGATGATAAAATGGTATCGTGAGCTAGATGATAAAATGGTATCGTGAGATAGATGATAAAATGGTATCGTGAGATAGATGATAAAATGGTATCGTGAGATAGATGATAAAATGGTATCCTGAGATAGATGATACAATATCATCTAGAGATAGATGATAAAATGGTATCGTGAGCTGGATGATAAAATGGTATCGTGAGATAGATGATACAATTTTATCTTGAGATAGATGATAAATTGTCACCTAGAGATATGGATGGTAAAATGGTATTTTGAGATGGATCATCATCATCATTTGTCCATTGAGTTCCTTGTGGAACATAGAGCCTCTGTCAAAGCTCGCCACCCTTGCCAGTCGCTTCAGTTCTTCCCAGCTCTTCCCAGTTCTTACAGCCTCGTCCAACATGCTCCATCTCCATGTACGATTTTGAGATGAATTATAAAATGTTATCTTGAGATAGAGGATGGCGGCTGGATAGCGAAGTCACTAGTGCGCTCGCCTCAACGCTAAGAAAGTCCTCCGCTGACCTGGAGACGGATGGGCGCCGCCAAGGTCTACTAAAGCCCGAGAATGATCTAATGGAAACATTAGAACCCCCAACGACCTCGTAAAAGGTTATGGGACTTTAAAAAAAAATATATAAAAAAATAAGATAAAGATACATTGTTATCTTGAGATGTATAATAAAATGTTTTCTTTGGGAACGATGATAAAATGTTATCTTGAGATAGAAGATGACATGTTATAACACCATCCGTGAACTAAAAAACAAAAATATTAAATTTCAAAAAAATATCCGAAAAATCTCCTGAGTTATGAAGCTGAGCTCATGTTTAGGACAATCTATTTTTAGAGGCTAATCGGCTAAATGTTTCAATTAATTATCCGGTCTAAACTGAGCATTTTTATGTACTTGGTAAATCATTGCAGCTGCCATAACATAACGGACATAACATTTTTTCTACTGTGCCATCACATCACTCAAACACCAATAACTTATTTTATTTAGGCACTGGTAGATGTGCACCACGCCCACTGAGTCCATCTTCATGAGGGACCTACACATGTTCTAGCTGGCATATTTGAAGGTCAAGGCCAAGGTGTCACGTCCGAAAGAGATCGTTCGTGAACTGGAAATTTTAGACGAAATGACACGTTTCGGTTAAATTCGATCTTTTTGGGGAAATCGCCACCGAGTCACATGACGCAGTTGGAGGGGGGGGGGAGCAGGGCCGTCTTCACGCATAGGCCCGTTGGGCATTTGCCCGGGGGCCCACGAGCATAGGGGCCCCATGGGAATATGTTTATTTATGTATATTATGTATATTTATTTTTTATTCCTGCGGGGAAGGGGCCCAACACTATTTTTTTGCCCGGGGGCCTAAACTGGTGTAAAGACGGCTCTGGGGGGGGGGAGGCAGATCTCTGAGCTGGGGCACAATCTGTGACCACTGCCTCCAGGCACCTGAAACAATTTTCCGTTAGTTAACTTACTGCCCAGGGATGGGGCCTTGGTGGCGGGGTGGGGGGGGGTCTGGGGGCTGTACAGAAAACGTCCTTCATGAAGGTAGCTGCAGACGGGACTAGCCGCTTTTTTGTTTTTATTTTACCCGAGGTCTCAGCCAATGTTCCCTCTAAGTCTAAGGTTCGTCGGTCCGTGTGCAAAGTAAATAAAAAACAACAACTCGTGTGCAGAGTTGCACAGCATCCACTGTGTTAAGCAATATTTTACAAAATTTGCTTCGCGGCTATTCTAAACTGCCGCGCGGCGTCGGTCAGATAAAGGGAACATTGGTCACAGTGAGCGATTATCTCTAGATTGTATTTTGACTAGGAGACTGGGAACCATCGGGGGGGGGGTTGTGTGTGTGTGTGTGTGCGCGCGCGTGTGTGTGTGTGCGTTTAGAGGTGGGTGGAGCATCATGATGTGTCACCATGTGATTGATGACCATTGTCCACGAGATAAACGTATTTGCCGGAGTCTCAACTTCTAGAGATATTGGGAAGTTTGCTCGGCAGTGACGTCAAAGACGTTGAACCAATCGATGGGCCCAAACTTAGCGTTCGAGAAAATACGTGGGTGGGCGTTGGGGAGAGGGGGGGGGGTGTTAATGTTCACCTAACTGTGCGGCTCTCTGAGGATGACTTCCATCACCCGAGACATTGGCAGTGGATTTCCATAAATATTTTTTTAAAAAAATGTTTTTTTCAAATAAAAGTTGAAAAGGGGGGGGGGAGATTAGCAGTTTTTCACTCCATGACGTAGAAAGGGGTTATATACTCCTCGGAAGTCATGTTAGTGGGGTCATTCTTTATGACAACTGCTGGGTTTTCTTCGCGAACAGTGGTGGTGGCGACGGGACTAATTCTGCACTGGCCATTGCTCAAGGCTTGACATAGCAAATCTCTTTAGGAAAAAAAGTGGTGGGGGGGGGAAGCTAGACGTCACGTTACCGTTAGATCCTTGAAGACACTGTGGTGCTCTTAACTTAGAGTTATCTTCTCACTATGGGTTTCCCCTCACACGCCACAGTTGTGTCCCCTGTTCACTACTCCCGACCGACACACAAATGAAGCCGACGTCCTTCATTCCGTCAGTGGGAAGCCCCGCTGTTTCTTGTGTGAACTCATGGCTAGCAATTTACGCACCATTTTTGATAACCTCTGCTGAATATTTAGTTTTCCTTGTCTTACAATCTACGTCAGTGCTTCTCAAACTTTTTAGTATGGTGGACCGGTAGGAATTTTTTCCATTGCACAAGGGACCGGTGATCTATTTTCCCTGCACTGACAATTTTTTATGTCCCTTTTTTTGAGAACTTCTGCGGACCGGCGGCGGATGGCCCACGGACCGGCACCGGTCCGCGGAGAACCACTTTGAGAAGCACTGATCTACGCCACCCAGGAACAAGACGTTCGATAGCATCGACAATGGCGTCACTGGGGGTTTGTGTCACCAAGTGCGCTAGCTCATGGTGTCACCCCCTTTACAACGACCCCCTTAGACTTCGGTGTCACCACTCACGCTGGTGTAAACCGGTTGCGGGGTCCGCACCCCCCCCCCGCAATCCCCAGTGACGCCTACTCAAAGACCAACATGATTTTATTTTAAGATGAAAACTCACCTGACTTGGTAAGTCAACAGCCCAGTCATTCACACACACAGACGCGGAATGGGACTTCCGTACCAAGTCAAGACAATCATGATTTAGATCAGCGGTTCCTAACCTGTGGGTCGCGACCCCCCATTCGCGACGGGTTTACTGGGGGTCGCCAACTTTAATGCAAATTTGATCTATTTTGTAAAAACTTTATTGAAAATGACTTATTGAAATTTCATGGGGGTCGCCGGTCACATGGCTTTTATAAAAAGGGGTCACCACCCAAAAAAGGTTGGGAACCACTGATTTAGATCAAGGATTGATGACATAATATACGAAACGACAATCAAACGCAGGCAATACGAACGTTTCGCGCTAAAAGATAAGAGTTTGTATGTGAGTGGGGGTGGGGGATGGGGAAAGAACTATCACTGTTTTAACAAAGTTGAAGAAAGCTCATCGGAAATGAGAGAATGAGAGGCATTTGACCACTTGAAGGGCAGTTGGCCACTTGAAGGCCATTTGACCACTTGAAGGGCAGTTGCCACTTGAAGGGCAGTTGGCCACTTGAAGGGTAATTGGCCACTTGAAGGGCAGTTGACCACTTGAAGGGCAGTTGACCACTTGAAGAGCAGTTGGCAATATTGCTCTCCTGGACGCTTTGGATTTCACCGAAGCTAAGTTTTTATTTTTTTATTTCTTTACTAGTAACAAAGCCCGCCCAAGGACGGGAATAAGTGTAGGGTGACCTGTGAAGTTCATGGACGCTATGTTTTGGTAGTTGTTATGCTGAAGCGTTTGCAAGACATTGTCGTCGCAGGGCAAGGGATGTGGACAACAACAACAACAACAACAAAAAAGCAAAAACAACAAAAACAACAGCAACAACAACAGCAACAAAAACAACAACAACAGCAACAAAAACAAAACGACAACAAAACAAAAACAACAACAAAACAACAACAGCAACAACAACAAAACAAAAACAACAAAACAACAACAAAACAACAACTACAACAACAACAGTAACAACAGCAACAAAAACAAAGCAACAACATAAAACAACAACAATAACAAAAACCACAAAACAACAACAACAAAACAACAACAAAAAGCAGCAACAACAAAACAACAACATCAATAACAGGAACAAAAAACAAACAACTCTTAAAACTCTTGCCACTACCCCCAGGACCATCAAGGAAACAGCACTTAACAGAATTGTCATTGGAATAAGCGGCAGGCATAGTGGGAACAACATAATGAATTATGACAAAAAAACTGCACCAAAAAATAACTCGTTTTGAACCTCCGCGTAATAACCGTAATATGTAAATTTTTCTCTGCTAGTGATTGGCTGTAGGAGTCATATGCATTTGAGGGACCAATCGCTATAGATGACGGGACAGAAAGGACAGAAAGGACAGAAACTTGCCTTTTATTATATAAGGATATATAGGATATTCGTTTTATTTGTGTACTATTTGTTCGTTGAGGAGGGCTCTTTGCCGAAACGTTCGCTGTTTTTGTTACGTCCTGTCAGGCTCACTGATACCCTGTTTACATGTTATCCATTAAAAACGACAGTTTGTTGTTTGGGGGTGAGGGGGGGGGGTAACTTGCGGCTATCCTTGCACCAAATCAGCCGTTGTTCCCAGTTTAATGGTAAACTCGGGTCTAATAACTGTGGAGTCTTGCTCTGCCCCCCCCCCACACACACACCCATACACATCCGAGACGCCTGCTCACACACACACACACACACACACACACACACACACACACAAACAAGTACCAACTTGCAGGGATGCGTGTGGATGACGTCATGTAAAGTTCAGATGAGGTAACACAAGAGCAAACACTCCGGTGAGCTGTGCTGACAAACTCATTCACACACTAGACACGCGCATTCGTTAGTCAAGAGTTCAGCGCAGTTACCTGGTGGTCTGATAGCAGTCTCGCGTGGACTAGGCGCTTTGGGGAATTCGTAAGAAATCGGGCATAAGACGTTTTTATGATTACTACAGTTTTTTGAAAGCTCGAATTTGTCATTTTGGCTTGTGTTTTCCCAGAAATAACTATTGTTTTAACATTACCGGCAACAAAATATGTGTGTGTGTGTGTGAGGGGAAAAAAAAAGGGGGGGGGGTTAGCGTGGATACTTTCTTACTGAAAATTCACAATGACAACAGGTAAATATACAGGTTAACATACCAGGGTATGCCAAACTACAAAATGAGGATCGTTGTGATAGTCACCGATGTTTACATGGTCACAGTGAAAAAAAAATTCTTTTAAATCGTTTATCTGGACCTCCCCCCCCCCAACTTTATAGAGACATATATACTAGCTCCCCCCTCCACCACGGATTACGAGGGAAACAAACGAAGTCCTGTTTCCGTCGTCGCTGGGTCAGTGCTATCAATAATCAGTCGCTTACCCCACTCCCCTCCGCCCCGCCCCCCCTTTCCATCGACAGGCCAAACCATTTCACGTGGCCCCGGCTCCCGCACGCGCACCATTGTAAACACGCAAGTTACAGTTCCATTTGCTGCACGGACTTGCACTGGTGTTTCTAAGACCAAGTGGGTATATTTGAAATAATACGTCCCTGTACGACGTCACATGCCGTAATGATAACAGTGATAAAATAATGGTGGCGGAATTCCCAGTTCTATTTATAGATAGCATTTTCCGTGAGGATTACTGTGAGTTCATGTTTCATATATGCTCAAAGTTGACTTCGCCGTTCATTCACCAGCGGACGTCGGATGTGCATGTTGCTTTAAACGTGTTTTGAATTTTACAACGAATTATCAAGTGTGTCTTATTTTTTTAAAAATCCAGATTTAAAGATCTTTTGGAACTCTTAGATACTATGAATCACGTGACGTAATGAGAAATCATTGATACCCGTGACGTAATTAGAAATCATTGATTCCCGTGACGTAATGAGAAATCATTGATACCCGTGACGTAATGAGAAGTCATAGATACCGTGACGTAATTAGAAATCATAGATACAATGACGTAATGAGAAGTCATAGATAAGCTACACCTGACGTATAGATAATTTATAGATGCCCATAACGTTATGAAAACCCATACATAACATAATGTAACGTAAAACCCATACATAACATAATGTAATGTCAACTTGCACTTTCAAGGTTCGTCTCATTATTCCTTGTATTGGGCAGCCGCGATGCACTGGCATGTATCCAGGAAATAGAAAAAAATGAGTTGTTTACGTTATTTTATCACGTGTCACTTTGAGTTGGAGATTATTGGAGTGGCTCCGTTGGCGGCAAAGTGTGAATGTTGGCCCGTGAATGTGGCACAGAGTTGACGTGTTGCGATCTCTTGTTTACAACATGGTTTAGGGCTGTTTAGAGAGTAGAAACACGTGAAGAGGTCTACGTCACACAATAGCCAGTTCAAAGTTCGTGCTGCTATTTTGGGGATGGGGGCGTGGTGGCGGCAGAAGAATGCTGCACAAACAGAGATAGAGGGGAGATAAATCGTGTTAATGGGGAGTCAGGGAGAGTATTAGGTAACGTGCAATCATTAATTTTCAGCACTCCCGTAGGTGCACGTGAGGAGTTGATTGTGTAGTGATTGTGTAGTGTTAGAGTTGATTGTGTAGTGATTGTGTAGTGTTAGAGTTGATTGTGTAGTGATTGTGTAGTGTTAGAGTTGATTGTGTAGTGATTGGGTGGTGTTAGAGTTGATTGTGTAGTGATTGTGTAGTGATTGGGTGGTGTTAGAGTTGATTGTGTAGTGATTGTTTAGTGTTCCAAAACATCCAAGTATAAGTGAGATATTAGGAGACAATTGTTAGTCTGCTGTATTATTTACTGTGGAACAGTATCAAGTCCCAATGAAGCCGTTATTCATTTCACCACTTTGATTGGGAAGTGCAATGTATAATAGATCAAGTGAGGTTTGCGAGGTCGTAGTTAAGGTTAAAGGTCACATTGCAACAATTGTGTTTCCTTCCCAAGTTCCTAGCTGAATGATAAAATTAGTTACTTTTGTAGTTACTCTGAAATGTCATTTAACTTGGTTTGACTAAACTTTAATTAATAAGGTGTGTACTGACTGAGTCCAGAATTGTAACGAGTGTAGTCTATTTAACAAGGAAATGGGAAACCTCGTCTTGCGGTCAGTGGATTCATGCGTGTGAGGACTGTGTTCATATGGCAATAGATTATCATAGGGCGATAGATTATCATATGGCAATAGATTATCATAGGAAAATGGATTATCATAGGACAATGGATTATCTTAGGACAATGGATTATCATAGGACCTTTGAAATTAGGAAAAAAGATAAAAACATCTCAAATACAATAAACCTCTCATTACGAGCATCTCTCATAACGAGTAATTCGCATAACGAGAAATATTTTTTTATTTTAAAGTTGCTCCCTTAAAGAGCGAAGATTCGCTTAAGTGTCGCGGAAAGGAAAAGTCCCTTTTTCCTGGAAATTCATTTGTGAGGCGGCATTTCCGCTCCCATGTATTATTCTGTGTTAAGCACTCGGTCTGTTAGCGTATTGTTTTCTTGTGTGACCAACCGTATTTACAAATTTTGTATTCAGACAGTATTTGTAATTGTTTATATGCAAAGTGTAATAACCTGTGCTAAAATGTCTTTAAAAAAACACAAGAAGACAATCATAAGTGAGAGAGAAGAAATTCTCACATAAATTAGGGCTGCGGAAATTAACGATTAATTTCTCGATTAATCGTTAAAATTTTTATCGATTAAAATTATGTTAATCGATAAAAATTCGATTAAAATTAAAGAAAATATTTATAATATTTTAAATTTTTTTTATTAATAAATAATTAATTATTAATAACTAGTTTGTGCTGCGGCGCCCCCCTTTTTTAAGGGCGCCTACGGCGCCCACCTTTTTCAACAGCCCAACTAACTTGTCCTTGTATGATAAAACGTAATATTAAACTTTCTTAAATGTACACAAAGTATTTTATAACAGGGATTTTTTTAATATATTTTTTTTTAAATTATTTTTTTTTGCAAAAGCCCAAGTAACGTATCCGTGTATGATAAATACGAATTATTCCTCAAATGTACACAAAGTTTTTATATACTATTTTTTTACAGTGCTAATCACCACACGATTTTTAAAGTAATTTCAGAAAGCAACGCACCAAATTACTGCACCAAAAAAATAACTCTTTGAGTCAGTCAGCACTGTTTACAACACAAATGCTGACGTCATAGGTTCGTGCGTTGTTTGGTTAATGTTAATCTGGAAACCATAAGGATTATGATTTAGCGTTAGGCCACAGTCAGCGATAATTGAGCGTAAATATATATATGATTAATAATTAAACAATATAATTTGCAATTGTCACGCAAGTCAGTAGTGTCTGTCAGTCAGTCCTGACGCTACTAATTTTAGAAAGCAGGGAAAACCAAATTACTGCACCAAAGCACCAAAAGGTGTGCAAATTAAATATGCGCTGCAAAAAAATATTATATGACGTCATTGTTTTCGCTCATATTTTAATTTTGGAAAAGGGAACATTATAAAAAGAGAATTAGATGATGGTTAGTTATAAAATCAACCCCTATTATAAAATACTGTGTGCAAATTTCATAAAGTTTAATATTTCGTATTTATCAAACAAGGACAAGTTAGTTGGGCTTTTGAAAAAGGTCGGCGTCGTAGGCGCCCTAAAAAAAAGTGCATTTTTTATAAAATAAATAGATTTCAGCTGAAAACTTCCGTCATTTTTGACGGGTGTACGCTAGTAGTTTATATTTTTTTTACGTACAAACTTCTCCCGCGTAATATTATAACTTATTTTATTACTATATGTGGACCGGCAGACGTCAACTAAAACTGCATCAGCGCAGTTAAATTTAAACATATAACTAGAATTGAGCAAAAAATTTGTTTTTAAGCTAACTAACAATGGCAAAGTCGAAGATGGTGAAAAAGTTTACTGTGTTCACTGCCATAAACAATTCTCTTTTAAAGGATCAAATACATCGCTGACGTACCACCTTCAGCACAAACATCCGATCATGTATCAACACATTGTCATAAAATGTAGTTCAAAATATTCTTAATTTTCAATATCCGTGAGAAAAGTTCAGTTTAATGACTTCATAAATTTCTATTTTTGGCTTTAATCGAAATTATCGATTAATTAAACGATAATTTTTCAAAAGTTAACGATTAAATTTAAATTAATCGATAACAGCCTTAGTTTAAATAAAACGTAAAACCATTGAAAAGCGAGAACAAGGTGGCTAATCTATCGCGCAACTACAATCGGCCAACATCAATAATCTGCCCTATTCTCAAGAAGAATTAAGGAGATGGATGCTTCAAATGGAGCGTCAAAAATGTCTACGAAACGGTTACGTCACATTTTCGTCAAATTTTGAAGCGTCGACAAAAAAAATATGTTTTTGGACAGTTTTCTAGTTAAAAGGAATAATTATTTGTAATACATTTTGTCATAAATTCATATTTTTGTTTACGTTTTTTTGTTTCAAATCTAAATTGTATTCTAGCTGTTTCACTCTTTAACAATTCATAAGTATTTGTATTTGAATAAATGTAAATACTTTTTTTTTGAAAAATTAGGTTTTTTTCAGCAAGGAACGGATTATCGTATTTTACATTGATATGTATGTTTCGTTTAACGAGTGTTTCGCTTAACGAATAAGACTTTGGAACGAATTAAACTCGTTATGAGAGGTTCCACTGTAATCAGAAGCTATTGGTAAAATGTTGTTTCCTAACTAGTCTTAATCCATTTGACAAGCGTTGGTCATATTGCCATTATAAATGTGACAGAGAAGTAGACATACATTGTTGTGATATAGTGGTAGACATACATTGTTGTGATATAGTGGTAGACATACATTGTTGAGATATAGTGTTTGTCACGTGTGAATCACGAGTAAATCACGAGTTGGATAATGGAGAAGTCACGTGAGTGAAAGCGCGGGAAGAGTTGTCAGAATTATGGGTGTCATGGCGGATTTGTGTGTTTGAGAACTCCACGTTGTATAATCTCAAATTATATATGTACTGTGTATAGTGTAGATATTAAAGTTGTTTTATTGAAACAGCTCTTCAGAGGATTATTGGATGCAAGGTTATGTATTGAGAGAACACCTACAAGATATATTAATAAGTAAAACATCACAAAGAGGTTAGAGTGGTAGACATACATTTCCCGCCGTGTTTATCTATAACTTGTCAATGTCTGACAGCGGTCATCAGATAAAGAAAACAAACTCCCAGTTTACAGTCACCTGTCCTCCACATTGTTTTGTCCGCTGTCCCTAGCCGTAGACACGTCCCGCCATGGCGTACGTAGTCCGCGCTGTCCCTAGCCGTAGACTCGTCCTGCCATGGCGTACGTAGTCCGCGCTGTCCCTAGCCGTAGACTCGTCCTGCCATGGCGTACGTAGTCCCTGCTGTCCCTAGCCGTAGACTCGTCCCGCCATGGCGTACGTAGTCCGCGCTGTCCCTGGCCGTAGACTCGTCCCACCATGGCGTACGTAGTCCGCGCTGTCCCTAGCCGTAGACTCACCCCGCCATAGCGCACGTAGTCCGCGCTGTCCCTAGCTGTAGACTTGTCCCGCCATAGCGTACGTAGTCCGCGCTGTCCCTAGCCGTAGACTCGTCCTGACATGGCGTACGTAGTCCGCGCTGTCCCTAGCCGTAGACTAGTCCTGCTATGGCGTACGTAGTCCGCGCTGTCCCTAGCCGTAGACTCGTCCTGCCATGGCGTACGTAGTCCGCGCTGTCCCTAGCCGTAGACTCGTCCCACCATGGCGTACGTAGTCCCCGCTGCGCCTAGCCGTAGACTCACCCCGCCATAGCGCATGTAGTCCGCGCTGTCCCTAGCTGTAGACTTGTCCCGCCATAGCGTACGTAGTCCGCGCTGTCCCTAGCCGTAGACTCACCCCGCCATAGCGTACGTAGTCCGCGCTGTCCCTAGCCGTAGACTCACCCCGCCATAGCGTACGTAGTCCGCGCTGTCCCTAGCCGTAGACTCGTCCCGCCATGGCGTACGTAGTCCGCGCTGTCCCTAGCCGTAGACTCACCCCGCCATGGCGTACGTAGTCCGCGCTGTCCCTAGCCGTAGACTCGTCCCGCCATGGCGTACGTAGTCCGCGCTGTCCACCAATCGATAAAATTAACAAATCATCGACCTCCCCGATAATCTCGGCAGCAAATAAACCGGACCACAACCAGGTCACGTGATAGACCGCTTCCGGAACACATTACGAAAACAATTTGTACAAAACCAATTTGTACTGTACAATATTGCTCCAAACCAACATGTGCAAAACCAATTTATTTTTTCGAAATGAAGTTTGTTCCACGAAGATTAAACGAGAGAGAACAATTGTTTTGCAAAAGAGGGTCTTTTACTTTTACTTCTCCATTAAATCCTTTTGAGAAAACCTTCGCTTGAAACAAGTCTAATTCGTACGAATCGTTCTGGTACAAGCTCAGAAAGGGCCGCCCATGAAGTACGTCACGCTATTTTTGACCATTTTTAACTCCCCCCTCTCCCCTGTCACAAACTGTCACAAATCTTGGAACCCCCCCCCCTTAAAGTACGTCACACTTTCGAACAAAAACTGTGTTTTTTATTAACAAAATAATTAAAATTTAATATAAAACACCGTGACGTCACACATGGCCGGACCCCCCCCCTTCCCCTTGTCACAAACTGTCACACTTTCTTACACCCCCTTCCCGCCTCTGGAGCGTGACGTACTTTATGGACGGCCCCTAACAGACTAGATGCAACAATGCAAGATACGGATATCGGTTTAAGTAACAGAATAGCCAGCAAAGACACATTTAGAGGGGGGTGTATGCAAATCTGTTTAGTTCGCTTTAGTTAATTTATTCCAAGTAGTTTTTTTAAAAAATATATTTTATTGTTGTATGACATTGGTCAGTTGAATGATGGTCCGGCCTAATAAGGATATGAGTACAACTGAATGAAGTGGAGGCCTGTACAACAGTACTCACCACGTGACTTTGACTCAAGCTGAATGGAGTGCAGGCCTGTACAAAACAAGTAGCCGAACATGACTTTGACTCCAGTTAAAAGAAGCGTGCACCTATATGTATGTAACCGCCCATATGTATGTAACTGCCCATATGTATGTAACTGCCCATAGGTATGTAACTTCCCATATGTATGTAACTGCCCATATGTAAGCAATGGCCTATATGTATGTAAATGCCTATCGTGAAAGACTCAAGACGCTTACTAGTCAACAATAATCCTAACACGATGTTATGAACGAGGTTCTCAATCGATAGATCATATGACATCATGCAATATTTCTCAACGCGCTGACCACCTGGGGCCCACGATTCGTTCCGGTCAATTATCCCCGTCTCCCCCCACACCCACCCACCTGATCAGACACCATGGGCCGCAGGTGACGTCAGTATTTTCAGACAGAGAAGCTGCACAACAGTTAGCTGGGGGCATCTGGATTGTGGCCCTTGTTTGGTTCAGTGTTAGAAGTATTGTTTACTTACTGCCATCAGTATTAGGGTATTGTTTACTGCCATCAGTATTAGGGTATTGTTTACTGCCATCAGTATTAGGGTATTGTTTACTACCATCAGTATTAGGGTATTGTTTACTGCCATCAGTATTAGGGTATTGTTTACTACCATCAGTATTAGGGTATTGTTTACTACCATCAGTATTAGGGTATTGTTTACTGCCATCAGTATTAGGGTATTGTTTACTGCCATCAGTATTAGGGTATTGTTTACTACCATCAGTATTAGGGTATTGTTGCTACCATCAGTATTAGGGTATTGTTTGCTACCATCAGTATTAGGGTATTGTTTGCTACCATCAGTATTAGGGTATTGTTTGCTACCATCGGTATTAGGGTATTGTTTACTACCATCAGTATTAGGGTATTGTTTGCTACCATCAGTATTAGGGTATTGTTTACTACCATCAGTATTAGGGTATTGTTTGCTACCATCAGTATTAGGGTATTGTTTGCTACCATCAGTATTAGGGTATTGTTTGCTACCATCGGTATTAGGGTATTGTTTACTACCATCAGTATTAGGGTATTGTTTGCTACCATCGGTATTAGGGTATTGTTTACTGCCATCAGTATTAGGGTATTGTTTGCTACCATCAGTATTAGGGTATTGTTTGCTACCATCAGTATTAGGGTATTGTTTACTGCCATCAGTATTAGGGTATTGTTTACTGCCATCAGTATTAGGGTATTGTTTACTGCCATCAGTATTAGGGTATTGTTTACTGCCATCAGTATTAGGGTATTGTTTACTACCATCAGTATTAGGGTATTGTTTACTACCATCAGTATTAGGGTATTGTTTACTGCCATCAGTATTAGGGTATTGTTTGCTACCATCAGTATTAGGGTATTGTTTACTGCCATCAGTATTAGGGTATGTTTACTGCCATCAGTATTAGGGTATTGTTTACTGCCATCAGTATTAGGGTATTGTTTACTGCCATCAGTATTAGGGTATTGTTTACTACCATCAGTATTAGGGTATTGTTTACTACCATCAGTATTAGGGTATTGTTTACTGCCATCAGTATTAGGGTATTGTTTACTGCCATCAGTATTAGTGTATTGTTTACTACCATCAGTATTAGGGTATTGTTTACTGCCATCAGTATTAGGGTATTGTTTACTGCCATCAGTATTAGGGTATTGTTTACTGCCATCAGTATTAGGGTATTGTTTACTGCCATCAGTATTAGGGTATTGTTTACTACCATCAGTATTAGGGTATTGTTTGATACCATCAGTATTAGGGTATTGTTTACGGCCATCAGTATTAGGGTATTGTTTGCTACCATCGGTATTAGGGTATTGTTTACTACCATCATTAATGGCTAGGCTGAATCAAAGAGTGTGGAACAATGCACAGCTCACTGATAGGACGAAAATCACTGTGTACCAGGTCTGCGTGCTCAGCACACTCCTCTATGGCAGCGAGTGCTGAACGACATATGCCAAACAAACAAAGCAACTCAACAGCTTCCACTTACGATGCTTGCGCAGGATTCTGCACATCAAGTGGCAGGACAAGATCACCAATGTCGAGGTACTCAGAAGGAGTCATATGCTGAGCATGCACTCAATCCCGAGTGAGAGGCGCCTGCGGTGGTTGGGACATGTCCACAGGATGAGTTCGGAGCGCATTCAAAGTGCCCTGCTTTACGGCGAGCTGGCAACTGGTATGCGGAAGAGAGGACGCCCCTGCTTGCGCTTCAAGGATGTCTGCAAGAAAGACATGACTGGCGCAGATTGACCATAAAACGTGGGAGACCATTGCTGAGGAGCGCACCTCCTGGCGGGCAAAAGTACGCGAGGGCATTTAAGTCGCGGAAGTTTCCCTTACAGCCAGGAGCGAGGAGAAAAGGGCCAGGAGAAAGGGGAAGGGGGTAGAGGAGCAGGAGGAAACGCCATCATCCCATGAGGATGGAAGGATGCCACAGAGAGACTACCATCAGTATTAGGGTATTGTCTACTACCATCAGTATTAGGGTATTGTCTACTACCATCAGTATTAGGGTATTGTCTACTACCATCAGTATTAGGGTATTGTTAACAACTGACGACAGTATTATAGCACAGGAGAATCGGACTCGAAGTAAGAGAAAAAATCGTTTATCATTAACATCCTGATTTGTATCTGAAAATTGTGACAATTAGGAATTTTAGGCAACGGTAAAGATTGTAAATGAATGTCGACAAGGAAATATGTGAAGAAATATGAATTAATAAGAAATTGCAACAAGGAAGTATGGAAAAAAATATGAATTAATTAGAAATTGCAACACAGAAATATGGAAAAAAATATGAATTAATAAGAAATTGCAACAAGGAAATATGGATCCCTAGGGAAAAACATAAGGAAATAATGATCACATTGAAATATTGAATGGAAGGAAATAATATTCAAGTGGAAAAAACGATAGGAAGAAGGCCAGCACTAAACACGGAAATGAATAAACTTAGCTCAAAGGCACCGATTCCTTAGTCTTGATTTCTGTTACAACTATCTCTGATATAGCTGTCACCTTCTAAGTGGGGAGTCCACTGGCAAAACCTACTAAGTCATTTTCTAAAGTTTTAAAAATATTTTTTAAATAAGAAAAGGCATTTATGTTTGAGCGACTTAGCAGATTTTGCAAGCGTTTCATATTTTTAACAATAAAAAATTCCGCTTATTAAGTAGGTTTTAATTAACCGAACCAAAATAATACTGTAGAGTTTTACTATTTAAACCAGATAAGTGAAGTAACTAGTTTTCCCCGCCAAAAAATGACTTAGCAGATTTTGCAACTGGACTCCTCAAGTTATCAGTGTAGTTCTATCTTGTACGCTTAGTTGCGACAATCTCTGGTGAAGTCGTCACTATCAATTATCTGTAATGTATTATTGTCATGCACACTCAGCTTTTGAGCCTAACCGTATCTGTCTATAGATCAAACATCGGCAATCTTTACGCAAACGGAAGTCTTTCATTATCTTAAACTGAAGCCGTTGAAACATTCTGATGACGATCAATTGGAGGTTTGTGATGTTATCTCTAACCTATTGACCCGCTTTTGACCAGTGGTCATCCTGAAGTCGACCCCATTTCTCTCGATAACATCTTGTCAACATATTTGCACAGAAGTCAACTTCACCTTACGAAAATATGCGCCCGAAACGTTTCCTCCCGAATTCAGCCTTTTTTGAGTGAAACGTCACTAGAAGGGAAATGAATGACGTCAGCTCTGGAAACAGTTTGGGACTCACGTGACAAGGAAACACCAACAATAACACCAGAGCCTCGGCGGCAGCTACCACGGGCAATTTTTAAATCCCTTATATTAACTTCAAAATCTTGTCTCTCTGTCTGTCGTCATCTCTTCGTACTTCGGGCGGAGAAAAAAAAACAATGACCCACTTCCTGTGATGCCATCAAGCTGAAATTTGCCACATAGACTCGTGCTACCTAAAAATGCATCGTATCAAAATTTCAGATCGATCGAACGTACCGTAATTAAATTAATGCATTTTTAGTTTATCTCTATATGTAAATCAATTTCACAGTTTGGTATTGGTTTTTTTTTCACGTGACAGTTCAGTTCGATGTACCGGCATGCTTTTGTTTACATTTTACGTGTCACGCTGAGCTCGGTCCAGCGATTGGTGACCATACCTTTCCCCTCCCCCCCCCCATCCCGGGGTTATAAAGCTAAGGGGAGTAAAGACAGATTCAGTCTGTAAATGTTTGTCGCGTTTGAACATAAAAAATACTTTTAGTTATGTCTCATATATAAGGTATTTATAGTCAAAAACTTTGTTTTTACGGGTTTGTTTTATTTTTTGGATGAAGTGCAATGATCGGCTGCTGACCACCGCCCTTGGAAGCTAGGACACTGAACAGCTTGTGAGGTCACCCTGAGATCCTGTAACGTGAATTATCATTAGGACACAGTCGCGTTAACAACCACGGGGTCAGTTTTTGTGTGGTTAACTTAAGATCCGCTGTATCGATTTACCCAATCTGTATTGTCCGTACATGCCTCATTAAATCTGTATTAGGTTCTAGGCACTAAATGAAGCTAATCAACTTTGATTTTCCCGCATTCAAACGATTGTGTGTGGGGGGGGGGTGTGGGGGTGTGCGCGTGATTGCGTATGTGTGTGTGTGTGCGTATGTGTGTGTGTTTAATTTGTTACACAAAAAAAAACAGATAAAAGATTTCAATGACAAGAACATGAATTTTACATGGAGTTACCCATCATGCAAAGTGTTATAAATAAGTGACACGGTATGTGGTGGTTTAGTAAATGTATTCCGACCTTAAAAGTAATGTTTTCTTCTTACTTTTGGAAATGTAATTGTGCAAGTGTGCAATTTGGTGCGTGATTTTAAAATGAGATGCTACAAGTCAGCAAACGAGTTCTTCCCTGTGTATATATCATTGTGTAGATATCATTGTGTAGATATCATTGTGCAGATATCCGTGTGTAGATATCATTGTGTAGATATCATTGTGTAGATATCATTGTGTAGATATCACTGTGTAGATATCATTGTGTAGATATCATTGTGCAGATATCCGTGTGTAGATATCATTGTGTAGATATCATTGTGTAGATATCATTGTGTAGATATCATTGTGTAGATATCATTGTGTAGATATCACTGTGTAGATATCATTGTGTAGATATCATTGTGTAGATATCCCTGATATCCTTGTGTAGATATCATTGATATCATTGGCTATATATCTTAATTCAAGCTGATTGGATTGGACGTACCAAGTACTTACTTACACTTTGTGTTCTGTGTTGTCTTGTAGAATGACAAAGTTGAACTGGATGATTCATCGCAACAAGAAATACTAATGACAGATTAGACAGCTACATCAGGGAACCAACTTGCTGGCGTCCCACCGCTTGCCCCCGGGAGACAGAAGTCCAGCTGTGGACTCTGTGCCCGGCACTGGACGTTGCTGCGGTGATCAGGGCGGTGAGAGAAAAGATTATAGAAGACACCGCCCTACAGATGAAGGCAACGGTCACTGTATCAATTACCATCGTAATTCTATCTTGTACGCTCAGCTGCAACAATCTCTTGGTAACCAAGAATTTTAAGTCCAGGCCTCCTCTCTAGAGTACGTCACTCAGTTAGTGGAGTTAGAGTGAAATCATCCCAGCGTCCAGGAAATGTGGAAAAAACTGTTTCCAAAAATAGTGCCGATTAAGTATTGACATGAGGCATGAGACTTTTGGGGACATTTCCAATAGGAACCATCACAAAAATGGTCGTCAGCAAGACAGTGCCCTAAACTAGAAGGGTTTAGAGATACATCAATACAGTGTGCCAATGGCAGACAATGTGTTGAAGGAAGTGGCTTGCTCCAGTTTTTCTCTCCAATTGTAATCCTAAAAGCCTGAAACCACAAACTGTTTGTAAATAAGCCACGCAGAGAAGCGTCTGACAGACTTGCTCGCGGAAATGGATGACGTAGTACCCCCACTTCCACCGCGGTATCGTTTCCGGGATTTGATCTGGGGAGATTCGGCCATAAACGACATGGAAAGGTGAGACATTGGATGTTGTATGTACGAAATGTTGTATTGGATGTTGTATCTACATTAGTAATGGACTTTGTACTTACTATATTTGAGTAATATTTGTCTTTAAATAAATAACGAAATTGAAAATATTTCCGATATGATAAATAGCCACGTTACTTTAGGGGATAAGAATTGTAACTATAGGTCTTAAGAGCTGTAACTATAGGTCCCAAGGGCTGTAACTATAGGTCCCAAGGGCTGTAACTATAGGTTATCATACTTGTAACTATAGGTCCTAAGAGTTGTAACTCTAGGTCCTTTCTGGGATTAGTTTTGTTTCAATTGGGGCAGTCTTATTTATATACAAACAATAGGATATCATTCTCAGATCGATCTCTTCAAATCATTGCAATATCTTATTGGAATCAAATCTCATTGACATTATATGTCATTTACACCACATCTCATCGACATCACATCTCATTTACACCACATCTCATTTACACCACATCTCATTGACATCACATCTCATTGACATCACATCTCATTTACACCACATCTCATTGACATCACATCTCATTGACATCACATCTCATTGACATCACATCTCATTGACATCACATCTCATTGACATCACATCTCATTGACATCACATCTCATTGACATCACATCTCATTGACACCACATCTCATTTACACCACATCTCATTGACATCACATCTCATTGACATCACATCTCATTGACATCACATCTCATTGACATCACATCTCATTGACATCACATCTCATTGACATCACATCTCATCGACATCACATCTCATCTACACCACATCTCATTGACATCACATCTCATTGACATTACATCTCATTGACATCACATCTCATTGACATCACATCTCATTGACATTACATCTCATTGACATCTCATCTCATTGACATCACATCTCATTGACATCACATCTCATTGACATCACATCTCATTGACATCACATCTCATTGACATCACATCTCATTGACATCACATCTCATTGACATCACATCTCATTGACATCACATCTCATTGACATCACATCTCATTGACATCACATCTCATCGACATCACATGTCATCGACATCACATCTCATCGACATCACATCTCATTGACATCACATCTCATTGACATCACATCTCATTGACATCACATCTCATCGACATCACATCTCATCGACATCACATCTCATTGACATCACATCTCATTGACATCACATCTCATTGACATCACATCTCATTGACATCACATCTCATTGACATCACATCTCATTGACATCACATCTCATTGACATCACATCTCATTTACATCACATCTCATTGATTCCCCAGCGTATCGACACGCTGGACATGTAACACTAATAAACTCATCAAATTCTAATGAATTGAAGGTTTTAAAAAAATCAAATTATTTCACAATTTATCATTTCAAAAAGTTACAAAGTTTTAATGTTTCTGTAAAGCCTAAATTTAAAGTTCATACACACAACAAGTTTTAACCCCACCCCCCCCCCTTTCCCAAACACAAGAGTCCACAACAAAACGACCGCAGTTTGGAAGATGGTTAATTCCATTCCCAAACGGTCCAGCTAATAAGTTCAAGTGCACTCAGCATGTTATCAGCTATTCCCCCTTGGCAGCCGAAACCGTCAAAGGTCCCTATATTAGGAAAAGTGAAAGGAAAAAAAAAGACGCGATCAATATCAATTAGTTCTTTTCCTCTTCTACTGCTACAGCAATAATTGACTTTCTTAAAAAAACTGCCTGATTCTACTTTTGTTAGTTAGTCGTCAATGAGGATTGTCATACTGGAAAGTGCATGAGATTAGAAAGGAAAAAAACAACAACACAAAAGCGTCTTGTCTTTGTAATTCGTTCAGATAAAACTCATCATTTTAATGTCTTCTAGGCCTGTTGTTATATTAAGTAGATAATTTACAGTCACACCAGGGATTGGCGGAATATGGTGACCGATTTGAGAAATGTCTAAAAAATAACACACGTGGGGATGGCGAGCCGGGGAAAGGGGTGGAGACTCACTCAACGGCAGGAACCGTTTTATATCTTATCTTATCTTAGCTTATCTTATCTTATCTTATCTGTTTACAGACGCTCCTTCTATACAGAAGATTATTGCGTCCTACGCTTATCTATGGTTTGTGTTTAGTCCTGCATTTTTATTAGAGATTTAAATGTTGATAAAGTGTTGGTTTTCCTGGATTCTTCAGGCAACCCATTCCACGCCCGAATTCCGGATGGGAAGAAGGAAAACTTGTATGTGTTTGTTCTTGCATACGGAATAACAAAGGTGTTTTTATCCTTATGTTTTATAGAGAGTATACCCAACATAAGGTCACCTTGTCGGGAATATTCCAAAATAAGACCAATTTGTCGGGAATATTCCAAAATAAGACCAATTTGTCGGGAATATTCCAAAATAAGACCAATTTGTTGGGAATATTTGAAAATAAGACCAATTTGTCGGGAATATGCCAAAATAAGACCAATTTGTCGGGAATATGCCAAAATAAGACCAACTTGTCGGGAATATTTGAAAATAAGACCAATTTGTCGGGAATATGCCAAAATAAGACCAATTTGTCGGGAATATTCCAAAATAAGACCAATTTGTCGGGAATATTTGAAAATAAGAACAATTTGTCGGGAATATTTGAAAATAAGACCAATTTGTCGGGAATATTCCAAAATAAGACCAATTTGTCGGGAATATTTGAAAATAAGACCAACTTGTCGGGAATATTCCAAACATAAGACCAACTTGTCGGGAATATTTGAAAATAAGACCAACTTGTCGGGAATATTTGAAAATAAGACCAATTTGTCGGGAATATTTGAAAATAAGACCAATTTGTCGAGAATATTTGAAAATAAGACCAATTTGTCGGGAATATTTGAAAATAAGACCAATTTTTCGGCAATATTTGAAAATAAGACCAATTTGTCGGGAATATGCCAAAATAAGACCAATTTGTCGGGAATATGCCAAAATAAGACCAATTTGTCGGGAATATGCCAAAATAAGACCAACTTGTCGGGAATATTCCAAAATAAGACCAATTTGTCGGGAATATGCCAAAATAAGACCAATTTGTCGGGAATATTTGAAAATAAGACCAATTTGTCGGGAATATGCCAAAATAAGACCAATTGGTCGGGAATATGCCAAAATAAGACCAATTTGTCGGGAATATGCCAAAATAAGACCAACTTGTCGGGAATATTTGAAAATAAGACCAATTTGTCGGGAATATGCCAAAATAATACCAACTTGTCGGGAATATTCCAAACATAAGACCAACTTGTCGGGAATATTTGAAAATAAGACCAATTTGTCGGGAATATTCCAAACATAAGACCAACTTGTCGGGAATATTTGAAAATAAGACCAACTTGTCGGGAATATTTGAACATAAGAACAACTTGTCGGGAATATTTGAAAATAAGACCAACTTGTCGGGAATATTTGAAAATAAGACCAATTTGTCGGGAATATTTGAAAATAAGACCAATTTGTCGAGAATATTTGAAAATAAGACCAATTTGTCGGGAATATTTGAAAATAAGACCAATTTTTCGGGAATATTTGAAAATAAGACCAATTTGTCGGGAATATGCCAAAATAAGACCAATTTGTCGGGAATATGCCAAAATAAGACCAATTTGTCGGGAATATGCCAAAATAAGACCAACTTGTCGGGAATATTCCAAAATAAGACCAATTTGTCGGGAATATGCCAAAATAAGACCAATTTGTCGGGAATATTTGAAAATAAGACCAATTTGTCGGGAATATGCCAAAATAAGACCAATTGGTCGGGAATATGCCAAAATAAGACCAATTTGTCGGGAATATGCCAAAATAAGACCAACTTGTCGGGAATATTTGAAAATAAGACCAATTTGTCGGGAATATGCCAAAATAATACCAACTTGTCGGGAATATTCCAAACATAAGACCAACTTGTCGGGAATATTTGAAAATAAGACCAATTTGTCGGGAATATTCCAAACATAAGACCAACTTGTCGGGAATATTTGAAAATAAGACCAACTTGTCGGGAATATTTGAAAATAAGACCAACTTGTCGGGAATATTTGAAGATAAGAACAACTTGTCGGGAATATTTGAAAATAAGACCAACTTGTCGGGAATATTTGAAAATAAGACCAATTTGTCGGGAATATTTGAAAATAAGACCAATTTGTCGGGAATATTTGAAAATAAGACCAATTTGTCGGGAATATTTGAAAATAAGACCAATTTGTCGGGAATATGCCAAAATAAGACCAATTTGTCGGGAATATTTGAAAATAAGACCAATTTGTCGGGAATATTCCAAAATAAGACCAACTTGTCGGGAATATGCCAAAATAAGACCAACTTGTCGGGAATATTCCAAACATAAGACCAACTTGTCGGGAATATTTGAAAATAAGACCAACTTGTCGGGAATATTTGAAAATAAGACCAATTTGTCGGGAATATTTGAAAATAAGACCAATTTGTCGGGAATATGCCAAAATAAGACCAATTTGTCGGGAATATGCCAAAATAAGACCAATTTGTCGGGAATATTTGAAAATAAGACCAATTTGTCGGGAATATTCCAAAATGAGACCAACTTGTCGGGAATATTCCAAACATAAGACCAACTTGTCGGGAATATTTGAATATAAGACCAACTTGTCGGGATTATTTGAAAATAAGACCATCTTGTCGGGAATATTTGAAAATAAGACCAATTTTGTCGGGAATATGCCAAAATAAGACCAATTTGTCGGGAATATTCCAAAATAAGACCAACTTGTCGGGAATATTTGAAAATAAGACCAACTTGTCGGGATTATTTGAAAATAATACCATCTTGTCGGGAATATTTGAAAATAAGACCAACTTGTCGGGAATATTCCAAACAAGACCATCTTGTCGGGAATATTCCAAACATAAGACCATCTTGTCGGGAATATTCCAAACATAAGACCATCTTGTCGGGAATATTCCAAACATAATACTGTGTTGTCGGGAATAGTCTCCAAACAATGATACCGTTGTGTTTGGAATATCCCAAGGTTAGAACATCATATGGGGAATATCCCAAGGTTAAAACATCATATGGGGAATATCTCGACTCCGAGAGAAAAAAAAACCTAATCATGATGACATCAAAGATTGACGACAGAAAAATCCACACACAAATTAATTTTTTTGTTTGAAGCCGGGTAGTTTTTTTTAAGCACCCGAATGTCAGATGGGTGGTCAGTCACAAGCCAACTGACCTCCTTAAGTTAGTTTTAGTCACATTTATAAAGAGATAAACATTTTTTCCCGGAGTATATACCTTCCCTAACTCTCCATTGAAATACAATAGGAGAAATTTTATTTTGGCTTGAGAACCACTGGTTTCGAGTCTCTTTTTTAATATCTTTAATGTTTCTGTTGGCGAACATCCTGAGATCAATTGATTGACGTCGCAGACACAGCGCAATCGATACCAGTGATATCGAAACAATGATCATCTCGTCACACTCGCTCTGTTTCATTTGTTTATATGGTAAAGGACCTTCGTTATGCTGGGCTCTTCATCTCGCATACTTAAAACAAAGGCGTCTTTAAATCTAACAATAATTCTTATCTTTATTAATCATCACTTCGGGATACTACTCTCTCTCTCTCTATCTATCTCTCTCTACGACTCTCTCTCTCACTGCCTGTCGTTTCCCCAGGGGTGGTGTGAGTCTCTAGTTATCCGTCCTCGTAACCGTGTTGTGGGTGTTTGTCTCTCGTCTCCTACGTCCTCTCATTATATTGCTTGCTAAAGGTATGTGGTTGACATTCTAGAAAGCCCCTTTGGTCTGAGCAACACAATTTTCAGTCTTTCATTCCTTTACCCATGTCCAATGATTACCTACTAATGTTTCCCCCGTAGTTCCTAATGTTCCCCCTCATCCTATAGTTCCGTCCAATGGCATTAAAAGTTTCGCTTCCTGTTTCTAACAAAACTGTCATTGATCTAACTACCTTACTACCCCGACGCTCCGTGGCTGGGTTGAGGAGGCCGGTCATGGTTCTGAGGGCCGGTAACTTTCTCTTCCGGGTCCTAACAATACTGATTGTTCTACCATATCCCGCTCACACCTTTCAGGTACAGCCCCGTCGCTCTACCTACCGTCAGCTCCGCTCTCAAATATTTCAACCAAGTGTAAGAGGTATGAGAATCACCGTGGGTGAATGAGTGAACACATGAGTTGAACACATGAGTTGAACACGTGGGTTGAACACAACTACGAGACTAGACACCAATGTTCTCAATTATTTCAACCCAGGTTCTCCAAGAAAGCCCTGACCTTAATTAGATACAATTGAAAAATACCAGGAGTTCGCTCTGGATGTCTTGTGCTTTTTAAATCCTTTATATTAACTCGTGGTGTCTGCGGCCGACCGACCGACCGACCTTGCTTGCTTGCTTGCTTGTCGCCAAAACTTTTGATCGATTTTTAACCCACTTGCTCGCAAGATAGCGAGCTGAAATTTTGCAGGCAGTTTCGTACCGATGATACAAACAATGTATCAAAATTTCAGATCGATCGCATGTACCGTAATTAAATTATTGATTTTTTAGATTATTTTATTTATTCCTATGTATCATGCTATTTTTTGAGATAGAGCGTCGCGGTGCGTATTATATTGAACAACCTTTCTGTCGCGCAATAAGGTGCGTATTTTATTGACAGCTCTTTTTATAAACATATTCCTGATCGGTGCGCATTATATTAAACATGTTTTACGACACAACTGCAATTTTGTATTTCTGGATGGTCTGGCGCTGCGTATTATAATGAACATTCTTTTAAATTCTTCTCGTACATAAAGGATTTATAGTCAAAAACTTGGTTTTTTACGGGTTTTTCTTATTTTAAATCCTTTATATTAACTCGTGGTGTCTGCGGCCGACCTTGCTTGCTTGCTTGCTTGTCGCCAAAACTTTTGATCAATTTTTAACCCACTTGCTCGCAAGATAGCGAGCTGAAATTTTGCAGGCAGTTTTGTACCGATGATAAAAACAATGTATCAAAATTTCAGATCGATCGCATGTACCGTAATTAAATTATTGATTTTTTAGATTATTTTATTTATTCCTATGTATCATGCTATTTTTTGAGATAGAGCGTCGCGGTGCGTATTATATTGAACAACCTTTCTGTCGCGCAATAAGGTGCGTATTTTATTGACAGCTCTTTTTATAAACATATTCCTGATCGGTGCGCATTATATTAAACATGTTTTACGACACAACTGCAATTTTGTATTTCTGGATGGTCTGGCGCTGCGTATTATAATGAACATTCTTTTAATTACTTCTCGTACATAAAGGATTTATAATTTATAGTCAAAAACTTGGTTTTTTACGGGTTTTTCTTATTTGAAGCTGTTTCATCAACTGTAAGACTAAGATTAAAACCATCGAAATAAGACACTGATGTTACATACAGAAAGAGTTAACGTGTTTTATATGCGTGGCATGGTACGCTTTGTTATTTAAACTCACAATCATGTTCAGCTGGATAACATTTTCCAGGACGCATTTTTGAAACTAACTCACAACAATTTCCGTTACATTCACCAGGTACGTCTGACATGCTTTTCCCTTGTTGAGTCTTCCCATACTTTTCCCTTCCTGAGTCTGTGCATACTTTTCCCTTGTTGAGTCTGTCCATACATTTCCCTTGTTTAGTCTGTCCATACTTTTCCCTTGTTGAGTCTGTCCATACTTTTCCCTTGTTGAGTCTGCCTATAATTTTCTCTTGTTGAATCTTTTCACACTTTTCCCTTGTTGAGTCTGTCCATACTTTTCCCTTGTTGAGTCTGTCCATACTTTTCCCTTGTTGAGTCTGTCCATACTTTTCCCTTGTTGAGTCTGTCCATACTTTTCCCTTGTTGAGTCTGTCCATACTTTTCCCTTGTTGAGTCTGTCCATACTTTTCCCTTGTTGAGTCTGTCCATACTTTTCCCTTGTTGAGTCTGTCCATACTTTTCCCTTGTTGAGTCTGTCCATACTTTTCCCTTGTTGAGTCTGTCCATACTTTTCCCTTGTTGAGTCTGTCCATACTTTTCCCTTGTTGAGTCTGTCCATACTTTTCCCTTGTTGAGTCTGTCCATACTTTTCCCTTGTTGAGTCTGTCCATACTTTTCCCTTGTTGAGTCTGTCCATACTTTTCCCTTGTTGAGTCTGTCCATACTTTTCCCTTGTTGAGTCTGTCCATACTTTTCCCTTGTTGAGTCTGTCCATACTTTTCCCTTGTTGAGTCTGTCCATACTTTTCCCTTGTTGAGTCTGTCCATACTTTTCCCTTGTTGAGTCTGTCCATACTTTTCCCTTGTTGAGTCTGTCCATACTTTTCCATATAACCAGTTAATAATTAATTCCATTTGTCTGACCTTTTCCAAACATTTCTGGAATTAGTTTCCACCAAATGTTTACGTCTGGCCCTAGAGTCGTGATTATGTCCATCGTGTCACGTGATAGTTTGTCCAGCCCGAGGGGTGTGGCGCTGATAGCAAAAATCGGACAGTCTCTGAGGGCAGACAACTGATACCATCTAAGTTCCGGCTGGAAATTTAAAAAAAAAGTGGAAGGTAAAGTTCCTGGTGTACCGTCCCGGCATGTACCGTCCCGGCGTGAACTGTCCCGGCGTGAACTGTCCCGGCGTGTACCGTCCCGGCGTGTACCGTCCCGGCGTGTACCGTCCCGGCGTGTACCGTCCCGGCGTGTACCGTCCCGGTGTGTATCTTCCCGGCGTGTACCGTCCCGGCGTGTACCGTCCCGGCGTGAACCGTCCCGGCGTGTACCGTCCCGGCGTGTACCGTCCCGGCGTGAACCGTCCCGGCTTGTATCTTCCCGGCGTGTACCTTCCAGGCGTGTACTGTCCCGGCGTGTACTGTCTCGGCGTGTACCGTCCTGGCGTGTACCTTCCCGGCGTGTACCGTCCCGGCGTCCAACAAAGCGGGAGGATAACTCATGGCGCGTCTCAAGGGAGGTGATAGCGTGTAGACCTTCAGCTCTGAAAACGGAGAAGTGGAAACAATCAAATTAATAATTCACGGTGGTGCTTGCGAAATTTAGTCCCCGTCCCTCACGGCACAGGAAGAGTGTGTGTGTGGGGGGGGGGCGGGGTAGCAGGCGTTATTTCCCAGACCAGCAGCACCTACTTAGGGGCGGGGAGTAGTGTAGCATTGTGTAGATCAGTGCTTCTCAAAGTGGTGGTCCGCGGCCCGGTGTCGGTCCGTGGGCCATCCGATGCAGGTCTGCAGAAGTTACCAAGAAATTACATTTTGCTACCACGTCAGAACATGCAAAATAATTCACCGGTACCTGGTGCAATGGAAAAAATTCATAGTCCTCAATACTAAAAAATTTGAGAAGCACTGGTGAAGATTATGTTGTAGAATTCATTTGTTTACATTGTTATTTTTTTGAGACGTCAAAAACCGGGTTTTACCAAAGTTTACTTCTTTACCCATCCACCTATATGATTAGAACATGGGGGTGTGTGGTTGGGGGGGGGGTGCTGTTCACGGCATATATAACGTTTCATGCTTCTGTATTTAAATCTTTTAGTGTAAACATATCTGTTCCACTTTTTAAAAAAAATATGAATGAATCAAAGCTGATTAAATGGATATTTTTATAATTTTGATTGAACGAATACATATTTGTATAGATGTATATTGTTTGACTAAATGAATGCATAGTTACAGATATAGTTTGATTTAAGCAGAAGTCACCAATATACGGCCCGCGGTCCAGATCCGGCCCGCGATGCCATTTCATCCGGCCCCCCCGGTACTTGAATGATGAATATGCTTGTTAGAACATATGGCACACGGGACGTTTTCATTCAATTTAACATTAAATTTAGAATACTAGATAATCACCCGTTTGCGGAAATTCCGGGTGTTTTATGCCTGAAATTTACTGCTTTGAATTTTTAAATTTAGATTTGTTTGTGCGCACAAGGTTTAATGCAATTTTTGTTTTATAATTCACCCATCCACCCCATTGGTATACATCAACCGAACCATAAGATAGAGGCGACATACATACATACACATTCTGAAAGTTTAGGAAATTCTCTCATAAGGCCTTGGCTATTTAAAGAAACCTGCTGACAGTGCCAAATAAAGATGTCTGACGGTAGGAATCCTTCTTTACTGACTATGACAAGAACAAATCCAGAATCTGAGAAAACCACCACGTCACACTCCCCAAAGTCCCACCCGACAAGGTCCCACCCCATAAGGTCCCACCCACAAGGTCCCACCACAAGGCCCCACCCCACAAGGCCCCAACACAAGGTCCCACCCCATAAGGTCCCACCCACAAGGTCGCACCCACAAAGTCCCACCCCACAAGATCCCACCCACAAGGCCCCAACCCCCAAGGTCCCATCACAAGGTCCCACCCCATAATGTCCCATCGACAAGATCCCACCCACAAGGTCCCACCCACAAGATCCCACCCACAAGGTCCCACCCCATAAGGTCCCAGCCTCTCGGGACGTTACACCACGAACTTTACCTTCTAGTTTTTTTTATATTTTCAACCTGAACTTGTAGACGGTATCAGTTGTCTGCCCTTAGAGACTGTCCGACCAGCATCAGTCGGCCGACGGACCGGCAGCGGTCCGCGGACCACCACTTCGAGAAGCACTGCACTACGGGCACAGTTCCTATGCAACAATAAAACAGTATGACGTTTTCCCCCGCTGTGATGATAACTTTAAGCGTGCTGCTTTCGTCTCTGTTGGAGTGATGGGAAATGTAATACTTTAATTGTTTGATCACCTGGGCGCTGATTGCGGTGTGCACATGAACTCTCTCGTCCTGGCTGGATAACTCGCCGGTGTCCCGTGTATGCCGGCGATTATCCGTGGAGAGGATTATGCGCCTGGGTTGTCGGCGAGGTTGTTCTGTACACCCGCTGGGTTGTCGGTGAGGTTGTTCTATGCACCCACTGGGTTGTCGGCGAGGTTGTTCTGTACACCCGCTGGGTTGTCGACGAGGTTGTTTTATGCACCCACTGGGTTGTCGGCGAGGTTGTTCTATACACCCGCTGGGTTGTCGGCGAGGTTGTTCTATACACCCGCTGGGTTGTCGGCGAGGTTGTTCTATGCACCCACTGGGTTGTCGGCGAGGTTGTTCTGTACACCTGCTGGGTTGTCGGCGAGGTTGTTCTATGCACACGCTGGGTTGTCGGCGAGGTTGTTCTATGCACCCACTGGGTTGTCGGCGAGGTTGTTCTATACACTCGTTCTGATAGCACGCACCATGCATGACATGACCACAAGGTTTGTGATTTGTTGTTGTTGACTGAGAAGGGGGGTCCAGCCCCTATACTCCCCCCCCTACGATGTTCTAGCTTGTTAAATGTGATACATTAGTTGGTTTCGTACGCCCCTGTTGACTGTTACATGTGATACATAGTTGGTTTCGTACGCCCTTGTTGACTGTTACATGTGATAAATTAGTTGAAAGTTTCGTACGCCCCTGTTGACTGTTACATGCAATACATTAGTTGCAAGTTTCGTACGCCCTTGTTGACAGCTTAAAAGCCATCATTCAAACTCTCCATTGCTTAGAATTGTACAAAATATCCTTACTATCGCCATGTACATGGGAAAGCACTTAAAAGACATGCACGTTGACAGATCAAGGGAGAGAATAGATCGTCTTTTAAACCGGTTGCACGCGTGAAGGGATAAAGTCTTGTTAATGCGACCAAGACGTGACAACGGGGAAGAACTCTGTGACCGGAAATTGATGGCTCTGTATTTCAAAACATTCACTGGACAAGGGGAATGTTTGCGTCTGGTGTGCATTAAATAAATCGGACCTGTCTGTATTTTGATTTAATTACAATGTATATCTAGCATGTCTGTATTCCTATGTGCTATCCTATTCTTTAATACGTCACGTAACTAGTTTAGGTCTAAAACAGGGGCGGCCAGACCTGTGGTAACTGAGAGCCATTAAAAATATTTCTTTTTAATTGTTGAGAGCCGCATTGAAGCACTATGGGTCATTTTAAGTGGCTTGAAAATCTTCCAGTAATCCTTGTAACATATCTTTCATAAATTGTACGCTAGCCGCAATGTGAAAAGAGAAGAGCCGCATACGGCTCGCGAGCAGCGGTTCGGCCACCGTTAGTATAAAGTCTAAAGTCTAAACAATTGCTGTTTATGTTCATTTGTCTGTATATGTTCATTTGTCTGTTTATGTTCATGTGTCTGTTTATGTTCATTTGTCTGTATATGTTCATTTGTCTGTTTATGTTCATTTGTCTGTATATGTTCATTTGTCTGTTTATGTTCATTTGTCTGTTTATGTTCATTTGTCTGTTTATGTTCATTTGTCTGTTTATGTTCATTCATCTGTTTATGTTCATTCATCTGTTTATGACTGGAAAGATCATATTTAGATCACGGTCTCAGTCAAGGCTCAGCTTTAAATGTGTCTTTGTCATAATGATAAGTCTCCAATAGTGAAGCTGATCAGATGTTCAATGAACAGATGGCTTAAGTTCAAGTAAGGGATACAAAAGAGCATCAAACAATCGTTTTAGGCATATACAAGAGATAAAACTACTACATAAAACAACGTGTCAATAGTTTCAAGACAAGCAAACTGATACAAGCATGTCTCTTACTTAATTAAAACTTGCTGGAGGTTCTTATAAAATTGTTTCATGGTCAACACCACATGGCGAGGTTCACTCTGTTGTAAGGTCCATCCTGTTCTCAGTTATAAATACCTTAACATGGGCCTTAACTCTCCCACTCAGGCTGAAGAGTATTACTTCCCTTACTACACCAATTCGTAACGTCTTCGTGCCTCCCACTGCCCACTTCCTTTTCAGATGTTGCTGTACGTTGGCTCCCTAATTATTTCACTACCATTTGTCTCACATTCCCTCATCCATACACCGCTGAACATCAATGAATCGTATTTTAACAACTCCTCCCTAAGCGAGGAGAGGCAAATAAATAAACAGATAGCCAATTGCTGAAATTTAGAGGGAAACAACTGTGGTTAACATGAAAATCAACATTTATTTGGGTTATGTCCCGTGAATTGAAAATATATAGCTTCGACATCCCCTGGGACTGTATTCAGGACAACACAGATATACATTTATACGCCCAACACCACAGATGCATACATCCACATCGTCTAAACTCTAAACCAAAGTTAACCAAACAGTATTTAACACACCAAAAAACAATAAGCTCAAACATTTTACTTCACACGGAGGATAGAATTTGGTTTGTGTTTTTATTGTATCCGGCTAAAGCGTTAATTAAAACGTTCCTCAGCTCCATGTAGCACCGCCCCATACCTCCCCCAAATAAGTTATCAATACTAAAAGTCTCAGTGCTAAAAGTCTCAGTACTAAAAGTCTCAGTACTAAAAGTCTCAGTACTAAGAGTCTCAGTACTAAAAGTCTCAGTACTAAGAGTCTCAGTACTAAAAGTCTCAGCAGTACTAAAAGTCTCAGTACTAAAAGTCTCAATACTAAAAGTCTCAGCAGTACTAAAAGTCTCAGTACTAAAAGTATCAGTACTAAAAGTCTCAATACTAAAAGTCTCAGCAGTACTAAAAGTCTCAGTACTAAAAGTCTCAATACTAAAAGTCTCAGCAGTACTAAAAGTCTCAGTACTAAAAGTCTCAATACTAAAAGTCTCAGTACTAAAAGTCTCAATACTAAAAGTCTCAGCAGTACTAAAAGTCTCAGTACTAAAAGTCTCAGTACTAAAAGTCTCAATACTAACAGTCTCAGCAGTACTAAAAGTCTCAGTACTAAAAGTCTCAATACTAAAAGTCTCAGCAGTACTAAAAGTCTCAGTACTAAAAGTCTCAATACTAAAAGTCTCAGTACTAAAAGTCTCCATACTAAAAGTCTCAGCAGTACTAAAAGTCTCAGTACTAAAAGTCTCAGTACTAAAAGTCTCAATACTAAAAGTCTCAGCAGTACTAAAAGTCTCAATACTAAAAGTCTCAGTACTAAAAGTCTCAATACTAAAAGTCTCAGCAGTACTAAAAGTCTCAGTACTAAAAGTCTCAATACTAAAAGTCTCAGCAGTACTAAAAGTCTCAGCAGTACTAAAAGTCTCAATACTAAAAGTCTCAGCAGTACTAAAAGTCTCAGTACTAAAAGTCTCAATACTAAAAGTCTCAGTACTAAAAGTCTCAGTACTAAAAGTCTCAGTACTAAAAGTCTCAATACTAAAAGTCTCAGCAGTACTAAAAGTCTCAGCAGTACTAAAAGTCTCAATACTAAAATTCTCAGCAGTACTAAAAGTCTCAGTACTAAAAGTCTCAATACTAAAAGTCTCAGTACTAAAAGTCTCAGTACTAAAAGTCTCAGTACTAAAAGTCTCAATACTAAAAGTCTCAACCCTAAAGGTCTAACTGCTACAAGTCTCTGTACTAATGCCTATAATGCCTATAATGCCTATAATGCCTATAATGCCTATAATGCCTATAATGCCTATAGTATCACTTTAAAAAGTCCCATATCTGAAACTCAGTTTTAAAAGTATTAATTTTTTAAAGTCTCAGATCTAAAAGTCCCAGTTCTATGAGTCTCAGATCTAAAAGTCTCTGTTCTATGAGTCTCAGATCTAAAAGTCTATGTTCTATGAGTCTCAGATCTAAAAGTCTCTGTTCTATGAGTCTCAGATATAAAAATCTCAGTTCTATGAGTCTCAAATCTAAAAGTCTCTGTTCTATGAGTCTCAGATCTAAAAGTCTCTGTTCTATGAGTCTCAGATCTAAAAGTCTCAGTTCTAAAAGTATCTGTTCTGTGAGTCTCAGATCTAAAAGTCTCTGTTCTATGAGTCTCAGATCTAAAAGTCCCAGTTCTATGAGTCTCAGATCTAAAAGTCCCAGTTCTATGAGTCTCAGATCTAAAAGTCCCAGTTCTATGAGTCTCAGATCTAAATGTTTCAGTTCTAAGAGTCTCAAATCTAAAAGTCTCAGATCCTTGAACCTCATTTCTATATTACTCAGATAATATAAGTCTCTCTTAAAAAGTTTCACCTCATACTCCCAGTTTTTAAAGCCGCTATTTAAAAACCTCAAAATGAAAGACATGAAAAGAGATGGAAAAATAAGTGTAACAGACAAAGAACTTGTATAAGAACAGTTCCTTGGGACCTTTCTCTAATTTTGTTCAAACACATTACAGTCGTCGGTCAGTGCTATCAATGTAATCCTACAACACCGGAAATGGATGGACTTGACCACCGAGAGAGGCCCGCAATGTCTTTCTTTTCCGTTGGTGAGTCCAGTCCGCACACCCACGCCCCCCCTACCTCCCGCCTCACCACCTCGTACACGAAAGCCCTCGCGTGTGGTTCGATGAACATGTTCTCCTCGAGGGCCCCCCCTCTCCCCACACCCCCACACCCCAGTGAAGACCTCGATTGGGTCTCGTCCAGAACTTACATCCGTTGGTCCAATGCTGACCGTGTGACACCCTCCCGTGGTGTTGTTTTAACACTGGCACGAGTCTTTGGTGTCTGGTCGTGTTCTGGAAGTGCCCGTAATTCACAAATTCATTTTTTTTACGGATATGGAATTATAACGGCATGTGTTTACCAAAGTGATTTCTCTGATGTCGGTCACCTCCAGTGATGAAATAAGAAAATGTTTTGGCTTCTTTGAATTGGGTTTGTTGTTTTGGGCGGTCGCATGTTGGTTTATTTAAACTTTTGTTATATAGTACAGTCAGAGTCGTGCTAGTAACTACTTCCACTACTACTACTACTACTACTACTACTACTACTACTACTACTACTACTACTACTACTACTACTACTACTACTACTACTACTACTACTACTATACTACTACTACTACTACTACTACTACTACTACTACTACTACTACTACTACTACTACTACTACTACTACTACTGCTGCTACTACTACTGCTGCTACTACTACTACTACTACTACTACTACTACTACTACTACTTCTACTACTACTACTACTACTACTACTATACTACTACTACTACTACTACTACTACTACCACTACTACTGCTACTAACTTCTATTACTACCTTAATCTCATTTTATCGGTTGTCGCACTATTAAGAAATTATATTTTTTTAAAATTTACATTGAGGCAAGTTTTGCAAGCCTCGTCGCTAAATTATTTTCGATTCTGTAAATTAAAAAAAAAGTTGAAGTTGCAATTTTGAATAGAAAACCTTTTTAATTGGAGTCCCAGTGGTTTTTAACCTGACAGTCATTAGCATTGAATTACGGCATTCTTCATTGACATCAACGGTGTTTGTGTACCCGATGACGTCATCATAATTGGTATATGTGACAAATAACGTCATCATTATCGGTTTACCCGATTCAACGACATTAAATGACATCATTATTTTGTGTGCTTCTGGCTTACATAAAAAAATGATAAGAGATTTTGTTCACGTAATTTGTTTGCGATTTCTTGAAGAGATCTCCGGGCTCATTTTGTGTTCGTTTATTGTATTTCCTCACCTGGATAATAAAAAATATCATTTCAGTTTCTTAAATTAGGATTAATACATTCCAGGGACATTTAAATGATCCCCAGCCACCCTGACAAGCAGTCTAACTGTTATGGTGGTTGGACTAAGACCCGGTTGCATGAGGGTTGACATATTTAGGAGTTTCAAGACGAGTAAACACCCCACCCCCCCCGCCCCCCAAGTCCCCACTCTATAGTCATTACCACTGTTCCCTTTAACTGCGTGTCTGCGCACATATCTGACCGACGCGGCTTGGTAGTTAACCAAATTTTTGTATTTAATATAATATATGTGTTTTTATGGGGGTGAATTTTTTTTAAACATTGATGCTGTGCAACTTTGCACGCGATTTTTTATTTTGTACACGGACCAACGAGCCTCAGAGGGAACTGTGGTCTTTATCCATGAAGACATCGCCGGCCGATCTCGCTTTGTGTTGGACTGAAGTCAAAACACGCATCTGATAATGCGGAAATAGCAACAACCTCCTTATGAAGTCAGCGCAGTTTGTTTTGGTTACGGGGTTAAATAATATTGTACATATGCATCGACTCATTTCATTATAAATATATTCACATGACGCTTTTCTGTAGCAAACAGCTCTGATGGGTTAAGTTACGTTCAAATACCACTCTACGGGGCCAGTTGAGCTCTGATGGGTTAAGTTACGTTCAAATACCACTCTACGGGGCCAGTTGAGCTCTGATGGGTTAAGTTACGTTCAAATACCACCACTCTACGGGGCCAGTTGAGCTCTGGTGGGTTATGTTACGTTCAAATACCACTCTACGGGGCCAGTTGAGCTCTGGTGGGTTATGTTACGTTCAAATACCATTCTATGATGACAGTTGAGCTCTGATGGGTTAAGTTACCTTCAAATACCACTCTACGGGGCCAGTTGAGCTCTGATGGGTTAAGTTACGTTCAAATACCACTCTACGAGGCCAGTTGAGCTCTGATGGGTTAAGTTACGTTCAAATACCACTCTACGAGGCCAGTTGAGCTCTGATGGGTTAAGTTACGTTCAAATACCACCCTTCGAGGCCAGTTGAGCTCTGGTGGGTTAAGTTACGTTCAAATACCACCCTTCGAGGCCAGTTGAGCTCTGGTGGGTTAAGTTACGTTCAAATACCACTCTACGAGGCCAGTTGAGCTCTGATGGGTTGAAAAAACATTTTACATAATTGAATGGATTTCTCGCATTTGGCCTTCACCCCGTTTTCTTAAATATATTTGGTGGCTCTATGTCTTGTCCAATGGGAGGGGGAGATCATCCATTAGCCACCTACCCCCTCTCCGCCCATGTGGTAGTATGTTTAGCTTTTTAAAAGAAAATAATTTCAAATTTAAATTTTATAAAATTATTATACATCAGTTAAAAATTGAAATGAAGACATATCTGGTCTTCTATCAAAATCTCTTTTGTTAAGCAATTGGTTAAAAAGAAGTAATGCACGTTTTGTTTTCGGACAGTAATGAAATGTATAAGGAAATATCCCTATTTCAGCCCTCGCCTTGAGCTCGCGTTAATCTCGTTGTCAGACCCAAGCTTGAACTCGTGGCCATTCTCCCGTCAGCTGTGATTAGTTCTGGTTGTGCTTGGGCACACCAGCGGAATGATACAAGTTCAGTGTAGTCCTTGGCTACACCAGCGGAATGATACAAGTTCAGTGTAGTCATTGGCTACACCAGCGGAATGATACAAGTTCAGTGTAGTCATTGGCTACACCAGCGGAATGATACAAGTCCAGCGACCTTTTCACTTTTCTTCTTATCTTATATCTTATCTGTTTACAGACGCTCCTTCTATACAGAAGATTATTGCGTCCTACGCTTATCTATGGTTTGTGTTTAGTCCTGCATTTTTATTAGAGATTTAAATGCTGATAAAGTGTTGGTTTTCCTGGATTCTTCAGGCAACCCATTCCACGCCCGAATTCCGGACGGGAAGAAGGAAAACTTGTATGTGTTTGTTCTTGCATACGGAATAAGAAAGGTGTTTTTATCCTTATGTCTATCTGAGGGTTGTATTAAGTTATCTTTGTGTTGTATTTCTAAATTAGAATTAATTGCTTTATGTATGATTCTTGAAAGACCAAGTTGTATGACAGGCATTTTAATGTAGTTTTCTGTTAAGCTATATAAAACACTGAAGACTGATGTCATTCCATGAAATACAGTTGAGTTTAACCTGTGCGAAAACAAATTAAATTCTTCATGTGCTGCAAAGTGATGTTATTTTCCATATAATACCTTGACCTATCTTGCAACGTCCTGAAAAGTTGTGATTGGTTTAGGGTTTGGGGCTGCGCTGCTTGATGGGTTAAACGTGGTTGGTGGAATGTGAATGAAGGCCACACTCAGAGGCTTAAAAAGTAATCTTACAATAATTGTATTAGCCGTTCTAGTTTAATTTAGCTGATGTAACGTTTGGTAATGTAATGCCATGCAAGTTAATGTTTTTGATGTACTGTAATGTGACGTTATTTCATGTAATTTGTATTACCCGTCTAATGGTGTTTCGAAAAGTCATTTCAAATTTAAAATTAAACAACCCGTAAAAACAAAGTTTTTGACTATAAATCCCTTATATATGGGGCCGTCCATAAAGTACGTCACGCTCCAGAGCGGGGGGGGGGAGGGGGTGTAAGAAAGTGTGACACTTTGTGACAGGGGGAGGGGGGGTCCGGCCATGTGTGACGTCACGGTGATTTACATTAAATTTTAAATTATTTTGTTAATAAAAAACAACATTTTTGTTCAAAGTGTGACCCACTTTAGGGGGGGGGGTCCAAGATTTGTGACAGTTTGTGACAGGGGGGAGGGGGTTAAAATGGTCAAAAATAGGGTGACGTAATTTATGGACGGCCCCTATGAGACATAACTAAAAGTATTGATTATGTTCAAAAGCGACAAAAATTTACATACTGAAACTGAGTGAACTCCCCTTGGTGTAAAACTCGAAATTTGGTCATCGATGGGTGGCGTGAACTCAAGTGACACGTCGATGTAAACAATAGCGAACGGCTACATATAGTTATATAGAGATAAACTAAAAATGCATTAATTTAATTACGGTTCATTCGATCGATCTGAAATTTTGATACAATGCATCGTTAGGTGACACAAGTCTATGTGCAAAAGTTCAGCTCGATAGCATCATGGGCAGTGGGTCATTTTTTACTTTTGTTTTTCCGCCCGCACGCCCGACCAAGAGAGAGAGAGAGAGAGAGAGAGAGAGAGAGAGAGAGAGAGAGAGAGAGAGAGAGAGAGAGAGAGAGAGAAGAGAGAGAGAGAGGAGAGAGAGAGAGAGAGAGAGAGAGAGAGAGAGACAAGACGGTGAAGTTAATGTAAGGGATTTTTTAAAAAGTTTATTTTAAAAACAACAAAATAATGAAACTTTAATCCAGTTACACCATGGTCTCCACCTCGTCATGTGTCACTGTGGCCACCATCTGGACAGTGTGATCCAATAAAGGGTGACCTCTATGGCAAGGTCAACATGAGACGCACTTTGCTGGTCGGTTCTTGGTGGAGGAGATTCGGGACTAAATTCTGTTGACTTCCTTTGTTTTACAGCTTTTCATGTTGTGGTAGTGATTGGTAGGGCACTTCGTGGTGCACTTCAAGTTGTGGTAGTGTTTGGTAGGGCACTTCGTGCTGCCCTTTAGGGCACTTCGTGCTGCCCTTTAGGGCACTTCGTGGTGCCCTTTAGGGCACTTCATGGTGCCCTTCGTGTTGTGGTAGTGTTTGGTAGGGCACTTCGTGGTGCCCTTCATGTTGTGGTAGTGTTTGGTAGGGCACTTCATGGTGCCCTTCATGTTTGGGTAGTGTTTGGTAGGGCACTTCGTGGTGCACCTCAAGTTGTAGTAGTGTTTGGTAGGTCACTTCGTGGTGCCCTTCATGTTGTGGTAGTGTTTGGTAGGGCACTTCATGGTGCCCTTCGTGTTGTGGTAGTGTTTAGTAGGGCACTTCGTGGTGCCCTTCATGTAAAGGTAGAGGATAAGTGATTAAAAAGTGATCTTCATGTAGTAGAAGCTGATAATCGATTGAATGGTGCCCTGCATGAAGTGGTAGCTGATAAGTGATTGAATGGTGCCCTGCATGTAGTGGTAGCTGATAAGTGATTGAATGGTGCCCTGCATGAAGTGGTAGCTGATAAGTGATTGAATGGTGCCCTGCATGTAGTGGTAGCTGATAAGTGATTGAATGGTGCCCTGCATGAAGTGGTAGCTGATAAGTAATTGAATGGTGCCCTGCATGAAGTGGTAGCTGATAAGTGATTGAATGGTGCCCTGCATGAAGTGGTAGCTGATAAGTGATTGAATGGTGCCCTGCATGTAGTGGTAGCTGATGATCGATTGAATGGTGCCCTGCATGTAGTAGAAGCTGATAAGTGATTGAATGGTGCCCTGCATGTAGTGGTAGCTGATGATCGATTGAATGGTGCCATGCATGTAGTAGAAGCTGATAAGTGATTGAATGGTGCCCTGCATGTAGTGGTAGCTGATAAGTGATTGAATGGTGCCCTGCATGTAGTGGTAGCTGATGATCGATTGAATCGTGCCCTGCATGTAGTAGAAGCTGATAAGTGATTGAATGGTGCCCTGCATGAAGTGGTAGCTGATAAGTGATTGAATGGTGCCCTGCATGAAGTGGTAGCTGATAAGTGATTGAATGTTTCCCTGCATGAAGTGGTAGCTGATAAGTGATTGAATGGTGCCCTGCATTTAGTGGTAGCTGATAAGTGATTGAATGGTGCCCTTCAATTGCTCGTATGGACAACGGTATAATAATTCTTCAACACGTTAAAGGGCTCTTAAAGCCCACGGCGGTGTGGGGTGGGGGGAGTCATATCCTGAGATAGAGAAGTTAAATTGTCCTTTACGTTTGGCTGCATCGTTATGACATGATTTAGTCACCTAATTAGTAGGATGAGCGTCGATAAGCCTCCATATCGGAAATGAGTGGCGAACGTCAGGACATCAAAACCTGTGTAAACCTGTAAAGTGCCTCTGGTCCTTTGTCATCTTTTCCCAGAATCCTTGTCAACTTTTGTCATTTCTCTTATGGCTACTTCCTCCCCCCACCCCGGCTTGTCAATTTTCCTCATGCCTCTTTATCACCCACCCCCACCCCCCCTCCATCATTCCTCTTGTCAAACTCTTACCGCCCCTTGTCTAAACCCTCTCTGATATTAAAACTTCATCCTTTGCCAATAGATCAGTTTGCCGCTGACATCCGAAATCTTTCAATTTCAGTGGGCGAGGTACAACTGATCGATAATAGTCAGTGCCGTCCCTAGGGTAGTGCGGTGGGGGCGGGCCGCCCCGGGTGACACCAGCAGGGAGGTGACACCAAAATGTAAAATTCTGTATTTTCCCATTATTTGGCACTGGAAAACTCGGAGGAGTTATATGGGTTAAGTCGTGAGGGGGTGACACCATGAGCTACCGCCCCGGTGACACCAAGCCTAGTGACGCCTCTGATCACAGTGACACTGCCTCATCAATTTCGGTGGATTGTTCTTGGATTGTGAAATTATATTCGCAATGGGGGGGGGGAAATAATTCCATATTTGGAGTAAATACAATGGCAAAAATATTCATTTTACAAGTACGTCCTGGCTGCCCTTTAGTTCCGCTTTCATCCTAGATACATGCATTTTTCTGATGGATGTTTGATCGAGTGGTGAATAACTTGTGTAGCGCTACCCTTTGATAGATGATAATAAACTTTATTTAAACATCATATTAGATATCAACACCCGACTTCAGATGCTAAAATCGGGGATACGCCTTAGTATAAAAACTGCAAGCTCCATTTTCTAGCTCTCTAGTTTGGAGACAAAATTGATGGCACAGCACTCGGTAAGGGGCCGTCCATAAAGTACGTCACGCTCCAGAGGGGGGAGGGGGTGTAAGAAAGTGTGACAGTTTGTGACAGGGGGGGAGGGAGGGGGGGTCCAGCCATGTGTGACGTCATGGTGTTTTATATTAAATTTTAATTATTTTGTTAATTAAAAAAAATTTGTTCAAAATTGTGACGTAATTTATTGGGGGGGGGGTGGTGGGGGGTTTCGAGATTTGTGGACAGTTTGTGACAGGGGGGAGGGGGGAGTTAAAAATGGTCAAAAATAGCGTGACGTACTTGATGGACGGCCCCTAACTGAAATCCTAGCCCTGAACTCGTTCACACTATTCATTGAATGGATAACTATCCTGTGAATGGATAACTATCCTGTCAATGGATAACTATCCTGTGAATGGATAACTATCCTATGAATGGATAACTATCCTGTGAATGGATAACTATCCTGTCAATGGATAACTATCCTGTGAATGGATAACTATCCTGTCAATGGATAACTATCCTGTGAATGGATAACTATCCTGTCAATGGATAACTATCCTGTCAATGGATAACTATCCTGTCAATGGATAACTATCCTGTCAATGGATAACTATCCTGTGAATGGATAACTATCCTGTGAATGGATAACTATCCTGTCAATGGATAACTATCCTGTCAATGGATAACTATCCTGTCAATGGATAACTATCCTGTCAATGGATAACTATCCTGTGAATGGATAACTATCCTGTCAATGGATAACTATCCTGTCAATGGATAACTATCCTGTCAATGGATAACTATCCTGTCAATGGATAACTATCCTGTCAATGGATAACTATCCTGTGAATGGATAACTATCCTGTGAATGGATAACTATCATGTGAATGGATAACTATCCTGTCAATGGATAAATATCCTGTGAATGGATAACTATCCTGTGAATGGATAACTATCCTGTCAATGGATAACTATCCTGTCAATGGATAACTATCCTGTCAATGGATAACTATCCTGTGATTGGATAACCATCCTGTGATTAGACAAGTACCGGTGACCCTATGGAGACCAGTCCGGAGATTTCACTGCCTCGCCAACTTGGGAATCGATCAAATCTTGTTGTTATATCTTCGCCACCGACACACTTGACGGGGAATCACAAATCTGATGAGACACCGAGCGCGCGAGGCGAGTGCGGCTAATGCTTCAATCCATATTCAGACAGGTTGTATTTTTTAACAAAGTGATACAGACATTAGTCAATAGCTTTTAAATCAACAGCTACCCAGGTTTGGGTGGAATGGCTACATTGGCTACATTGTTTATGTAGGACATGGGCTACCTTAGTTATTGGTGCAACGGCTACAAACTACCGGTATTTGATAGATTGGCTACCCCAGTTATTGGCACATTGGCTAGCTTACTTGTGTATGGCATGGCTACCCTAGTTAATTACAAATGGCTACCTTAGTTACATGTGTAGTTGCTGCTGTTAACTCAGTCTGATGTTTTAATTGATAAGATATAGATCGATGTAAAATTTTCAGTTATGTTTATTTATTATAAGACTTTTTAAATTATTTTTTACTTTGATAGCGAAGTTGGTCAAAGCTGTCCTGATTTAACATACAATATTTGTTTCATTGCTTTAACCTCAAGCGCCATCTTTAAATTTAGTATTCACTACATTACTGCAGTGAAATATGCGCATGTTAATTGCCAGAAAAACAAATTTGAAATGAAAAAAAGATGAATTATTTATAGTTTCTTAGATACAAATGTCAAATAAGTTATTCGCATTTATTCGACCAGTCAAGGGCAATAAGCGTACTGAAGTAGTGAAGTAAGGGGCATACACATTTATTGATATATAAATGTGATTATGTAATATTGTAACATTGTTACGCTGTTTATGACTACACGCCTGCTAACATCTCTTGAATCTGTCGCTCTGCTTTCACCACCATCCGAACGGCTCTATCCACTGTTACCTATTAATGCAACGTAAACCCTACTCTACACGTATGTGCCCTTTTCGTCTCGGCTATTGCATATCTCTATTTCTGGTTCACGAAAATGATTCATTACAACTATTTTCAAAAATTAGCTGCTACAACTACTAGTTGTAAAGGAAAAAAAACATACCAAAAAAAAACACAAAAAAAAACCGCTGCCAGGTCATTCCACAACTTTATTCAAATCGCAGGCTTCCAGTATAATCACGCATTGACAAAAACTATCCATTCTCTTACATAATCTCTTCTCCGACTCCTGCCTTTCAGATCTCTTATCTTATCTATACAGATGCTCCTTCTATGCAGAAGATAGTTGCGTCATCAGACAATGACAGATGATCTGTTGGCAAGTGATGGCCTCTGACTCAGGGACGCCCTAGGCCCCGGGAACAAACCCTTGCCTTCACACGGATTCGAACCCGTGACCATCGGTACGACAGTCCAGTGCGCTGCCACTCGACCACCCCGTCCCCGATCTCACCGACCTGCTCTCAATCTGGTAACACTCGCTCTTGCGCGTTTTCTTTCTGTTCTTGAGGCACGCACTGAAACATTCGGCGAACGATCTTTCTTCTTCTGTGCTCCGAAGAACTGGAATTATTTATCATTACACATTCCTAACACCCCTACTCGGAATTCACTGGCCGGACAAAATCAGTAACCGGGAACTGTGGCAGCGGAAAAAACAGAAGACCATTGAGGAAGAAATTCTCCAGAAGCGGTGGAGGTGGATTGGTCATACACTAAGAAAACCTGCTTCCAATACAACAAGGCAAGCCCTGAAATGGAACCCACAGGGTAAGCGGAAAAGAGGCCGTCCAAGAAACACTTGGCGCCGAGAATTTGAGGCAGACATCAAGAGAATTGGCCATGAATGGAAGATCCTGGAGAAGCTGACCGAGGATAGAGATGCCTGGAGGTCTCTCGTAGATGGCCTATGCCCTTGGCGGAATCGCAGACGCCGACGATGATCGGTGGATGCCCCGCATGGACGAGAAGGCTCAACAACTCAACAACACCCCTACTATTCAGGCCTTCAATCTGCACTCAAGACCCATTTCTTTAAACTATAATCTCTAACCACTGACAATCTGATCTCTCTTTGACCCCCAAACGTTGCTTATATGTGTCTTAATTATGTGTTCTTATTCTTTGTTTTGTTAAGTTCAATTTTTAAAAATCTAGTTTGTATTTGCCAGTACATATATGTGAGGCGCGATGAGTCAAGCCCAGACTTGGGTACGAACTATATAAGCTCACAATTTTATTATTATTTATTATCATAAATGGAGTATAAATATTATAGCAAATTTGACATTTTTTTCCGCAACAATAATCCATAATATATTAACCAACACACACACGCACGCAAGAAAAAGGAAAACAGCAAAAAAACAGAACACTAAAAAAACAAAACTATTACCTTGAGAATGCGTTAATTAAAAAAAACATTTTAAATAAATTTGAATATGTGAGCATAGATAATTATATTATTTTATTCCTAGCATAATCAGATGGTTATGGCAGAGATTCTATCAAATTATTCTTCTCCTATTCAACCAAAAGTGTAAAACACTAGAACAACACAACTTATATCACAAAATAAGAATTTCTGACATCTTAACAGTATCCGTCATTGATTTATGTAAAAATCGTTGTTAGAATTTCTACCGCAGAATTTTAAATCTTCTTCTCGGAGAGACTTCGGTTATTTTATCCACGGAAGCGGAAATGGTTGATTCGGCGGAAGAAAATGTCACAGGAGATGACGTCAGACGTAATGGTTTGGTTTTGTTTGTTGGTGGTAGTAAAAAGTCAATGCGTGACCAACTTTAAAGCTTTATTACCTGTTCTTAGTTGGGAAAGTATTTTTTATAGATAATCAAAAATCCAGTTTGAGTTGTAGCAGCTTCAGCCGTGGGAGAACTCATGTCCGTGTAATCAGAGGCGTCACTGGGTTTGGTGTCACCCAGTGCGGTAGCTCATGTTGTCACACCCCCCCCTCCACTAATTACCCCATAGACCTCCTCCGAGTCTGCTAGTTCCAAATAATGGGAACGTAACTTAATTTTACTCTTTCGTGTCACCCCTTGTGATGGTGTCACCTTGTGCGGTCCGCAGCCCCCCCCCACCCCACGCAACCCCCTAGTGACGCCTATGCGTGTTATACTGAGTTGAACCTTTTTATCCAACGCTATCTTTCCCTAATAAGAACTTTTTTTTACCCCCACATACTTGTTTTTCTTCAATGAGCTCTATGACAGTGCTTCTCAAACTTTTTAGTATGGCAGACCGGCAGGAATTTTCCCATTGCACCAGGGTCCGGTGAACTATTTTCCCAGTACCAACGTGGTAGCGAACTGTCCTTTATTGGTAACTTCTGCGGACCGGCATCGGATGGCCCACGGACCGGCACCGGTCCGCGGACCACCACTTTGAGAAGCACTGCTCTATGATGTTCTCACATCTTTACGCATTGCTCAAATGAACTTTGATTTTTTTTCCTCCCATAAACTTAATGTGTTTCTTTGGCAAAACTTCATTTCTCATAAAGCTATTTTTATGTTCTTACTTTTCTTGTATTGTTTCTAAATATTTCTGTTTACATATGATACTAATTAAATAGATTAAATTTAAAAAAAAATATTTTTTGCATGTATGTATGATTAAAATTTCCCCTCGGATTAAAACATGTTCATGGACGTAGCCCCCAAAACAGGACCAGCCCCCCCCCCGCTTCTCGAATGTATCCGTGGAACGTTACAAAAATGGTGGTGGTCCCAACGGTCTCTCGAGATTGCCTCACGCGTCAACTGCATTCACTTCCCCACTTCGCCTCTGCTCTCCATTTCCAATCCATCAATAAAAAAAAACACTTTTTTTTGTATTCCACCATTTGGTGCACACAAAAAAATAATTAAAAATTCAAACGCCATCCATTCCTAGGCTCTTAGAGAGATCACGTGCCGAGCTGTAATAAAAAAAAATGAATGTCTCTCGAAACGAGTGTCAGCTTTTAAATTTATTTCATTTTCAAAATAATTTTTAGTTAAGGATTGAATACATTTTAAATTTACAATATCTAAGCAATCAATTCTAATACAAATTAATTGGAAAATTCTTTCCATTTTTAAATAAATTTCATTTGAATATTAATTAAAATTGGACATTTGATAATGAAATACTTTGTTAATGTTAAATGCATAATCTGGTTATTTAAGTCCTATTTTATTGTAAGGCTTTTTTACTTTTGTTTCTGAAAACTTAATCCAAATTTTATAATGGCACTTTCTTGATAATTAAGTCCGAAGCCAGTTTCCTGGCTTCTAATCACGCAGAAGACAATTTCAAATTCCGAGCGTGCTTTCTGATCTCTAAGGGGCCGTCCATAAATGACGTCATGCGATTTTGGCCAATTTTTACCCCTCTTCCCCCCCTCGTCACACGTCATCACAAAAACTTAGCCCCCCCCCTCCAATATGACGTCACAAAGTTTTGCCAGGCAAAGTTTTGCTTGGTTTATTCAATGTATTATGTGTTCTTCTGTTCCTCCATGTACAAGGTGTATGAAGCTAAAAAAAATGTCATTTGAAAAATGAATGGTCCGACCTTACATATATCATTTAATATGAAGCTGTCTCCTCGTTCTATGTTTTGGTTTTTCTCGTTTATTGTCCACATCTTGTTTATGGTTTATTTTAAGTCCCACTCTTTTTCCAGCCTCGCTCAAGCGTGTTATGTTCTCCTGTGTGTCTTGTAGTGTGTATGATAGTATGGCTGTGATATTCTCCTGTATGTCTTTTAGTTTTGTGGGATAGTATGGGTGTGATGTTCTCCTGTATGTCTTGTAGTGCGTATGATAGTATGGCCGTGATGTTCCCCTGTATGTCTTGTAGTGTGTATGCTAGTATGGCCGTGATGTTCCCCTGTATGTCTTGTAGTGTGTATGGTGTGTATGATAGTATGGCTGTGATGTTCTCCTGTATGTCTTGTAGTGTGTATGATAGTATGGCTGTGATGTTCTCCTGTATGTCTTGTAGTGTGTATGATAGTATGGCTGTTATGTTCTCCTGTATGTCTTGTAGTGTGTATGATAGCATGGCTGTGATGTTCTCCTGTATGTCTGGTAGTGTGTATGATAGTATGGCTGTGATGTTCTCCTGTATGTCTTGTAGTGTGTATGATAGTATGGCTGTTATGTTCTCCTGTATGTCTTGTAGTGTGTATGATAGTATGGTTGTGATGTTCTCCTGTATGTCTTGTAGTGTGTATGATAGTATGGCTGTAATGTTCTCCTGTATGTCTTGTAGTGTGTATGATAGTATGGCCGTGATGTTCCCCTGTATGTCTTGTAGTATGTATGATAGTATGGCTGTGATGTTCCCCTGTATGTCTTGTAGTGTGTATGATAGCATGGCTGTTATGTTCTCCTGTATGTCTTGTAGTGTGTATGATAGTATGGCTGTGATGTTCTCCTATATGTCTTGTAGTGTGTATGATAGTATGGCTGTGATGTTCTCCTGTATGTCTTGTAGTGTGTATGATAGTATGGCTGTGATGTTCTCCTGTATGTCTCGTAGTGTGTATGATAGCATGGTTGTGATGTTCTCCTGTATGTCTTGTAGTGTGTATGGTAGTATGGCTGTGATGTTCTCCTGTATGTCTTGTAGTGTGTATGAAAGTATGGCCGTGATGTTCTCCTGTTTGTCTTCTAGTTTGTAGTGTCCACTGTATTCCTCTTCCTAAAGTTGAGTAGACGACTCTTTGAGAGGCATAATCTAGCATTAATAGGAACAGGACGAGTGAATGATTACTATTTTTTTGCATTCCGCTGCTACAGCTTGCCAGACCAGGGTCCCCGTGGCACCTTTTTTTTGGGTACCCTTTCGGATGATACCTTTGCGTGTGCTGCCCTTACGGGGGCTGCCCTTTCGGGCTTTATGTGGACGAATAAATATCATATTTGTTGGACCCGGTGAATGATTACGTATCAAATTTTATACATACAATGAAATGTGCGTCTTAAAAATGTATTAGACGATACGTTACGCTTTTCATTATTTAAAGTAATCTTACGTTTCCGCCGTTCAAAAAACCCATAAAACTTTATAGTAACATTTAGAATGTAGAAGATTCCATGAACTGTTGGTTGTTGAAACCACAGCGCGGCTCGGGCTAGACAAGAGAAATTAACTTTGAGGCAGAGGGAGGGGGGGGATGTTGGGGGGGGGGAATGTTCACGCGGCACGCAAAGTTCACTTCTGAAGATTACCTGGCTCTTGTTAAGTGAAGTGCACTTTTGGCTAGAACTGAAGATTGTTTCCCCTTTCATCTCACGTTTTCAGTTACTTGTAAGGTTAGTAATTGCAAGATAGGCTGTGGGATCTCCATTTCCTCCCACATTTACCCAGGTCTCGCGTAATACGTTGATTTCAATGGTGAAACATGGCAGTGAACGTGTTTACTACCACAGTAATGTGATTTGTTAAAAGAAAATAGTTCATGTCGCATCGCTTACAAGATGCAATGACGTGTAAATGATGCTGTGGCGTGTGTACGTTGTTTTGTTTTGTTTTGTTTTTTTTGTTTTTGTTGTTGTTGTTGTTGTTGTTGTTGTTGTATGAAGTGATGTCGTTACAAGAAATAGATGTTGCTGACGGGTAAATGAAATTGATGTGATGGCCGAGGGATGTTTTGATAGCTAAAAGATGTTAATATTATTGGGACGGATAAAGGATTTATGATGGTCCTAAAATGGTATAGTGTATATATATGACTAAAAACGTGGGGCGGGTGTTTGGTATAAAAATTAAAGATTTCTAATTTAGAAGGCAAAAGAGATATCTATAAGTGAGAGAATGAGTGAGCTGCATATGTTAAACCTCATAACCGCCCGCCCCACGTTTTTATTCATATTAAATGAAAGTACTTGAACTTACAAGTTTTAAATTATTTTCTTCTTTTTAGTCCGCTTGTAAAAACGTGGTTTTTAAAAATCATTTTTTTACCTTTATTTATTTCACCACGGACCAAGCATGGAAAATCAATCGTGTGGGTACTAGTGCGACAAATCTTCAGGGATGTGAAATTCCACTCAACAATCCTGAAAACATGCAGGATATTAATCTCGAAACCAATATGCTTGGCCCGCGCTTTTATTTTTGTAGACATGATAAATTGAAAGGAAATCGTAGTGTGTGCGAATAATTTATTTTGCCCTTGGAATAAAAGTGTGCTTTATAAAAATCTTTTTTTTTACCCATTTTTTATTGCACAGTTTTTACTGTAATTGTTACGTCTCTGTCTTCGCCAGGTTGTAACGATTACAATTTGTAACGAGAGCTCACTCTTCACAAAAAAATATATTTTTTATTTAAATGTATTTATTATTTCCTTTTGATAACAATTGTTGAGTTAACAGTATTTTTTTTTAAACAAAAAAGCAAATAACTTGACAGCCGGCTGGGCAAATTAAATGAAATGTTGGAATGTTGTATTGTCACCAGAGATACAGGTGTCTGTCGAATTTCAGCTCAATCGAGCAATGTGAAGTGTGTCCAAATGACGTTGTAAGATTTGACGCTAGCTAGAGAATATATATTTACTACAGACACTTGTAACTTAACAAAAGCTAGAGAATATACATTCAATACAGACACTTGTAACTGAACAAAAGATAGAGAATATACATTCAATACAGACACTTGTAACTGAACAAAAGCTAGAGAATATACATTCAATACAGACACTTGTAACTGAACAAAAGCTAGAGAATATACATTCAATACAGACACTTGTAACTGAACAAAAGCTAGAGAATATACATTCAATACAGACACTTGTAACTGAACAAAAGCTAGAGAATATACATTCAATACAGACACTAGTAATTGAACAAAAGCTAGAGAATATACATTCAATACAGACACTTGTAACTGAACAAAAGCTAGAGAATATACATTCAATACAGACACTTGTAACTGAACAAAAGCTAGAGAATATACATTCAATACAGACACTTGTAACTTAACAAAAGCTAGAGAATATACATTCAATACTGACACTTGTAACTGAACAAAAGCTACAGAATATACATTCAATACGAAACTTATAATTGAACAAAAGCTAGAGAATATACATTCAATACAGACACTTGTAACTGAACAAAAGCTAGAGAATATACATTCAATACAGACACTTGTAACTGAACAAAAGCTAGAGAATATACATTCAATACTGACACTTGTAACTGAACAAAAGCTAGAGAATACACATTCAATACAGACACTTGTAACTTAACAAAACATAAAATGCCCATGAATGCGTAGGACACACATTGGCTACGTTTATCAGTCAAAGAAATATTAGATTGTTAGTCCTGAAATTAAAATTTGGAAATTTGTGTTTTAAGAGCAGTTTTGAAGACCTGAATAGTAGGAATGTTGCGAATGGGTAAAGGAAGAGAATTCCATTGTTTGGAGAATAGAAAGAGACAACTAACTTTTACCGAATATTTTAGTGCGTGTCTCAGGAACAGAAAGATTACGTCTACTGCAGAAGAGAGTGACTTAAGGCTGAAAAAAGAAAATCTTTGATAATTGTATCTGAAGCCTGAAGCCTAAATTATTTTGGTCTTTTTGGGTGTTAATTGTTACGCCCTAAGACTCTGGCACCTAGAAACTGACCTAAGCGAACTGGATGTACCCGGATGTACCCGGATGTAACTGGATGTATTGACTCACGAGCTCTGTGCTGGCGCCAACCGCATTAAGAACTAATGAGCGTTTTAGTCCGGGGTACAAGGCCGCGCGACCCGTCATGTCAATATGACCTTTGCCGAGCCTGGGATATGAGCTACTCCTCCTAATGCTCAAGTCCGTATGAGTTACTCCCCCTGATGCTCAAGTCCGTTCAGCTACAAAATTACCAGAGCATCCGCCACCACATGAGCCACGGCAAACTCAAGAATAGCGGAGTAGCGGCCCTTTCTGAAACAGGGGAGAGCATCCCACCACCCCCACAGTAAGTTTATTGTGTAACTGTACATCCCACCTCACACACAGTAAGTTTATTGTGTAACTGTACATCCCACCCCACACACAGTAAGTTTATTGTGTAACTGTACATCCCACCCCACACACAGTAAGTTTATTGTGTAACTGTACATCCCACCCCACACACAGTAAGTTTATTGTGTAACTGTACATCCCACCTCACACAGTAAGTTTATTGTGTGACTGTACATCCCACCTCACACAGTAAGTTTGTTGTGTAACTGTACATCCCACCTCACACACAGTAAGTTTATTGTGTAACTGTACATCCCACCTCACACACAGTAAGTTTATTGTGTGACTGTATATCCCACCTCACACACAGTAAGTTTATTGTGTAACTGTACATCCCACCTCACACACAGTAAGTTTATTGTGTGACTGTACATCCCACCTCACACACAGTAAGTTTATTGTGTAACTGTACATCCCACCTCACACACAGTAAGTTTATTGTGTGACTGTACATCCCACCTCACACACAGTAAGTTTATTGTGTGACTGTACATCCCACCTCACACACAGTAAGTTTATTGTGTGACTGTACATCCCACCTCACACACAGTAAGTTTATTGTGTAACTGTACATCCCACCTCACACAGTAAGTTTATTGTGTAACTGTACATCCCACCTCACACAGTAAGTTTATAGTGTAACTGTACATCCCACCTCACACAGTAAGTTTATTGTGTAACTGTACATCCCACCTCACACAGTAAGTTTATTGTGTAACTGTACATCCCACCTCACACAGTAAGTTTATAGTGTAACTGTACATCCCACCTCACACAGTAAGTTTATAGTGTAACTGTACATCCCACCTCACACAGTAAGTTTATTGTGTAACTGTACATCCCACCTCACACACAGTAAGTTTATTGTGTAACTGTACATCCCACCTCACACAGTAAGTTTATTGTGTAACTGTACATCCCACCTCACACACAGTAAGTTTATTGTGCGACTGTACATCCCACCTCACACACAGTAAGTTTATTGTGCGACTGTACATCCCACCTCACACACAGTAAGTTTATTGTGCGACTGTACATCCCACCTCACACACAGTAAGTTTATTGTGCGACTGTACATCCCACCTCACACACAGTAAGTTTATTGTGCGACTGTACATCCCACCTCACACACAGTAAGTTTATTGTGCGACTGTACATCCCACCTCACACACAGTAAGTTTATTGTGCGACTGTACATCCCACCTCACACACAGTAAGTTTATTGTGCGACTCTACATCCCACCTCACACACAGTAAGTTTATTGTGCGACTGTACATCCCACCTCACACACAGTAAGTTTATTGTGCGACTGTACATCCCACCTCACACACAGTAAGTTTATTGTGCGACTGTACATCCCACCTCACACACAGTAAGTTTATTGTGCGACTGTACATCCCACCTCACACACAGTAAGTTTATTGTGCGACTGTACATCCCACCTCACACACAGTAAGTTTATTGTGCGACTGTACATCCCACCTCACACACAGTAAGTTTATTGTGCGACTGTACATCCCACCTCACACACAGTAAGTTTATTGTGCGACTGTACATCCCACCTCACACACAGTAAGTTTATTGTGCGACTGTACATCCCACCTCACACACAGTAAGTTTATTGTGCGACTGTACATCCCACCTCACACACAGTAAGTTTATTGTGCAACTCGATGTAGGATTCAAATTAAGTAACGGATTTAATTAACCCTTTCAATACAAACTTAATTCCCCCTTTTGGAAACCAGCGATGTTACTATTTTAGTGGAGATCTGTGGAGATCATGCTATTTACAGAAGCACCAACATCACCCCTCCCCCCCCCCAAACATCCACATAAATAATAATAAATAGATCACACTGTTGTTCCCCTCAAAAGTATTTATCAACATCACTATTCCCCGTTTATTAAATAAAGCAAAAATCAACTTTCGATTTTCAGCCGGACCCAACCCCCATCCCCCCTCCCCAATTTCTCTTTCTCTCACAGTTTCTGTCTTCCTCTGACTCAATCTATCCCTGAACTTTGACCTAGATATTCACCCCCTCTTTGAAATAAAACAACATTTTGAAAGCTATGATAACATTCGATAAGGTTAGGTTATCGTAGCTTGCAAAATGTTGTTTTATTTCAAAATAATTTTTTTATGAAAGTGAAAGTAGAATGACGTCATCAAAACGTGCGTAATATCCACACTGGGATCAGAGGCCGTGAAACATGCGATGGCTCCCCAAGGCACTCGTAGATCCCCCGTCTAGGTGTCGCTGAAGTTTGCCGTTAGACCCCAAGATGCCCGTAAATCCATGGGCGGGGGACGCCCCTGACGTTGTTTGACCGCTGCTGGTGGTGGCAATCCCCAATTCGGCACGTTATCGCTGGGGGCCGCCACGACGCCACGCTTGTCCGACTATTGGCCTCGTTATCAGACAGGTCAACGTGACCTTACTCATCGAAACACATCGCAGCTCTCCCCCCCCCCTCCACAAGGAACATTACTATCGGGTGGCGAATCCAGAGAGGTTTTGGGGAGATCTCACCGAGGCATTAAGCAACGTGATGGGACAAGTTAAACCACACAATGACAAGTTAAACCACACAATGACAAGTTAAACCACACAATGACACGTTAAACCACACTAATACACGGTCAGCCAAAGTTTAACACGTTAAAGCTGACCAACACACGTTAAACCATAGTTAAACACGTTAAATAATACTAACATAAGTTTGACCCTACCAATAAAAATCATACAATGATAAGTTAAATCATACAATGACAAGTTAAATCATACAATGATAAGTTAAATCATACAATGACAAGTTAAACCATACAATGATAAGTTAAATCATACAATGATAAGTTAAATCATACAATGATAAGTTAAATCATACAATGATAAGTTAAATCATACAATGATAAGTTAAATCATACAATGACAAGTTAAATCATACAATGATAAGTTAAATCATACAAAGACAAGTTAAACCATACAATGATAAGTTAAACCATACAATGATGAGTTAAACCATACAATGATAAGTTAAACCATACAATGATGAGTTAAACCATACAATGACAAGTTAAACCATACAATGACAAGTTAAACCATACAATGACAAGTTAAACCAGACAATGACAAGTTAAACCATACAAAGACAAGTTAAACCATACAATGACAAGTTAAACCATACAATGACAAGTTAAACCATACAATGATAAGTTAAACCATACAATGATGAGTTAAACCATACAATGATAAGTTAAACCATACAATGATGAGTTAAACCATACAATGACAAGTTAAACCATACAATGACAAGTTAAACCATACAATGACAAGTTAAACCAGACAATGACAAGTTAAACCATACAAAGACAAGTTAAACCATACAATGACAAGTTAAACCATACAATGACAAGTTAAACCATACAATGACAAGTTAAACCATACAATGACAAGTTAAACCATACAATGACAAGTTAAACCATACAATGACAAGTTAAACCATACAATGACAAGTTAAACCATACAATGACAAGTTAAACCATACAAAGACAAGTTAAACCATACAATGATAAGTTAAACCATACAATGATGAGTTAAACCATACAATGACAAGTTAAACCATACAATGACAAGTTAAACCATACAATGACAAGTTAAAACAGACAATGACAAGTTAAACCATACAATGACAAGTTAAACCATACAAAGACAAGTTAAACCATACAATGACAAGTTAAACCATACAATGACAAGTTAAACCATACAATGACAAGTTAAACCATACAATGACAAGTTAAACCATACAAAGACAAGTTAAACCATACAATGATAAGTTAAACCATACAATGATGAGTTAAACCATACAATGACAAGTTAAACCATACAATGACAAGTTAAACCATACAATGACAAGTTAAACCATACAATGAAAAGTTAAACCATACAATGACAAGTTAAACCATACAATGACAAGTTAAACCATACAAAGACAAGTTAAACCATACAATGATAAGTTAAACCATACAATGATGAGTTAAACCATACAATGACAAGTTAAACCATACAATGATAAGTTAAACCATACAATGATAAGTTAAACGATACAATGACAAGTTAAACCCTACAATGACAAGTTAAAGCATACTAACAGAAGTTTAACCACAATTACACAATACTTACCATACGATGGCATGATTAGTATCAGATTAGCAAACTAGCAAAAGTTTTTTCTTATTGACAACAGAGCTCATCTCATTGTCATTGTCAGTTTTCGTTGCCAATACTTTTAGTTAACAATTAGTTTTATTACTTCAAAAACAACAGTAGAAGACCACACATAATTTTTACACGCTTTTATTTAAGTCACAATGTTTGTATGTTGTATCCATCCACCCTTCCTTCCATCCTTCCTTCAAAACTTGAAACGTAAAATTATACCACTTATGATGGTCCTAGAGATCTAAAATTTTTACCACAGATAGATCTTGGATGACAATGCATTGTATAAAAATTTCAGATCGATCGAATGTACCGTATTGAAATTATTGCACTTTTAGTTTTTGTCTATATAAAATATTATCACTTGCGTCAATGAACCATGCCTCAATTCGCCCTAGAGGGATACAATTATTATAACTTTAAAAATTACTATCAACATCAAGTCTTGCTGGCCGAAATATAAGCGTGATCGATTGCCGACATGGGGGTACGAGGTTCAATTTTCAGTTAGGGGAAAATGTGTTTTTTTTTGTATTATACAAAAAAGAGCTGCCAGATTCATTACTGGAGAATATTCGAAACTGACAAGAGTAACACCATTAGTTAAATCATTAAACCTTGAAACACTAGAGGATAGAAGAACCAAGAGCAAAGTAGTAATCATACATAAAGCAATTAATTCTAATTTAGAAATACAACACAAAGATAACTTAATACAACCCTCAGATAGACAAGGATAAAAACACCTTTCTTATTCCGTATGCAAGAACAAACACATACAAGTTTTCCTTCTTCCCGTCCGGAATTCGGGCGTGGAATGGGTTGCCTGAAGAATCCAGGAAAACCAACACTTTATCAACATTTAAATCTTTAACAAAAATACAGGACTAAACACAAACCATAGATAAGCGTAGGACGCAATAATCTTCTGTATAGAAGGAGCGTCTGTAAACAGATAAGATAAGATAAGATACATATTTAGTGCAATTTCTATATGTAAATAAAAGCGTGTCCTTTTTAAAAATTTTTTTTTACATTTAACTTATCATAGATTTTCCCAGAGATCCTGTATCCAGGCAGCAATATCGAGACAAGGGATATATCTTAACAAGATTTGTGGTAGCAACGATTGGTAAATAAACGACCAATCGGGTAACCTTTCCCTGGTGGAAGGAAAGTAAACAATATGTGAAAACGTAACTAAGCCGCTTTTTTTCCAGTCCTTATAAAAAATAGATAATATATAGATAATATATAGATATTAAATATTTAATGTATAGTTAACACATTTTTGGTTTAAACTACTGTACAGTCGCCATAAGACCATAATGTACTCAACATACGGTAGTGTTTAAAGCACCACATCATAATGTTCTAGGCTGTATATTAATCATTCGTTCACATCAACATGCTCTATAGGATGTGGTAGAACAATCATTCGTTCACATCAACATGTTCTATAGGATGTAGTAGACCGATCATTCGTTCACATCAACATGTTCTATAGGATGTGGTAGACCAATCATTCGTTCACATCAACATGTTCTATAGGATGTGGTAGACCAATCATTCGTTCACATCAACATGTTCTATAGGATGTAGTAGACTAGTAGACCAATCATTCGTTCACATCAACATGTTCTATAGGATGTGGTAGACCAATCATTCGTTCACATCAACATGTTCTATAGGATGTAGTAGACCAATCATTCGTTCACATCAACATGTTCTTCAGTGCCCGCTTGGTCGTGACATGGGCGTGGCATAGATGTGACATGATCGTGACATAGACGCTTCATGGGCGTATCATAGACGCTTCATGGGGGTGATAAGGACGTGACATAGATGTGACGTGTGTTTGACATTGACGCTTGTGTACGTATAACGACAGGAAGGGACGTAACCTTGAATAGACACAACCACGAGAGAGAGAGGGGGGGGAGAGAGAGAGAGAGAGAGAGAGAGAGAGAGAGAGAGAGAGAGAGAGAGAGAGAGAGAGAGAGAGAGAGCGAGCGAGAGAGAGAGAGAGAAGATAATATCAAATATTCTTTTTTCGTTTTGTCAATGTTTAACATATTAAAAACATCCTAATCCTATCTAAAACAAACATCTTTGCGGTAACTTCGTTTTTTGTGGTCTTGGAACTAATGTAAAATGGAATAGGAATAAACGTTTCTGATAACCATGGTAGATAGTGGATACAGGGCAGATAGTGGATACATGGGAGATAGTGGATACGGGGCAGATAGTGGATACATGGGAGATAGTGGATACATGGGAGATAGTGGATACATGGGAGATAGTGGATACAGGGCAGATAGTGGATACATGGGAGATGGTGGATACAGGGTAGATAGTGGATACATGGGAGATAGTGGATACATGGGAGATAGTGGATACATGGGAGATAGTGGATATAGGGGAGATAGTGGATACATGGGAGATAGTGGATACATGGGAGATAGTGGATACAGGGTAGATAGTGGATACAGGGTAGATAGTGGATACATGGGAGATAGTGGATACATGGGAGATAGTGATACATGGGAGATAGTGGATACATGGGAGATAGTGGATACAGGGGAGATAGTGGATACAGGTAGATAGTGGATACAGGGTAGATAGTGGATACAGGGCAGATAGTGGATACATGGGAGATAGTGGATACATGGGAGATGGTGGATACAGGGGAGATAGTGGATACATGGGATATAGTGGATACAGGGGAGATAGTTGATACATGGGAGATAGTGGATATAGGGGAGATAGTGGATACATGGGAGATAGTGGATACATGGGAGATAGTGGATACATGGGAGATAGTGGATACAGGGTAGATAGTGGATACAGGGTAGATAGTGGATACATGGGAGATAGTGATACATGGGAGATAGTGGATACATGGGAGATAGTGGATACAGGGGAGATAGTGGATACAGGTAGATAGTGGATACAGGGTAGATAGTGGATACAGGGCAGATAGTGGATACATGGGAGATAGTGGATACATGGGAAATAGTGATACATGGAAGATAGTGGATACATGGGAGATAGTTGATACATGGGAGATAGTGGATACAGGGTAGATAGTGGATACAGGGCAGATAGTGGATACATGGGAGATGTTGGATACATGGGAGATAGTGGATACATGGGAGATAGTTGATACATGGGAGATAGTGGATACAGGGTAGATAGTGGATAGATGGGAGATAGTGGATACAGGGCAGATAGTGGATACATGGGAGATAGTGGATACATGGGAGATAGTGATACATGGGAGATAGTGGATACATGGGAGATAGTGGATACATTGGAGATAGTGGATACAGGGCAGATAGTGGATATAGGGCAGATAGTGGATACAGGGTAGATAGTGGATACAGGGTAGATAGTGGATACATGGGAGATAGTGGATACATGGGTGATAGTGGATAAATGGGAGATAGTGGATACATGGGAGATAGTGGATACATTGGAGATAGTGGATACAGGGCAGATAGTGGATACAGGGCAGATAGTGGATACAGGGTAGATAGTGGATACAGGGTAGATAGTGGATACAGGGTGGATAGTGGATACATGGGGAATAGTGATACATGGGAGATAGTGGATACATGGGAGATAGTGGATACATTGGAGATAGTGGATACAGGGCAGATAGAGGATACAGGGAAGATAGTGGATACATGGGAGATAGTGGATACATGGGAGATAGTGGATACATGGGAGATAGTGATACATGGGAGATAGTGGATACATGGGAGATAGTGGATACAGGGTTGATAGTGGATACATGGGAGATAGTGATACATGGGAGATAGTGGATACATGGGAGATAGTGGATACATTGGAGATAGTGGATACAGGGCAGATAGTGGATACATGGGAGATAGTGGATACATGGGAGATAGTGGATACATGGGAGATAGTGATACATGGGAGATAGTGGATACATGGGAGATAGTGGATACATTGGAGATAGTGGATACAGGGCAGATAGTGGATACAGGGCAGATAGTGGATACATGGGAGATAGTGGATACATGGGAGATAGTGGATACATGGGAGATAGTGGATACATGGGAGATGGTGGATACATGGGAGATGGTGGATACAGGGTAGATAGTGGATACAGGGCAGATAGTGGATACATGGGAGATAGTGGATACATGGGAGATAGTGAATACAGGGGAGATGGTGGATACAGGGGAGATAGTGGATACATGGGATATAGTGGATACAGGGGAGATAGTGGATACATGGGAGATAGTGGATATATGGGAGATAGTGGATACATGGGAGATAGTGGATACATGGGAGATAGTGGATACATGGGAGATAGTGGATACAGGGGAGATAGTGGATACAGGGAGATAGTGGATACATGGGAGATAGTGAATACAGGGGAGATAGTGGATACATGGGAGATGGTGGATACAGGGGAGATAGTGGATACATGGGAGATAGTAGATACAGGGGAGATAGTTGATACATGGGAGATAGTGGATACATGGGAGATAGTGGATATATGGGAGATAGTTGATACATGGGAGATAGTGGATACATGGGAGATAGTGGATATATGGGAGATAGTGGATACATGGGAGATAGTGGATACATGGGAGATGGTGGATACATGGGATATGGTGGATACAGGGTAGATAGTGGATACATGGCAGATAGTGGATACATGGGAGATAGTGGATACATGGGAGATAGTGGATACATGGGAGATGGTGGATACATGGGAGATGGTGGATACAGGGTAGATAGTGGATACAGGGCAGATAGTGGATACAGGGCAGATAGTGGATACAGGGCAGATAGTGGATACATGGGAGATAGTGGATACAGGGGAGATAGTGGATATATGGGAGATAGTTGATACATGGGAGATAGTGGATACATGGGAGATAGTGGATATATGGGAGATAGTGGATACATGGGAGATAGTGGATACATGGGAGATGGTGGATACATGTGATATGGTGGATACAGGGTAGATAGTGGATACAGGGCAGATAGTGGATACATGGGAGATAGTGGATACATGGGAGATAGTGGATACATGGGAGATGGTGGATACATGGGAGATGGTGGATACAGGGTAGATAGTGGATACAGGGCAGATAGTGGATACAGGGCAGATAGTGGATACATGGGAGATAGTGGATACATGGGAGATAGTGGATACATGGGAGATAGTGGATACATGGGAGATAGTGGATACAGGACAGATAGTGGATACATGGGAGATAGTGGATACAGGGCAGATGGTGGATACATCAAAGCTTACAATCATACCTTACAATCATACCTTACAATCATACCTTACAATCATACCTTACAATCGTACCTTACAATCGTACCTTACAATCATACCTTACAATCATACCTTACAATCATACCTTAAAATCATACCTTACAATCGTACCTTACAATCATACCTTACAATCATACCTTACAATCATACCTTACAATCGTACCTTACAATCGTACCTTACAATCATACCTTACAATCATACCTTACAATCATACCTTACAATCATACCTTACAATCATACCTTACAATCGTACCTTACAATCATACCTTACAATCATACCTTACAATCATACCTTACAATCATACCTTACAATGATACCTTACAATCATACCTTACAATCATACCTTACAATCATAACTTACAATCGTACCTTAAAATCAAACTTTACCATGATACCTTACCATTACATCCTACCATCAGTTATTACCGCCAAAATTTGTTATAAGTTATTTGTATCGGGAAATCATATTCAAATGTTTACATACGACATCGCGATAGACAATCCTTCAGACATTATTATCAGGTGTTACCATCAGGTGTTACCGCCAGGTATTACCATCAGGTGTTACCATCAGTTGGTACCGTCAGGTGTTACCATTAGGTGTTACCATCAGGTGGTACCATTAGGTGTTACCATCAGGTGTTACCATCAGGTGGTACCATCAGGTGGTACCAGCAGGTGTTACTATCAGGTGGTACCATCAGTTGTTACCATTAGGTGTTACTATCAGGTGTTACCATTAGGTGTTACCATTAGGTGTTACCATCAGGTGTTACCATCAGTTGTTACCATTAGGTGTTACTATCAGGTGTTACCATTAGGTGTTACCATTAGGTGTTACCATTAGGTGTTACCATTAGGTGTTACCATTAGGTGTTACCATCAGCTGGTACCATTAGGTGTTACCATTAGGTGTTACCATTAGGTGTTACCATTAGGTGTTACCATTAGGTGTTACCATCAGGTGGTACCATCAGTTGTTACCATCAGGTGTTACCATCAGGTGGTACCATCAGGTGTTACTATCAGGTGGTACCATCATGTGGTAATATCAAACGATACCGTAAGGTGGCACCATCATGTAGTACCATCCGGTTGTTATAATCAGAATACACCATTTAAAATCAACGACAAGGGTAGACCATCACGTGTCAACTTCAAGTCCACACCATCAATTCAAATACCATCAGAAGGACATCATGAATGAGTCACCACTTCTGGTACCCTTATGGCCACGCTTGGCCTTATCAGAGGGCTAACAGAACACTGAATAATTCCACGTGGATATAATGGCAGCCACACCCACTGACCTCTTCTCTCCACACATTTGTTGTATAAGTTATTTCCAATTGGCTGTTGTTCTCTGTCCTCCCCAGAGTCCACGTGGAGTTTTTCACTAATGAGAAGTCGTTAAAAGAGAGACTGCAGCTGTATTTCGTCAAGAACCAACGATCAAGTGAGTAATACACTTCAAAAAATAGACAGTGAGATGACGTCCAATAGACAGTGAGATGACGTCCAATAGACAGTGAGATGACGTCCTATAGACAGTGAGATGACGTCCAATAGACAGTGAGGTGACGTCCAATAGACAGTGAGATGACGTCCAATAGACAGTGAGATGACGTCCAATAGACAGTGAGACGACGTCCAATAGACAGTGAGATGACGTCCAATAGACAGTGAGATGACGTCCTATAGACAGTGAGATGACATCCAATAGACAGTGAGATGACGTCCAATAGACAATGTGATGTATACATGTAATTTCTTTCAACGCCGTTATGGGATGACGTAATGTCCATTTTACCGATGACACGATGAATACATTAGTCACGCCAGCAACTAAAATCAACTTTTAACATACGTTGCATCATCAACATCAATAAAGCTGTTAAATTAGACAAATTTAATTAGATTTTTTCACTTATTCATTGGAACCAGATAAATTTAAATTAATTTAAAAAGTGGCCATTTAAAAAAAAATCTGTTGTTAAATGGTCTTTTCTTAAGGAGAAATTTTAAGTTTGAGCCATATCTTTTTCTAAAATTTCCTTTGTTTAAGAAGCTTCACAACTGTTATTTACACCAACTTTAAATCAAATCTCTACCTAATATATAAAGATTGAAAGACTTCCTTAGCTTAAATTGACGTTCAGCCCAATCACTATTACGCTGATGATTCTCTCCAACACTATTGGTTTTTTAAAATTATTTATAAGAGTTTCTTAAAAGTTAACCGATTTAAATATTATTTGACAGTTTGCACTGAGTTACAAAATGAAACCGGGTTGAAAATAAATTAGGATAATTAAAATACATGGCCATGGCCAAATAAAAAGACAATAATTATTGAAAAGTTAGTTCTCTGATGCCTGAATGCTACTCCATAAATGAGATGCAATCTTTTTCACATTTTTAAATCCCTTATATTAACTTCGCGGCCGTCTCTCTCTCTCTGTCTCTCTCTCATCATCTCATGGGCTCGGCGGGCGGAAAAACAGAAGTCAAAAATGACCCACTTCCAATGATCCGATCGAACTGAAATTTGGCACACGGACCCGTCTTACCTAACAATGCATCGTATCAAAATTTCAGATCGATCGAACGTACCGTAATTAAATTAATGCATTTTTAGTTTATCCTTATATGAGGTATGTAATTTAAATTCACGATTTGTTATTGTTTTTTTGCCACGTGAAAGTTTGAGCATTGAGGCGACCCAACGAAACGACGGTGCGCTTTTGTTTACATTTTACGTGTCACTCTGAGCTCGGTCAAGCGAATCGGTGACCAGACTTTTCCCCTCTCCCCCTCCCACCCACCCCTCCCCCCTAGGGTTATGAAGCAAACTTGTGTTAAGACAGATTCAGTCTGTAAATGTTTGAAAATAATCAATACTGTTAGTTATGTCTCATATATAAGGGATTTATAGTCAAAAACTTTGTTTTTACGGGTTTGTTTTTTATAAATTTACGCCTGTCTCTCCGTAGGTCTCCGCATTCGCATATTTAACTTGATCATCAAACTGCTCACGTGTGTCTTGTACATTGTCAGAGTGTATCTGGACGAGTCCAATGTTAGGTGAGTCCAATGTCAGGTGAGTCCAATGTTAGGTGAGTCCAATGTTATGCGAGTCCAATGTTAGGTGAGTGCAATTTTAGGTGAGTCCAATGTTAGCTTCTTAGTCACATGTTTGGTTGGACCAATGTTTGGGTACTCCAATGTTTGGTTTGTCCAATGTGTGGTTAGTCCCTTGTAATGAAAGTTCTAATTTTAACCCAAAGTCGTGCTTGTCTAGTATATTGTTGAATCCAATTAGGCTAGGAAAATGTCAATTTAGTCTAAATTTCGGTAAGTCTAGTTCTATGCAGGACCGGTCTTAGGCCACTGCAACCTATGCGGCCGCAGTGGGCCCCGTGCTGTCATACGCCCCGCAAATATTAATTTTCACTTAGTATTAATTCCTTGTCCCTACCCAAACTGGGCCCCGCGCAATCCGTTTCACATACTAAGCAGCGTAGGGCCCCGCGCAATCCGTTTCACATACTAAGCCGCGTAGGGCCCCGCCATTGCTAAGACCGGCCCTGGTTCTACGAGGGTCCATTTTAAAATATTTCATATTCTAGAGGAGTCCAAAAATTAGAACATTGAATGGTACCCCTCCCGACCCCCGTCCTGAATGTTATTAAAACACCTGGTTACATATGTGTACTTTTAGCACGGACACATTCTGGCCCGCACATACCAGCTGACACTTCTCCATTCACAGGGACGGCGCCACCTATAATGCAACAACAAAACACATCATACTGGAGACAGCAGACTTCCACGAGAAACCAGAGATCAACTGGTAGGTACTGAAAGAATGTACTGGTAGGAATTGAAAGACTGTGCTGGTAGGTACTGAAAGACTGTGCTGGTAGGCATTGAAAGGCTGTGCTGGTAGGTACTGAAAGGCTGTATTTGTAGGTACTGAAAGACTTCAGGTAGGTACTGAAAGACTGTACTGGTAGGTATTGAAAGTCTGTGATGGGAGGTACTGAAAGACTGTACTGGTAGGTACTGAAAGACTGTACTGGTAAGCACTGAAAGGCTATACTGGTAAGTACTGAAAGACTGTGTACTTAAAGACTGTCCGTGTAGGTACTGAAAGACTGTGCTGGTAGGTACCGAAAGACTGTACTGGTAGGTACTGAAAGACTGTACTGGTAGGTACTGAAAGACTGTACTTGTAGGTACTGAAAGAATGTACTGGTAGGAATTGAAAGACTGTGCTGGTAGGTACTGAAAGACTGTGCTGGTAGGTACCGAAAGACTGTACTGGTAGGTACTGAAAGACTGTACTGGTAAGCACTGAAAGGCTATACTGGTAGGTACTGAAAGACTGTACTGGTAAGTACTGAAAGACTGTACTGGTAAGTACTGAAAGACAGTACTGGTAAGTACTGAAAGACTGTACTGGTAGGTACTGAAAGACTGTACTGGTAGGTACTGAAAGACTGTACTGGTAGGTACTGAAAGACTGCTGGTAGGTACTGAAAGACTGTGCTGGTAGGTACTGAAAGACTGTGCTGGTAGGCATTGAAAGGCTGTGCTGGTAGGTACTGAAAGGCTGTATTTGTAGGTACTGAAAGACTTCTGGTAGGTACTGAAAGACTGTACTGGTAGGTACTGAAAGACTGTACTGGTAGGTACTGAAAGACTGTACTGGTAGGTACTAAAGGGCTGTACTAGTAGGTACTGAAAGGCTGTACTGGTAGGTACTGAAAGACTGTCCTTGTAGGTACTGAAAGACTGTGCTGGTAGGTACTGAAAGGCTGTATTTGTAGGTACTGAAAGACTTCTGGTAGGTACTGAAAGACTGTACTGGTAGGTACTGAAAGTCTGTGCTGGTAGGTACTGAAAGACTGTACTGGTAGGTTCTGAAAGACTGTACTGGTAAGTACTGAAAGAATGTACTGGTAGGTACTGTAAGACTGTATTGGAAGGTACTGGAAGGTACTGTAAGACTGTACTTGTAGGTACTGAAAGACTGTACTTGTAGGTACTGAAAGACTGTACTGTAGGTACTGAAAGGCTGTGCTGGTAGGTACTGAAAGGCTGTGCTGGTAGGTACTGAAAGACTGTGCTGGTAGGTACCGAAAGACTGTACTGGTAGGTACTGAAAGACTGTACTGGTAAGCACTGAAAGGCTATACTGGTAGGTACTGAAAGACTGTACTGGTAAGTACTGAAAGACTGTACTGGTAAGTACTGAAAGACAGTACTGGTAAGTACTGAAAGACTGTACTGGTAGGTACTGAAAGACTGTACTGGTAGGTACTGAAAGACTGTACTGGTAGGTACTGAAAGACTGTACTGGTAAGCATTGAAAGGCTATACTGGTAAGTACTGAAATACTGTACTGGTAGGTACTGAAAGACTGTGCTGGTAGGTACTGAAAGACTGTGCTGGTAGGCATTGAAAGGCTGTGCTGGTAGGTACTGAAAGGCTGTATTTGTAGGTACTGAAAGACTTCTGGTAGGTACTGAAAGACTGTACTGGTAGGTACTGAAAGACTGTACTGGTAGGTACTAAAGGGCTGTACTAGTAGGTACTGAAAGGCTGTACTGGTAGGTACTGAAAGACTGTCCTTGTAGGTACTGAAAGACTGTGCTGGTAGGTACTGAAAGGCTGTATTTGTAGGTACTGAAAGACTTCTGGTAGGTACTGAAAGACTGTACTGGTAGGTACTGAAAGTCTGTGCTGGTAGGTACTGAAAGACTGTACTGGTAGGTTCTGAAAGACTGTACTGGTAAGTACTGAAAGAATGTACTGGTAGGTACTGTAAGACTGTATTGGAAGGTACTGGAAGGTACTGTAAGACTGTACTTGTAGGTACTGAAAGACTGTACTGTAGGTACTGAAAGGCTGTGCTGGTAGGTACTGAAAGGCTGTGCTGGTAGGTACTGAAATACTGTACTGGTAGGTACTGAAAGGCTGTGCTGGTAGGTACTGAAAGACTGTACTGGAAGGTACTGAAATACTGTACTGGTAGGTACTGAAAGGCTGTGCTGGTAGGTACTGAAAGGCTGTGCTGGAAGGTACTGAAAGACTGTACTGGTAGGTACTGAAAGAATGTACTGGTAGGTACTGTAAGACTGTCCTGGTAGGTACTGAAAGACTGTACTGGTATGTACTGAAAGACAGTACTGGTAGGTACTGACACGCTGTAATGGTAGGTACTGAAAGACTGTACTGGTAAGTACTGAAAGACTGTACTGGTAAGTACTGAAAGACAGTACTGGTAAGTACTGAAAGACTGTACTGGTAGGTACTGAAAGACTGTACTGGTAGGTACTGAAAGACTGTACTGGTAGGTACTGAAAGACTGTACTGGTAAGCATTGAAAGGCTATACTGGTAAGTACTGAAATACTGTACTGGTAGGTACTGAAAGACTGTGCTGGTAGGTACTGAAAGACTGTGCTGGTAGGCATTGAAAGGCTGTGCTGGTAGGTACTGAAAGGCTGTATTTGTAGGTACTGAAAGACTTCTGGTAGGTACTGAAAGACTGTACTGGTAGGTACTGAAAGACTGTACTGGTAGGTACTAAAGGGCTGTACTAGTAGGTACTGAAAGGCTGTACTGGTAGGTACTGAAAGACTGTCCTTGTAGGTACTGAAAGACTGTGCTGGTAGGTACTGAAAGGCTGTATTTGTAGGTACTGAAAGACTTCTGGTAGGTACTGAAAGACTGTACTGGTAGGTACTGAAAGTCTGTGCTGGTAGGTACTGAAAGACTGTACTGGTAGGTTCTGAAAGACTGTACTTGTAGGTACTGAAAGACTGTACTGTAGGTACTGAAAGGCTGTGCTGGTAGGTACTGAAAGGCTGTGCTGGTAGGTACTGAAAGACTGTACTGGTAGGTACTGAAAGGCTGTGCTGGTAGGTACTGAAAGACTGTACTGGAAGGTACTGAAATACTGTACTGGTAGGTACTGAAAGGCTGTGCTGGTAGGTACTGAAAGGCTGTGCTGGAAGGTACTGAAAGACTGTACTGGTAGGTACTGAAAGAATGTACTGGTAGGTACTGTAAGACTGTCCTGGTAGGTACTGAAAGACTGTACTGGTATGTACTGAAAGACAGTACTGGTAGGTACTGACACGCTGTAATGGTAGGTACTGAAAGACTGTACTGGTAGATACTGAAAGGCTGTACTGGTAGGTACTGAAAGACTGTACTGGTAGGTACTGAAAGGCTGTACTGGTAGATACTGAAAGGCTGTACTGGTAGATAATGAAAGGCTGTACTGATAGGTACTGAAAGGCTGTACTGATAGGTACTGAAAGGCTGTACTGATAGGTACTGAAAGGCTGTACTAGTCGATACTGTAAGACTGAAGACGTCAAATGTTTCATGGGACAGTGGATATTCGAACTCTTTTAGACGACGACGTTTGAAATGCCTAGAAAATGTTTAGAATAAAATCACAAAATCTTCGAGTCATGAAGTAACATATGGACAATTCTAAAGAAAGTGACAGGGCACAATCAGTTACTTCTTTTATCTTTTGTTTCCTTTATTAAAATATACTGTGATATCTACTTGTAATATGTAGTTGTTTTTTTTTGTTTTTTTTTAAATTTAAAATTCAGTTGTTATTTAACAATCTGTTGTTTTCAAAAATTGGTTCAACGCTTTCAAAATTCAACATTTTAACCGGTGTTAATGTTCGCGGTGAAGGGCATAGAGCACACGCGTCACAGCCCGTGGGTAGAGGATCTGTCGATGGCGCTGGTCTCCTGCATCTGTTGTATTATGTGAAAGTCTCAGACCTGCTATAGACAGTCAGACCCACAGGAAATCTTCCGATAACCTTGAGCAAACCTCGGATACTGGTTCGACTTGACGAAAAGCCTTCCGATTAGAAACCCCTCCGCACTACTGAACCAAAATGGGGAATGGCCTGTGGAGATTAAGAATGAATATAAAGTCAGTAATCAGAGCCAGACAGGGCCATTGATGTAGGGCTAATGCACAAATAACCCCCTTTTTTCTTCTCCTAAATACTTCAATAGATCCATATTTATAACCTTCAGAATATAGCAGGGAGACCCCAACTAGTGGTGCAAGCAATAGGTTTGGTCTCTTTACAGCTGAAATAATTTATTACAAGAACAACCGGGCAACTGTTTGGTCAATCTCATTGCGGTAAATGGCGGAAAGATATGAACACGTCATCGTGGTATTCAGTCAGGCAGCAGTATTTACTGCCTCTATGTTGATCTGAATCATGCCGCGTGGACGTCCTTAACAATACGAACTTTTTTAAATCCCTTATATTAACTTCACCGTCTTGTCTCTCTGTCTCTGTCTCTCTGTGTCTCTCTCTCTCTCTCTCTCTCTCTCTCTCTCTCTCTCTCTCTCTCTCTCTCTCTCTCTCTCGCTCTCTCTCTCTCTCTCTTTCTGTCGTGGGCTCGCGGTCGGGCGGAAAAACAAAAGTAAAAAATGCCACACTTCCCGTGATGCTATCGAGCTGAAATTTTGCACATAGACTCGTGTTACCTAACAATGCATTTAATCAAAATTTCAGATCGATCGAATATACTGTAATTAAATTAATGCATTTTTAGTTTATCTCTATTTATATAGCCGTCTGCTATTGTTGACATCCACGTGTCACTGGCGTTCACTCCAGTCATCGATAACCACATCCCCGTGTTTTACAGCAAGAAGAGTTCAGTCCGTTCAGTCTGTAAATGTTTGTCACGTGGTTCGTATTATATGGAACATAATCAATACTTTTAGTCATGTCTCATATATAAGGGATTTATATTCAAAAACTTTGTTTTTGCGGGTTGTTTAATTTACAACTGCAAGGTAACACATTATTAAAAACTGCCAATGTTAATGGTTGTCTAAATGATACTGACAATGCGTGCTGTTAGATGAGGATTTCCGACATAAGAACCTAGAAGTAACCATGGAACCACTTTTTAAAAAAAATTACTCACGCTCCTTATATATAGAAGATTAGTGCGTCCTACGTTCTCTTATTAGAACGTTCAGACCGTGCCGCCCAGTTGATAAGTGAAGCAGCGTTTACAGGTCACGGCTATCAGAGGATTTTTTTGCACCATGCCCACCCGCCTTTATTTACCCCAACTCGTGTCAGGTACCTACCGGAGCTGGGTGGACTCAGGGACACCTTTAGCGCACGGGAACAATTCCCTGCCTTCACAGAGACTCGAACCCGCTACTCTCGGTACGCCAGCCGAGCGCGCTTGCCGCTCGACACCCTGCCCCCATTACGCTGACAGACAACAAAGGTCAGATCACAAGGTCATTTGTAACGTGACATTACTCACAAAACTCACTTCAGCTATCCATTCGGGATGCCATTATCTGGGTTGAACATTTGTCACGTGACATTACTTACAAAACTCACTTCAGCTATCCATTCGGGATGATATTATATCTGGGTTGAACATTTGTCACGTGACATTACTTACAAAACTCACTTCAGCTATCCATTCGGGATGATATTATATCTGGGTTGAACATTTGTCACGTGACATTACTTACAAAACTCACTTCAGCTATCCATTCGGGAAGCCATAATATCTGGGTTGAACATTTGTCACGTGACATTACTTACAAAACTCGTCTCAACTATCCACCAGGGATGCCATCATCTGGGTGGAGCACCACAGCGTCGTGTGGATCTGTCAGGTCACGGTGGCAATCATCAGCTTGTCGGAGACCATGCTCGTGCAGTATCTTAGTTATAAGGTAGGTCAAAGGTCACGTGCAGTATCTTAGTTATAAGGTAGGTGCGAGGTCACGTGCAGTGTCTTAGTTATGAGGCAGGTCAAAGGTCACGTGCAGTTTCTTAGTTATAAGGTAGGTGCGAGGTCACGTGCAGTGTCTTAGTTATAAACTAGGTCAAATGTCACGTGCAGTATCTTAGTTATAAGGTAGGTCAAAGGTCAGAGTGATTCAAATTGTTTAATAATTGTTAGAATCCCCCATGAATGATTGATGCGGAAGTTAACAAATTTTAAGATTTTGCCATATTGAAGCTTTAGAAATTGGTAAGTTTTAAATTTTATAGGAGAGCTGGGATTTATTGTAGTTTCACAATTCTAGTGTTTGATTTTCGTCTTCTATTTGTCAGGGGAATATTTTACAACAGATTTTATCACTGGAGCTTGTTACAGAGATCATCACAACTGTACCATTCATTTTTACTGTAAGTACAAAGATCATCACAAATATACCGTTCGTTTTTACAGTAAGTTACAAAGATCATCACAAATACCCCATTCATTTTTACTGTAATTTACAAAGATCATCACAGATATATCATTCATTTTTACCGTAAGTTACAAAGATCATCACAAATGAACTAATTATGTATTTATTATATGTAAAGGGCCGTCAACAAATGACGTCAAGTGATTTTTGCCCATATTTAGCCCCACCCCCTCGTCACGCCTCGTCACAAAAAGGCCCCCTTCAAATGTGACGTCACAAAGCTTTTCCCCCCACTCCCATAAAAGCAGTATTTTCTATTTCAAATCACTTTATTGTCATTGAAGTATGTATTTTGTGTAAGGCTGCACTCTAATATCGTAACACGCGTGAAACCATGTAAACATACATTAAATAAATTGTAAGCAATCAAATATTTAAGTGGAACTTTTTTTTTCAAAGTTGCGCGTTTTAAAGTGACCTCAAAGTTCTTAAACACCCCTTCCTCCTCGCCACAGTCCCACATCGTCACCCCTAGGTTCGTGACGTCATTTATGGACGGCCCCTAACGAGCCACATAGTTCAGTATTTTTTTATAAGGACAATAACAAAATTGAACTTTGTTAATTAAAATAGGAAAGATTATTAATTTTGTATGGGCGCCAAAAAAAAATAATGTTCGATTTTTGTTCTTCATTTCTCAGATCATTCGACCACTTCGCAAATTGTTCATCCCCGTGTTTCTTAACTGCTGGCTTGCAAAAATTGCCATGCAAAATATGTTTGTGAGTTGCCATAACCTTATCTTATCTTCAGAAAGTTATCGGTTCGTGAGTGGGGTTGGGGTGGGGGGAGGGAGGGTGGTTAACATTGATATAAGCCTATATCTATGTATGATGTGATTTTATCGTGTCGTCTATGTTCACAATTACAACTTACAGAATGTAATATCTGATGATAATATATTTTTTTTAAGTAATGCAATGGCTATGACCGGAAACGAATATGTCTTCCTGTTTTGTTTACATCAGAATGACCTTCACCGAGTCATGCAACGATCACAGTCAGCCTTAGCCCAACAACTCCTGGTCTTGGGCGCCACCCTCATGTGTCTTGTTTTTATTGGGTAAGTGGGGCGGGCGCCTCTCTCATGTGTTTTTATTGGGTAAGTGGGGCGGGCGCCACCCTCATGTGTCTTGTTTTTATTGGGTAAGTGGGGCGGGCGCCTCTCTCGTGTTTTTATTGGGTAAGTGGGGCGGGCGCCACTCTCATGTGTTTTTATTGGGTACGTGGGGCGGGCGCCACTCTCATGTGTTGTTATTGGGTAAGTGGGGCGGGCGCCACTCTCATGTGTTTTTATTGGGTAAGTGGGGCGGGCGCCACTCTCATGTGTTGTTATTGGGTAAGTGGGGCGGGCGAAACTCTCATGTGTTGTTATTGGGTAATGGGGCGCCACTCTTTCTTTTTTTTCCCAATCTCACAGCCACCTGTTTCTAGACTGTTTGTTTTATATTCATCAGGCACAAAGTCGTAGGCTCACATAATATTTCAATTAGATTAAGGGTAGAAAGAAAGTACGTATGAGTGAGAATTATGTTTTAAATTAATATTTTAAAAAATTATAATAAACTCATGGAATTAAGAAAATAAAACTAAATGTTCAGATGTTTCAATAATAAAGCGTACAAGTTCAGATGTTTCAATAATAAAGCGTACAAGTTCAGATGTTTCAATAATAAAGCGTACAAGTTCAGATGTTTCAATAATAAAGCGTACAAGTTCAGATGTTTCAATAATAAAGCGTACAAGTTCAGATGTTTCAATAATAAAGCGTACAAGTTCAGATGTTTCAATAATAAAGCGTACAAGTTCAGATGTTTCAATAATAAAGCGTACAAGTTCAGATGTTTCAATAATAAAGCGTACAAGTTCAGATGTTTCAATAATAAAGCGTACAAGTTCAGATGTTTCAATAATAAAGCGTACAAGTTCAGATGTTTCAATAATAAAGCGTACAAGTTCAGATGTTTAAATAATAAAGCGTACAAGTTCAGATGTTTCAATAATAAAGCGTACAAGTTCAGAGCCTCAGAGAAAAACGATTGTTCCTTTCATTGGTTCAAGAAATATGTTCTCGGCCTCATTTTCAACTTGTTACATATTTATACTTTTAACAAAAGGAAACAGACGAAATCCGAAGAACTAATTCTCCCCAGGGAACTTCAGGCGTGGTAATCACATTCTTCTGGCCAGCAGAGGCGTTGGTCCTATTGGGTCTGTCTGGGGCAACTTTAATCTAATATCATCTAATAAATGTGGCTCCAGTGACATTACCTCCCTTATCCCCAACGTTACAGTGATCCTAAAACATGAATAATATTTTTATTTTCAAATGGGTTTGAAAATTCACTTGGTATCTAAATGTCTATACAGAGAACTTCTTATAGAATAGGACTGCGATAAAGCTTTTAAACAAAATACACGAACAAATTGTGTAATCAAAACAATAAATGAAAGCTTTATTAATTAAGTAATACAAAAGTATACGTTTCGGCTATTGCCTTCGTCAGTACACATAGCTTACACTGTAACAAGTATTAAAATTATATTTAAATTATCTTAAGACAATCTATATATAAAGATGTAAAGATTTTAAAAAATTAATAATAATAATATTAAATAAATAAATAAAACAAAACTATGACACAGGATATAAGAAAGGTAGTAAGTATCAAAAGTTACATGGAAAACCACATTGAAGAAGATTCCACAGTTATGTAAAATTGTGAATTTGGTTTAATCCATATTATGGAGCCAACGTACCAAAACGTTTTATGAATCTATTTACTATGTAGACCATGTCATGGGTTTTATGAATCTATTTACTATGTAGACCATGTCATGGGTTTTATGAATCTATTTACTATGTAGACCATGTCATGGGTTTTGCTAGCATATAAAATGCCAGTAACTGCAATTTCTGAAATCCCGGCATGATCAGCACTGTTGAAGTTTTTAGAGACGGGATATGGAGCCTGTTTATTTATATTGTACAGATGTTCTCTAAACCGATCTCCCAGGCGACGACCTGTCTCACCCACGTAAATTTTATTGCACCTCTTGCAAAGAATTGCATAAATCACGTTGTGACTTGTGCATGTTAACTTGACAAGTAAATTGACATTCTGCTAAACTTGTATTTTATCTAAATTTCGAGAAAAATCGAGATGCCTCGCGCAGTTAAGTTGTTGGTTTAGAGCAGGGGTGTGCAACATTTTCCAACGTCGGGCCGCATGTGAAATTTGTAACAACAACGAGGGCCAGTACCCTTGTACTCTTGATAACTTTAGTCAAGTGCGTGGGTATAAAAATCAAATATGATTGGCGGGCCACATGAACTGGTCTGGCGGGACGGGTTGTCGCCCGCGGGCCGCCTGTTGCACACCCCTGGTTTAGAGAATAGATTTATCAATAATAAATCTCCTTTAAAATGGTAAGGGCTGCACCATTCGTTGTTAACAATTTACAGGACGCTTCTAGTCAATTCAAGGAAAGAATCGATCGTTCAGGAAATCTTATACCTACTTACTAATTTATTTTCCACCCTGCAACCTCACCTTCACCATAAGCTGACTTTTTATCTTATGTGCACTCATGATTAGATTATTTGTTGACTTGACAATCGGCATCCTTCCGTCTCGCGAGACGATTGTGCATCACCGTTGGGTTGGGTTGCATTTCCTCGAGTGGCTGTGCAGTCATATCCTTGAGTGGCAGTCTTTTACACAGATTTTGCACACGAGTTCTGTGCTTCCAAATGTTTTGGCCTTTCTCCTAGCTCTTCTTTCTGTAGCCTCCTCCATCCTTCGCTCCTCGGCTACTATGGCGCCCTCTTTGACAACTGTGCGCCACGTAGATCGGTCGTCTGCCTTACACTCCCAGTCGCTTGTGCGTATTCTGGCTGCTTTCATGTCCTTTGGCAGACATCTTTAAATCGCAGACGTGTGCGACCAGTCTTCCTCTTTCCAGATACCAGTTCTCCATATAGGAGGTCCTTGGGGATGTGAGGACTTGCTATCGTGATTGAATGGTTTGATGCGTGATTGAATGGTTTGATGCGTGATTGAATGGTTTGATGCGTGATTGAATGGTTTGATGCGTGATTGAATGGTTTGATGGGTGATTGAATGGTTTGATGGGTGATTGAATGGTTTGATGCGTGATTGAATGGTTTGATGGGTGATTGAATGGTTTGATGCGTGATTGAATGGTTTGATGGGTGATTGAATGGTTTGATGGGTGATTGAATGGTTTGATGGGTGATTGAATGGTTTGATGCGTGATTGAATGGTTTGATGCGTGATTGAATGGTTTGATGTGTGATTGAATGGTTTGATGCGTGATTGAATGGTTTGATGCGTGATTGAATGGTTTGATGCGTGATTGAATGGTTTGATGCGTGATTGAATGGTTTGATGGGTGATTGAATGGTTTGATGCGTGATTGAATGGTTTGATGCGTGATTGAATGGTTTGATGCGTGATTGACTGGTTTGATGCGTGATTGAATGGTTTGATGGGTGATTGAATGGTTTGATGCGTGATTGAATGGTTTGATGCGTGATTGAATGGTTTGATGGGTGATTGAATGGTTTGATGCGTGATTGAATGGTTTGATGCGTGATTGAATGGTTTGATGCGTGATTGAATGGTTTGATGCGTGATTGAATGGTTTGATGTCGTGATTGCATGGTTTGGTGCGTGATTGAATGGCTTGGTGCGTGATTGAATGGTTTGGTGCGTGATTGAATGGTTTGATGTCGTGATTGCATGGTTTGGTGCGTGATTGAATGGCTTGATGCGTGATTGAATGGTTTCATGCGTGATTGAATGGTTTCATGCGTGATTGAATGGTTTGATGCGTGATTGAATGGTTTGATACCGTGATTGAATGGTTTGATGTGTGATTGAATGGTTTGATGCGCGATTGAATGGTTTGATATCGTGATTGAATGGTTTGATGCGTGATTGAATGGTTTGATGCGCGATTGAATGGCTTGATGCGTGATTGAATGGTTTGATGCGTGATTGAATGGTGTGATGCCGTGATTGAATGGTTTGATGCGTGATTGAATGGCTTGATGCGTGATTGAATGGTGTGATGCGTGATTGAATGGTTTGATGCCGTGATTGAATGGTTTGATGCGTGATTGAATGGCTTGGTGCGTGTGGCAATATTTGAATGATGTTTTAAAATTAAATATGTGATGACAGTAAACAAATGTTTGTATGGCACGGTATTTGATGAATAGAGCAACAGATTGGTCGCCTAACTAGAAGATTGTGATAAAGCATTCTATCCAGTTTTGCCCATTGTCATGACGATGTAAATAAAAAATGTCCCAATTTTCTCCCACAGGGCCTGCGGGGTCCATCATCTTCAACGGGGAGGTAACCACCGCTTCACCGCCTTTGAGGCTCTGTGGTTTGTTGTGGTCACCTTTTCAACCGTGGGCTTCGGTGACGTGTATCCGGACATCTGGCCGAGTCAACTGTTTATGCTCTTCATGATCTGCTTCGCTCTTATCATACTCCCAACTCAGGTGGGTCGGTTGATGTCATTTTATGTCGGTGGGTCAATGGACGTCATTTAATTTTATGTAGGTGGGTCAGTTGATGTTATTTTATGTAGGTGGGTCAGTTGATGTTATTTTATATTGGTGGGTCAGAAGTATTCAGAAGATGTCATTTTATGTTGGTGGACGTCATTTTGAGTAGGTGGACGTCATTTTATGTAGGTGGACGTCATTTTGAGTAGGTGGACGTCATTTTATGTAGGTGGACGTCATTTTGAGTAGGTGGACGTCATTTTATGTAGGTGGACGTCATTTTATGTTGGTGGACGTCATTTTATGTAGGTGGACGTCATTTTATGTAGGTGGACGTCATTTTGAGTAGGTGGACGTCATTTTATGTAGGTGGACGTCATTTTATGTTGGTGGACGTCATTTTATGTTGGTGGACGTCATTTTATGTAGGTGGACGTCATTTTATGTAGGTGGACGTCATTTTATGTAGGTGGACGTCATTTTATGTAGGTGGACGTCATTTTATGTAGGTGGACGTCATTTTATGTTGGTGGACGTCATTTTATGTAGGTGGACGTCATTTTATGTTGGTGGACGTCATTTTATGTAGGTGGACGTCATTTTATGTAGGTGGACGTCATTTTATGTAGGTGGACGTCATTTTATGTAGGTGGACGTCATTTTATGTTGGTGTGTCAGGATGGGATGGGTGGATTGTGTTACTTTATATATGTATATATATTAATGGCAATCATTGAAATGAAAGACACATTAAGATAATCAAAACAATAATCCCGTATCAGTCCAGGTTGCAAACAGCTGCTTGAATAATAGAAAGCGCTGCGAGCAACACCAGAATATTTTGAAGTCTGGAAATTTGGAAAATAATAAAGAACAAAAAAAAACACACGAAGGATGGCTAATCTGGAATTGGTCAGTCGTGTGGAAACAAAATCGGGAAATGTTGAACGGGGTGGGAGAAGTAGAGGAAAGAAAAAAATACTTTTCAGGCGAGAGAGAGAGGGGGGTGTCAGGCTTGCGTGGGGTGGGGGATGAGGAAAAACATTTTACAAATAAGAGAGAAGGCGACATAGATGGACTGAAAGAAAGACAGACGAACGGATGGATGGAAGAATGGATGGATGGAAGAACGGATGGATGGAAGAACGGATGAATGGAAGAAAGGATGGATGGATGAATTGATGATTGTGTGGTTGGATGGGTGATTGTTGGATAGATTGGTGGAAGGAAGGATAGATGGATGTTTGGGTGGGTGGTTGTTGGATAGATTGGTGGAAGGAAGGATAGATGTGTTGAGGGGAGGAGAGTATGGAGCATATGAGGATAGAGAGAAATTGCAAATAATCAGAAAAATATTGCTAGGGTCAGGGTACGTATTAATTTTAAATTGTTAACCTTGGAGGTGGGTTTTGGGGTGGGAAGTGGCAAATATATAACCCCCATCACCATCCCAAGACCATCATCCCAAGATCATCATCCCAAGACCATCACCCCATCATTGCGCCACAGTTGAACTTTTACCTTTCCCCAAGTTTCTACCTCCAAACTAAAACATTATCTCATCAATATTCCCTGAGATTTATTTCTTTAAAAAAAAATTAATAAATAAAATCTGGGCAAGAGCCATAGTAAATTAGATTGGCATAAAAACTTAAATTAAAACAAGGAATGGAACAAAAGATTTATTTTTTTAGGTCTGAGAATATTCCGCTGATAAAACTTAGTCATTATGAAGTAAATTACGATTCTGTTCTTGGGCTGTCACCAAAGACTTCTTGCTTCTTGTCGTTAAGAATTATTTCTGGAGTGGGTACGATAACAAATGGAGACAGAGAGATACAGAAAGTGAGTGGGTGGGAGAAAGTGAGATAAAATGAGTGAGAGGGAGAGGGAGAGAGAGAGGGAGAGAGAGAGGGAGAGAGAGAGAGAGAGGGAGAGAGAGAGTTTTCTGGCACTTTAATGTCATTTCCATCCGTTAAGAATAAATCGTTAAAAGAAAGCGATGAGAATCGAACGATGGGGGCAGAGGATGGTGAAATCGATATTCCTTTGACGCGTCCAGCATCTCCACTGATGTAGAGCAGGGTGGGGTTGGGGGTGGAATGTGTCGGGCCGGCACCCCAAAATTCTAAAGATGGTGGAGAACCGTAAATATTTTATCTTCCAGTAAACCGTGGGGTCGCCGTGTTCACGACGAAGCACTTTTAAGGGTGAGGGCTGAGTTCTTCACTCGCCATAAATTATCAGGTTCAATGCCATGGCCGTCTTGAGCACTTCCGGTTCACGAGAGATTTATTCCGCCCCTTTGGACAGTTTGAAGGGCGCGAAGACAGAATAAGGTTGGTTGTTGGGTGGCCTCCCTGCAACCAAGGGACTTCATCCATGGCACAGCTAAGGTAGCTGTTTTTGATACTGACGATACCCTTTAAGGCTTACACATTTGAGTGACGGTGAACAATTAGATAAAAATAAATTTATGGGGTTATTATTATTATTATTTTTTTAATTTAACATTATTCAGCAGGGAAAAAAAATATACAGTTAAGTAAAATTGTGAATTTGTTTTAAACCATATAGAGCCAACTTACCAAATCGTTTTTTTAAAATCAATTTTCAATAAAGGAGCAACTGTTACACTCTCGCAAATAGAATGCCAGTAACTGCAATATCCAAAATCCCGTTAAGATTTGCACTTTTGAAGTTTTAGAGACAGGGCCTGGGTATGTATATTGTTCAGGTGTTCTCTACACCGATCCCTCAGGCAACGACCTGTGTCACCTACGTAGATTTTTATTGCACTACACCTCTTGCAAAGGATGGAAAATAAAAGACGTTGCTAACTTTGCCAATAAAACCATCTTTTACTTTAATTTCCTCAAGAGGGAAAGAAATGCTGTCTATTTCGACCACTAAAGGACAAGTATTGCAAGCGTATAGGGTTGCAACTTTTTGTGCCAATGTGTGCTTTGACAGAAGGAAGGTGACTTCTTACAAGTATATCTTTAAGACTTCTATCACTATTGAAAGCAAAAAGGGGAGTTTTTTTTTAAAAAATACCTGCTGGGTTAGAGGGTCGGCCATGAGGATTGGCCAGTTTTTTGGAGAATCACCTGGCGGGCCATAAGGTTATCGGATGAAAATTTAAAAATCAATATAGATCGATAACAATGATCAGGAAATGTTGGCTTAAAAGAGCCCCTGTCTTATCAAACCTTTAATTCAATTGACAGCGGCTGTTTAAAATGGCACAGGATATGACCTGCGTGGAAAATAATCCAAAATTTCAATGGTACCCCGCCCCCCCCCCAAACGTTATATGGGGCCGTCCATAAATGACGTCACGCGATTTTTGCCGATTTTTTACCCCCTCCCCCCCTCGTCAAAATACGTCACAAATCTTTGACAAAAAAAACACTTTATTTTCTATTTGAAAATAAGTATGTTTCAAATCACTTTTATTGTCATTTAAGTATTTATTATTTATTTAGTGAAGATCTACATTGTAATATCGTAACCGCGTGAAGCATTTTAAAAAAAAACGTTTAAACCCGCCTTCAGAAAACGAACTGTGTTAACATCCTTAGCTTATATTTTATTTTAATGCATACAAATTAAACATTGACTATTAATCATCACGGTTAACGTCTTTGTTTAGAAAAATAATTATTTAAAAATAACATTTTAAAAATGTATTTTTTAAAAAAATCCCTCAATTGACTGACGTAAGAAAGAGGTCGGCGAACAGAGGTAAATAACCTGAACTGGGGTCAAAAAGGGAATTCTTGGGGGTAATGCAGACTCATTTGGGACATATAACATCCACTACAATCCGCTAGATATATTAAAATACGTCATGTGTACGTGTACGCTTGGAACATATGCCCATTATTAAACCGGTTCCTTCCAGAAAATGCATTTCTTTTTAAAATTTGACAACTATGTAGATTTCTTACCTACGCACTATATGAAGACACCTAAATCTACCCTACTTTCATTTATATTGACACGAGTGACAATAATCTTAATCCACATGACTTGTCTTTATCACGTATCATTTCTGTGATATTTAAAATTAATGCCTTAAAAACTGAGCTAAGAAGAAAAGTTGTTTTGGCTCCTCTCGATTGCGATGTAAAGAATTTGATGCATTCAATAAAGTTAATGAATACTTGACTAATTTTAAATGGGCTCATTTACCATTATATCTAGAACAGTGCTTCTCAAACTTATTTAGTATTGCGGACCAGCAGGAATTTTTTCCATTGCACCAGGGACCGGTGCACAATTTTCCCTGCACTGACAATTTTTTCTGTCCTTTTTTTGAGAACATCTGCGGACCGGCAGCGGATGGCCCACGGACCGGCACCGGTCCGCGGACCACCACTTTGAGAAGCACTGATCTAGAAGACTAGAATGGCCAGGGGCGTTTGACAAAAAACCAATCGAACAATTATATCAAACTTAAAACGTTTTTAATTCTATCAAATAGATTCCCTCGCCCCCTCCCCTTTTAAAGAAAAAGGATATTTCGTGTCGTTTTGACTTAAAATATCTACACATAATCCTATTCAAATCATTTTTAGACACTTGTCATGCTTGTAAAACTCACCAGTAGCATTTTCGCTAAAGACGCTCCCCAAATCCCCGAGTCATGTGAGCAGGACCTAGAGCCGGGGGGGGGGTGGGGTAACGCATACATAAACTTGTATATTTGGGGGTAACGGGCAAAAAGGTTTTACGACGCTCCATGAGAAACCAAACGGGCTGTTTACATCACAAAGCTTTGAGTCAACATCAAACGACGCAGTGAACAATTTCATAGTTATCTTGGGATCTCAAACTAAGGTTAAATTAGATTTAATTTTCGTGTCTTGATAGCATACGCCAACCAGCGTCTGATGTCCTACCGACCGGCACATTGAGAAGCACTGATTTTAAAAATAAAAAAAATAATAAAAAAGTCATTAAATAAATTGTAAGCGACCAAATATTTCAGTGGAAGTTTTATTTAAAGATACCCTTTTGATGTGACGTCACATTTCTTCAACCCCCCTCCCTCCCCCTCGTCACGCATCGTCACAAAAAGTGTGACCCCCTCCCCCCCCCCTAGGTGCGTGACGTCATTTATGGACGGCCCCTATAGGAATGGACGAATCTTTTGTCACGTGTGACGAGGGGGGGGTCGGCCAAAATCGTGTGACGTCATTTATGGACGGCCCCTTAGAAGTACTGTGAGACTTTCCTTCAGATTACTCTCCGTGTGTATTTATTTTTTTGGGGCGTCAAATCGTTCAAATTGTGTTTATGTCACATGACGATTTAATCACATTACATTGAGCTCAGTGAACAAGAGACGGCGGGGTGGCATGGGGTGGGTCTCACTTGACGGAACAGCAGGGTCAAGGGCCGGAAGTGAGTGATGGAGAAAACAGGAGTCTAAAAGTTACTGCTGTAAGAAACTACAAAATTGTAAATATTTAATGGAGAAAAGTATGTTTTTTTAACTCCCTTTACAATTAAGAAAATTGTTTTTTTTAATTTCTAAAAATTACTGACCCAATAATCCTTTGAAAAAGGATTTGAGGCAGCTGTTTGTTTATGTTTTGGTTCCATGTGACTCATCATGTGTTCGGTTGTTCACGGTAAACCCGAGTCAGAGTCGCCGAATTTTGTTTCATTCTTCTCCTCTCCTCCCCTCTATTAACAGCCTAGCTAAAGAGAAAATCGTTTTCTGTCAATAGGTCATTTCATGTAGGCTTTTTAATTTTTAAAAATCTAAATGCTACGTTATTTTCAACCAACAACTCTACTACACACAAGAACATGAACTTCAACTATTATTTTTTTAAAAATTATAAGTACAGACAAGTTACGGTTAGTGAGTGTCAACCGGTATGCTACTCGAGATCGCTTCGATCAGAACAAGTACAAGCTAAAAGTAAAAGTTATATAATAATAACTTAGAAACACTCAGACTCAGTTCTATGTTTGTGATTGGCAGAGGTTCAGAGAAGAAATGAAAGGATTCATGTGGTGGGATATTACATCAACTTTTCTCCTGGACGGCTACACTTACACTGATTTCATCTAGCGTCAGTCGGTAGATGGACACTTTTTTAACAATAAAAATTCAAAACAAACTTTTTAAATTGCAAATAAAAGAAAAATGATTTTGAAAACAGAGCTTTTCAAAGCCGCTGAGAGTCTGACATTAAACCTGTGTGTCTAACTTGTGACTAACGTTTCTGTGATTGTGATCAAGCAATATATGTATTATAATCTGACTGACGACAGTATAAACATCACACATTCAAAAGCATGAACAGCAACACAAAAAAACTGCATACGATGGAAGAATTAAAGAAGCGTTTAAACATCCATGCATAACTTTTAAAACCACAGAATCAAGAAATGGAGCTGTGAGAGCAAGATTTATTGTAGCAGAAGAAATCACAAAATCAGGTCAACCATTTACAGGAGAGTTTCTGAAGCACTGCATGATGACAGTGTGTGACAAATTGTGTTTAGACAAAATGCAGATGTTAGCAAATTTAAGCCAATATTAACTGATGTAAATTTTTGATGGAGCTAAGAGAGCTACAGGCATTAAAGGTTGACATTCAACAAAAAGACCTGCAACGTTCACTCGTTCATACCCCAAGACCCAAGAGCTGACACAGATTCGTCTATATGCGGATCAAACCTTTAGCATGTAGTCTTATCTTATCTATACAAACATTCCTTCTATTCAGAAGATTATTGCTTCCACAGACCATGCTGGTCATTTGGCAAGTAACTTAGCGATCCCAGGTCAAGGCTAATGGGGTTCCATGCTATTCCCAGCCGCCTTTGTTTCCCTAACTAGTGTCAGGTACCCAATTGGAGCTGGGTGGACTCAGGGACACTCTTGGCTCCGGGAACAAGTCCTGACTTTACGCAGATTCAAACCCGTGATCATCGGTACGCCAGCCGAGCACGCATGCCACTCGACAACTGTACCCTTGTTTGGTAACACATATTCGTTTGAGCAGCTGTTTTCTTTATTGAATTTTAACAAAACATCACACTGGAGTATGAATCAAAATACATGTAACACAAAATTTTACTGCCAACATAAACAAACATGTACTTTAAGCAGCGATGCCAAATATTCAGATCTGGCAAATGAGTATAAGAGCGAAAATGTTTGTTTCAATCATTTATTTTTTTTGTTATTAAATATTTTTCTTTTTTAATGTTCATATATATTTTTCTTTTTTAAAACTGAATTATCCGTTTATTGAATTTTGAATGTTTTTGTGTTTGGCCTGCAACCTTAGGGGTGTCTTGAAATTTGTCCCACTAAGCGACTAAGTCTGAAACTCCTGCTGCAGACATGTGTTATAAGCAGTAGACGTCTGTGTCTTGACACACGCCGTGTCTTACGCCAGCTTCCATGTCTGAAACATTGGCCTCCTCTGTTTACAGATAGAACAGCTTGCCCTCAGATGGCTGGATGCTTGTCTGACTGACCCATTGACCTCCTCTGTTTACAGATAGAACAGCTCGCCCTCATATGGCTGGAGCGTCAGAAGATGGGCGGCTCCTACAGCAGCCACCGAGCTCAGACAGAGAAGCATGTGGTCGTCTGCATGACCACACTGCAGGCGGACTCCGTCATGGACTTTCTCAATGAGTTCTACGCCCATGCAAAACTTCAGGTAAATTTGTGGTCGAATGTTTGGTGACTAGTACAAGATTTGCGTTAGATGCAATAATCAAATGTCAAGCAGTTAGGAAAAATGTGTGTTTGGCGCCATGATTTGTGGTCGAAGTCCAGCAATTAGGACAGTGTTAAGTGTATAGATTTTCAGTTCACACCAGCAGCCAAATGATGCCTTAGTAGGACTTGGCTTGGCACCAGCCCAAAAGGGCTATATTGTGAAATGCCAACAAGATTATTTTATCCAATAATGTTGGATGTCATACAATTTAATGGTGCAACCATTAGATATCTGCAACACCTCATAATATAATGATATAGTCATTAGAAATAGTCATTCGGCTTCCTTGAGCTAAGATGCCCTGGACTAATAATAACCCCCTTTACAGACTATGGGGCAAGTGAAGTAGCGTTCACAAGTTTCATTGAGCCAACACTAATGAGCAGGTGATTGTGTGGCTAGCACAATGCCCCGGGGGGCCTTGCCAGTACAGAGGCTCGAACCGGCGATTCGAGTTTTTGCCTCGACTCGATAGTCCAGCACGCTACCACTTAGACCACCCGCCCAGGGCTAAATTAGATAGTTAGTACACAGCTAAATTTTAAGCATGATTTTTTAAATATTTTTTTTTCCGGAAAGATTCCCCATATTTCTGCTCCTGCCTTAGATGATCTCAGATTCTAGAGTTTAAAATAGTTTAGTTAAGAAAACAAAAGTACAGTCACTGTTTGTCACAATTTCAAGTTCTTACAATAAGTTAAGTGTGATATGTTTGAACGCTGACCACTGACCACTGTAGCTAAGTCTCAATCTCAATGTTTGCCAATGACCTGGTCAGGATTACTTTGTTGTGATGCTGTCTCCCTGTGAGCTGGACACCACCATGAAGATGCTGCTGCAGGTTCCGCTGTGGGCCCAGCGGGTCATCTATGTGCAAGGCTCGGCTCTCAAAGACACAGACCTGACACGATGCAGGTACGTTAACTCTCGGTTCTTGGTGGGCATTCATTCGTGGTCTTTTGTTAACAGGGAAATAACTACTTTTATTAATTTCTTTTCTACCTGACCTGGTTGCAGTCCCTGTCTTTGTTATATTTAGCACAAAATCTTTAACAACATCGGCTTATCCTAAATTTAGAATAATATAATTCTGTGTTTAGGTTTCATACACAAGGTGTATTCAGCCATGTATAGTTCATATTAAGGAATTATTTCATAATTCACTTATTAACTTAATACTAATGTCAAAGAAAGCTGATAATATGTTTTGTTTTATCTAGATAGCTATGATTACCAGATATAATATTCTCAAAGACAAAAACAGAATTTAAATGATGTATGATTTGTTGAACCTGTTTTCTGATTGATTTAATTTAAATGATGTATGATTTGTTGAACCTGTTTTCTGATTGATTTAATTTAAATGATGTATGATTTGTTGAACCTGTTTTCTGATTGATTTAATTTAAATGATGTATGATTTGTTGAACCTGTTTTCTGATTGATTTAATTTAAATGATGTATGTTTTGTTGAACCTGTTTTCTGATTGATTTAATTTAAATGATGTATGATTTGTTGAACCTGTTTTCTGATTGATTTAATTTAAATGATGTATGATTTGTTGAACCTGTTTTCTGATTGATTTAATTTAAATGATGTATGATTTGTTGAACCTGTTTTCTGATTGATTTAATTTAAATGATGTATGATTTGTTGAACCTGTTTTTTGATTGATTTAATTTAAATGATGTATGATTTGTTGAACCTGTTTTCTGATTGATTTAATTTAAATGATGTATGATTTGTTGAACCTGTTTTCTGATTGATTTAATTTAAATGATGTATGATTTGTTGAACCTGTTTTCTGATTGATTTAATTTAAATGATGTATGATTTGTTGAACCTGTTTTCTGATTGATTTAATTTAAATGATGTATGATTTGTTGAGCCTGTTTTCTGATTGATTTAATTTGAATGATGTATGATTTGTTGAACCTCTCTTCTGATTGATTTAATTTAAATGATGTATGATTTGTTGAACCTGTTTTCTGATTGATTTAATTTAAATGATGTATGATTTGTTGAACCTGTTTTCTGATTGATTTAATTTAAATGATGTATGATTTGTTGAACCTGTTTTCTGATTGATTTAATTTAAATGATGTATGATTTGTTGAGCCTGTTTTCTGATTGATTTAATTTAAATGATGATTGTTTTGTTGAACCTGTTTTCTGATTGATTTAATTTAAATGATGTATGTTTTGTTGAGCCTGTTTTCTGATTGATTTAATTTAAATGATGTATGATTTGTTGAACCTGTTTTCTGATTGATTTAATTTAAATGATGTATGATTTGTTGAACCTGTTTTCTGATTGATTTAATTTAAATGATGTATGATTTGTTGAACCTGTTTTCTGATTGATTTAATTTAAATGATGTATGATTTGTTGAGCCTGTTTTTTGATTGATTTAATTTAAATGATGTATGATTTGTTGAACCTGTTTTCTGATTGATTTAATTTAAATGATGTATGATTTGTTGAGCCTGTTTTCTGATTGATTTAATTTAAATGATGATTGTTTTGTTGAACCTGTTTTCTGATTGATTTAATTTAAATGATGTATGATTTGTTGAACCTGTTTTCTGATTGATTTAATTTAAATGATGTATGATTTGTTGAACCTGTTTTCTGATTGATTTAATTTAAATGATGTATGATTTGTTGAACCTGTTTTCTGATTGATTTAATTTAAATGATGTATGATTTGTTGAGCCTGTTTTTTTATTGATTTAATTTAAATGATGTATGATTTGTTGAACCTGTTTTCTGATTGATTTAATTTAAATGATGTATGTTTTGTTGAACCTGTTTTCTGATTGATTTAATTTAAATGATGTATGATTTGTTGAATCTGTTTTCTGATTGATTTCTTCAAGGATGCAAGATGCTGAAGCTTGTTTTATCCTGTCTGCAAGGAATCACAGAAACAATGCAGCAAAAGACGCTACAGTGAGTCTTCATCTCCATTTTATTAATCTCATTCTTAAAATTTTTATTGTTGTATACTGTTTTGGGAGCAATGTTCACTCTTAGGTTCGTTGGTCCGTGTGCAAAGTAAAAAAAATAATGTGTGTGCAAAGTTGCGCAGCATCCATTTTTGTGAAATATGTTACAAAGTTTTCTGCGCTGTAATTCTAAACTGCTTAGAGGCATCGGTCAGATATCTGCAAGGCCGCACAGCTTAAAGGGAACATTGATTGGGAAGGGTACACATTTTATTCAAACTTTAATCAGGCAAGTGGAAAAAAAAAGCTGCTGTGCAGGGACTGTCATAAATGAACAACAAACCATTGAATAATAGAAAATTTATATTTGAGATCTAAATTTTATGTACGTACCTATTTTATCCTTTCTCTCAAAGTCCTATGTAATTAGGTATCAACAAATAGTAGTTAGTTTTTAAGAAGTAGTTATGCTTACAATCAATAAAAGATTTAAATATTATAAAAATTGTGTTTTGTTTTCATTCTAGTACTTTAAAAAAAATTAGAACTGATTCTTTTCTCTGACAGGATCAACATACCATCATGAGAGCATGGGCTGTTAGAGATTTCGCGCCCAAGTGCCCTCTCTATGTCCAGTTGTTCAGGCCTGAAAATAAGTTTCATGTCAAATTTGCTGGTAAATTTAAGGAAAATGGATAGATCAAAGTTCAGACTTAACAAAACATTTCTAAGCATTATTAAATATCAGGAAAACGAATTTGAATGTTGTCAATTTATTAAACTCATGTCTTTGACTTCACATATAAAATAAGTTGCTTTGAGACACATGCTTCCAGTATTCAATAATTGTTCATCATGCAAACTTATTCTTGCACATACTTTTTTCTGAACAGATCATGTTGTGTGTGAAGATGAATTCAAATATGCACTTTTAGCCAACAACTGTTTGTGTCCCGGCATATCTACATTTGTGACACTTTTACTGCATACTTCCAGAGGCCAGTAAGGATGTATACCTTTTTGCTACAATACTAAAATTTCTTGATTTATTTGTTTCACTAAAAAATTAGTCAATCATTTCAAAAAGGTATAATTTTCTTTTATGGCATATTAGATTTTTAAAAATCATTTATTTATCATAAGTAGTCTTAAAAACTAAATCCTAGTACAATGTATACTCAATTTAACCCACACAACACATCTACAGTTGTTGAGATTAAAAAGATGGGGTTTCTTTCAGAGAGGGACAAACATCACATGAAGATTGGCAGAAACTTTATGGAAAATGTTCAGGAAATGAAATTTACCACATACGTCTAGTGGACAGCAACTTTTTTGGGGATTATGAGGGGAAAAGTTTTACATATGCTTCTTTTCATGCTCATCGCAAGTACGTATCACGTTCTTTCACTAAATTCTTGTTGCTTGAATGGTTGAATTTTTCCATTTGTTAGAAGGAAACTGACATTCTGTTGTTTGTTTTTTTATAAAAGCTTTTAATTTTAAAAATTTAAATTTAATTTTAAAGTATTTTATTGAATTTATGACAAGTTATTTCATAATTAACAGATACGGTGTGAGTCTTGTTGGGGTACAACGAGACATCCCAGGGTGCACCATCCAGCTAAACCCAGGGCCTCGGCACATTATGCGTAAAACAGATATTTGCTTTTACATGAATATTACCAAGGAGGAGAACTCTGCCTTTATTTTAGCTCATCCAAACCAGATGTGCTCAAGCGGTGACAGGGCCAGGCTACCTCAAGGGACAGAAAAAGCCTCTAGAGTGGCTAGTATGATAGCTAGCGTGGGTAATTAATGTTATCAGACTCTTTAAAATATATGTAACCTACAATATTATCCTTTAAATAAAAAAATTATTATCTCCTTGATGCAAATAGTTAGAATTTTCTTTAAGTAACAATAAAAAGATCAATAAAATAACCTTTTATTATGAAGTTATTTTAAGGTTTCCTTTAGATTAAATAAAGTAAATATAGGGAATTTCCATTAATTAATCACTGTAGAATGCAATCACTTAATGACCAACCCATGACCTGCAGACCACAAGCTGTCCACTTAAATATTGAAGGACTTTGACAGACCTGCAAATGATGTTTTCATTAACTGTACAATAGAGAATTATTATATGAAAAGGAATTTTAAATTTAACAATCTCTTTGTAAAATTTTCAAATAAAAATAAACTTCACATTAAATTAAAACAAATTAATTTTCAATACTCAAAATTGATGCAAAATAAGTATAAAGAAAATCAGTGTGCGGCCGCCACTCCACAAAAAATAATAATAATACTTTCACAAAAACGGTTTCCGAAAAGGTTTACATGACCAAATTAACTGTTTCCTTGGAATTTATGGGTAAAATAACAATAGCTAAGTAATACAGTAAGTCTTTCAAAACAATACCAAATAAGCATTTGTTTGGAGGAAAGTGTCTGCAAGTTAACATTTGAATTAAAATTATATCTCTTTTTTTGTGTGTGATCATTAGGTACAGTTGCCCTGGAACTGCAACACACAAGGGTGGGAAATTTCAACTCTGAACCTAACCTAATATCTAGAACAGGCAGCAAGAAAAGGGACCTTAGTTTACCAAAAGTTAGTTAGACGTTTTTTAGTTCATTTTACCCATGAAAGGATGTTTTTATCACTTAGTATTTTATGTTGAATTACATGCTGAAAGAATTTATTTTTATTTTTATCCCTGAGAATTTCCAGCTTTTTTATTTCTGAGGTCAAAGATTTAATGCACAAGCAAGTGTTTTTTTATTTATTTTTTTGTTTTTGCTGATTGAAAACCTAACATAAATAAAATATCTCTTCTTCCAGGGCCTCAACATTCAAAGTCTACAGAAGAGACCCAGCATAGCGCCCGTACCTGCTACCATTGAGGCCAACAATATTCAAATCAACGTCTTGGCCTCGGATTCTGACGATGAGGATGAAGAGGAGGAGCATGAGGAGGGAGATGAGTATCCTGAGTGAGTCTTTATTTGTTTTGATAAGGAAGAGATGAAAATATTGTTAGCTTCAAAGGGTTAAGATTATCTTATCTTATCTGTTTACAGATTATATTGTAGTTGTGGGTTGAAATGAACACAGAGCAATGAGCTTGTTAACTGGACACCATTTTCTGCAAAGATAGTACTTAGAAACATGAAAATTAAGCAAAAAGTATTAACTAAGACAAAATGATAAAAACTTCATATTGCAAAGTTGATTCTTACACAAAATTAGTAGTTTAAGATTGTCCATAATGCTTTACATGAAAATATTAGTTAGTAATTTTTCCCTATCATGATATTCATGAATGGTTCATGAATGAGGAAAATTTCCTTCTTTTCTTTTTTTTTAAAGAATAATAATTTAAATTAAATATACTTCCAGAAGAAATAAAATAATCTTTGAGAAGTTAACTACATTTTGGTTAGAATTTGTATAATCTTTCAAATGTAGTACCACCATTATAAACACATTTTTTGATCTGTTGTATTTATAAAATTTATTTGTTTCTTTTTACAAAGATATGTGAGAGGTTTTCCACCTGTCAGTCCCTATGTTGGAACTAGTCCGACACTTTGTCATTTGATGAAAGAGAAACGTCCACTGTGCTGCCTTCAGCTTGCTACAGTAAGTTTTTCCTTTACAAATGAATTATGCCTTAGATTCTTGTGGTCCAGCAGCATGCGAGCTTGGCTGGTGTACAGAGAGCCGTGGGTTCAAATCTCTCTGAAGGTGGGGGTTTGTTCCCAGTGTGTCCCTGAGCCCACCCAGCTCTGAATGGTTTGCTGACAATAGTTAGGGAAACAAAGGTGGCTGGGCATTGTGCCATACAATCCCCCAATAGCCTTTGCCTGTTAATGCTGCAACACTTGCCAACATGCCAGCATGGTCTGTGCAATCTTATAAGAACTTAGGATGCAAAAACAAAAAATTATCTATTAGGTTTATATTTTATTTCATAATAATTTTCTGGTTTGAATTTTTAAAAATGATGACAACGCATCTTATGATTTTCTTTCAGTGGTCTCAAGAAATAAAAAATAACTGTGCTTCAATGAGCACAAATTACTTTAGTCTCTAGTAAAATATTGTGTTTTACTCTAGTCTCTAGTAAAATATTGTGTTTTACTTTAGTCTCATTCTTCTGTTTCCGAGCCCGGTGCTCAATTTGTGAATAAAAAAATCATTGTAGGACTATTCATTGGTTCCCCAGCAATGCTGTCACTGTCGTCACCAGAATGCCAGAGAGTACAACTGGCCTAATCCTGCCATTATTGTTGCTGCTGATTATGCCAGTTCTGGACTCTACAACTTTATTGTGCCTTTGAGATCTCATGCCCGCCCCAAGAAATCACTCAATCCAATTGTTTTATTATTTCCCATGCAGTGAGTAATTTTCTCTGAAATTTTGCATCATATTTTTCTTTCATGGGGCAAAGGTTTTTCTCCTTTACTTATTTATTGAGAAAATTCCTTTTTTTTATATTGTAATATACTTTTACAGTTCTTTGAAATTTTACTCATAACTCATAAGTCATAAATTAATTTGATTTTAATAAAGAAATTCTTTCAACACATAAAATTCAGGTTCTTTTAGCAAGGTAACTCAAAAAAGAGGAGCTTATCAGAGTATATATCCCTTAACAAATCTGGTAGCTATTTTCATAAAATTTTCATGATTAAAGAACCATCGACATTGTATAGCTTCAATCTTCCACATATATTTTATTTCATATGAAGACCAGATTCCAGTTTCCAAGCTATGATAAGCTTCTTTCCTTTAGTTTATTGGCTTAAAGGATCTATAGATTGGTGAGTTGTATTGCTGATACATACATATAGATTGGTGAGTTGTATTGCTGATACATACATATAGATTGGTGAGTTGTATTGCTGATACATACATATAGATTGGTGAGTTGTATTGCTGATACATACATATAGATTGGTGAGTTGTATTGCTGATACATACATATAGATTGGTGAGTTGTATTGCTGATACATACCTATAGATTGGTGAGTTGTATTGCTGATACATACCTATAGATTGGTGAGTTGTATTGCTGATACATACCTATAGATTGGTGAGTTGTATTGCTGATACATACCTATAGATTGGTGAGTTGTATTGCTGATACATACATATAGATTGGTGAGTTGTATTGCTGATACATACATATAGATTGGTGAGTTGTATTGCTGATACATACATATAGATTGGTGAGTTGTATTGCTGATACATACCTATAGATTGGTGAGTTGATATGCTGATACACACATATTTTATTATCTTAAATATTAAAGCCACTCCTTCTATGCATAAGATTTTTGCATCCTAATTTTATCTATAGTTTGAGCCTAGTCTTTCATTTTAATTTAAGTTTTGTATGATGTTAGTGTGTTGATTTTCCTGGTTTGTTCAGGCAACCCCTTCGACGTCTGAATGCCAGATTGTAAGAAGGAGGATTTTGTATTAGTAACCAAATGTCATTACTATGTAGTTTTAAATATATTTTTAATTATTTTTTTTAAAACAATTTTTTAAAGTATATAATTAGAAATGAAAGAGTATATATTCTAGCTTAAAGAATTTAAATAATAATGAATACACTTTATGTAATTAAATGATATATTTTGTAACTTAGTTTTGAGCTTTATTTTTTCAGCTCAAATTAAGGATTACATTTTAACATAATTAATCATACATCATGGGGGGGAGGGGGGGCAAAAAAAGTTTTCAAAGTTCAACATTAGTTTTAAATGTTAAAAATTTGCAGTTTTAAATTTATTTTACTTTTAAAAACAGAACCAATATTCACTATGCATTTGTGAGTGACCCTTTTCACTTTCAAATAGATTATTCTGGGACTTTTTCAGCATTGAAGACCTACTTAAGGCCGGGATCAACCTGACAGAAAATGTTGTTGTTGTAAATAAAGAAACGTCAAACTCAAGGGAGGAAGACACATTAGCGGACTGTAACACAATCGTGTCAGTGCAGACTATATTTAGGTCAGTGTTGCATTTTGACGTTATGTAAGTTAACATTTATTTTAGAAGATGTGAGAAGAAATTTATTTTAAAATCTGTATTCAGTAGTTAAATTTGAATTTATTTAAACGTGCTTTTTAAACATTTATTAGGCTCAAGGTGAAAGGATGTGAATTTTGTTAATATTGAATGCTAAAAGTAAGGCTGTAAATAATAACTTATTCTGACAAATTGGGAATTTCAGATTATTTCCAAAGGCAAACATTATTACAGAAATATCTCATGCGCCCAACATGAGGTTCATGCAGTTTAGACCTGATGATCTTTATGCTCTTTCCATATCCAAGCAGGAGAAGGTAACTCTTAAAATAATAAAAGAGTATGCCTAACTGTTAGGAATAGAAATACTTTATTTCATTATGATATTGTTATGTGTGTGGTGACTTCTTAAAGCTGCTGCAAGAGTAAGCTCTAGAATGGCATGTATTAATGGAACTCTTACACCTCTTTTGAAACTAAATTACCCGAATCTCATTTCACAGAGTAAATTGTACAAAATGACTACACAGTAATACATGGGCATTTTGTTTCAGTGCTCACACATTTTTAATATTATCCAAATAAAAAATTTGAAATATTCCTAATGAAGACAAAAGAAACATCAGTCTTTATGTTAAACATCCTGCTTGTTACTTGTTTTTAGTGAAGATAAAATAAAACATCAGCCAAGTTTCTTAGTAAACTTTAGGGTTTCCATTGGTACACAATAGTGCAATACATAGTGCTACCTTGGCAAATAAAACTGAGGGTAAACTGTACTCAATTTTTAGGTTAACCTATTTCTTTCATTTAAGCCAACCTTTCTTATGGGTATATCATTACGCTGGCCTTTAAATGGAATGTAAGTTCCTTCACAGTTAGGGGCCTTATTTGAATCATAAATATGGGTTAAACTCAATAGATGAGCTTTTAGTGGTATTTTTGGCAACTCATATAGAAAATTTTTCATTTGAACCTGCAAATGAACCTCATTAATGTTCAAGGTATTTCTGTATACAGTATACTGTTTTATTTAATATATTTATCAGAAAGAAAGAGAACGTGGATCAAACATATACTACATGTTCAGGCTACCGTTTGCTGCTGGCAATGTTTTCAGTGCTAGTATGCTAGATGCACTGTTGTATCAGGTTAGTCCCATTTCTATAAATTTGACCAAATATTTTATATTGATTTGGTAATTCTAACATACACAGATAACTGGTTTTGAATTTTAATTTGCAGGCTTTTGTGAAGGATTATCTCATCACATTTGTTCGACTTCTGCTTGGTATTGACATGGCCGTGGGCTCGGGGCACCTGTCATCAGTAAGTTGGCAAAAGTTTATGTCGAATAGAAGTCAAGTGATATTATTTTATACATGAACATGGTATAAGATTATGTAAATATAAAATTTACAGATTTATTAAAAGAGTAACATCATAAAATTTGGCAAATATTAACGCATTAAGGATTAAAAAATAGATTTGCTGTATTACTAATTTTTTAAACAATGTATTTAATGTATTTGTACTTGCTTAAAAGTTATGTATTTAACTTAAATGTTTCTGTTAATATTACAAAATCTTTTTGTTTATAATAATAATCAAATAACACAACTTTAATATCTTTGATGTAGCCCTTCACTTTTAAAGTATTGATAATGTCAAATTTGTATTAAGGCATGCACTAGCAAACAAGGAACCATTCAGTGTGACACCTGCAATGAATGGTACCACATAGCATGACTGCATACTAACACACCAAAGCACATAGCAATAGGCCTAAAAAATAAATATGCATCTTGGCACTGCATACATTGTGGGTTTCCCCAAATCAGTTCAGATTTATTTAACTATAAGGACCTGATCACCACAAACTCTTACAGTGTTTTGGCTAATCCTTTTATAAATAAACCACTAGATAAAATGAAATCTACCCCACAAACCCATAAAAATCTAATAATAATAATAATCAAAACATTCTCAAAACACTAATAGTTAATTTCCAAAGCATAAAAAATAAAATTCCAGATTTAGAACTACTTATAAAAACAGAAGAACCAGACATAATTGCTGGTTCTGAAACTTGGTTGAACCCCAACATATATAACTCTGAGATTTTAAACACCAATTATAATATTTTTAGGAAAGACAAACCAGACAATTATGGAGGAGTGCTACTTGCAATTAAATCAAATATCATAGCTGAAGAAATTACTACACAGCCAAATTTTAATATAGAGTCTATTTATTGTAAAATAATTACACCAAACTCATCCCCACTTATTGTAGGCAGTATATATAGACCTCCGAATACAAACCTAGAATACATGAACAATCTTTGTAGTCAATTAACTTTCATAAAAGAGAATAATAAAAATGCAGTTCTATGGATTATGGGGGACTTTAATCTTCCAGATATAAATTGGAAACATTATACAATTGATAACCATCAAACTAACAAAGAAATTAATGAACACTTTTTAGACACTATAAACAACATACACCTAGAACAGATAGTAAAAACAGCAACAAGGAAAAATAAAACGCTAGATTTATTCCTAACAAATAGACCAGGACTAGTGTTAGACTATAAAATAATTCCAGGACTGTCCGACCATGATATTGTTAGGGTCACCAATACAATAAAAACTAAAATTAATAAGATACCTAGAAGAATAATCTATCTTTGGAATAAATGTAATTCAATAAAACTACACCAATCAGCGGCTAACTTCCAACAAACTTTCCTAAGTAAATTTAAACACAAATAGCCCAGTAGAAGAAATTTGGAAAGATATAAAAACAAATCTAAAAACTATAATGGATGAGAATGTTCCAACAAAACTAACATCAAATAAAATTAACAAATGCTGGTTCAATTCTAGATTTAAAAAGCTATGCAAACAAAAAGAGAACTTATTTAAGAAATATAAAGCTACCTATTCATATAGGATACACAAAAAAATTCTTAAAGATTAAACAATTGACACAAAAACTTAGTCGAAACCTCCAAAATGAATATATAAACAGTGTAATTACCAAAGATAACAATAAAAACTTTGGTCCTTTATCAAATCTAAAAAAATGGAACCTTCAGGAATAGCCACACTAGAAGGCTCAAATAATAAAACCTATAATGATAATGAAACTAAAGCTAATATCCTTAACACATATTTTGCATCATCTTTTTCTGCCTCAGGCGACAAGGAAGTTTTAATAAATTTAAATAAAATGGAGGAAATAGGTAACATAACTGTAGATGAGATAGGTATACATTCACTCCTAAAAAAATTAAAAATAAACAAAGCTACTGGCCCAGATGATTTGCCTGCAAGATTATTAAAAGAACTAAGCAATGAACTGTCCCCAATCCTTGTAGTTCTCTTTCAAGCCTCTCTAAACCAGGGTAAAGTGCCCCAGGATTGGAAATTAGCTAACGTAACTCCACTCTTTAAGAAAGGGAATAAATCAGACCCTGGTAATTACAGGCCTGTATCACTTACTAGTATCACCTGTAAATTACTAGAACACATAATATATAGTAGAATAGTTAACCACCTTGACAAATATAATGCCCTTTGCCCACATCAAAATGGCTTTAGAAAAAACAGATCATGTGAAACACAATAGGTTTAATAGATGAACTATCAAAAGGCTTAGACAAAAATGATCAAATAGATACAATATTACTAGACTTCTCAAAAGCATTTGACAAAGTTCACCACCTTAGTTTACTTAAAAAACTTAACTACTTTGGAATCTCAGGTTCCTTACATCACTGGATCCAAGACTTCCTTTTGGGCAGGGAGCAAACTGTAATAATTAATGGATCTAAATCTGCACCAATAAAGGTTAACTCAGGAGTTCCACAAGGAACTGTGCTAGGTCCCTTGCTCTTTTTAATTTATATAAATGATTTACCCAACAACATCTCAACAGGTACAAAAGTTAGGTTATTTGCTGATGATTGTATAATCTATAGAACAATTAAATCAGAACAAGATAGCAAAATTTTACAAAAAGACTTAGATGAATTGATAAAATGGGAAACTAACTGGAGTATGTCTTTCCACCCAGAAAAGTGTCAACTGTTAAGAGTAACAAAGAAAAAGAAACAAATAAATTCAAAATATTACATTCATGGAAAAGAACTGACCCAAACTAAAGATGCAAAATACTTAGGAGTCTTAATAAATGAGAAACTATCATGGAATCCCCATGTCAATGAAGTTATTAAAAAATCAAACAAAACCTTAGGCTTTATAAAAAGAAACTTTAACAAATGTAATAGAGATATAAAACTAAAATGCTACCTCACTTTGGTGAGACCTGTACTAGAATATGCATCTTCTGTATGGGACCCATCCACCAAAGAAAACATTGATAAACTAGAACAAATTAAAAAAAGAGCTGCCAGATTCATTACTGGAGAATATTCGAAACTGACAAGAATAACACCATTAGTTAAATCATTAAACCTTGAAACACTAGAGGATAGAAGAACCAAGAACAAAGTAGTAATCATACATAAAGCAATTAATTCTAATTTAGAAATACAACACAAAGATAACTTAATACAACCCTCAGATAGACATAAGGATAAAAACACCTTTCTTATTCCCTATGCAAGAACAAACACATACAAGTTTTCCTTCTTCCCGTCCAGAATTCGGGCGTGGAATGGGTTGCCTGAAGAATCCAGGAAAACCAACACTTTATCAACATTTAAATCTCTAATAAAAATGCAGGACTAAACACAAACCATAGATAAGCGTAGGACGCAATAATCTTCTGTATAGAAGGAGCGTCTGTAAACAGATAAGATAAGAGAAGAGAGTTCCTGAAGATAGAATTGAATGAAATATGTTTCAATGCCCAGTTAATTTACTATGAGATAATTTTTAATTGCTGAACGCTACACTTTGGTACTTTTAATTTCTTCAGGTAACCATTGGAAAAGATGACTTGTGGGTTCGAACATATGGTAGACTCTATCAGAAACTCTGCTCAACAGCCTGTGAGATCCCTATTGGCATCTATAGAACACAACATCACTCTGGTGCAGCTGAAACAACATCGGTAAGAGAAGTGTGAAAAAAAATTACATTTTGAAGTTGTTTGCAGTGGATTGTATGTGAATTTTTTTAGTGTAGATTCATAGTTTTAATATTAGTTGTTTTGTTTTTGTTTTTTTAGTTTAAGATTGCAAATAATTTCTAACTCAAATTACAGAATGGTGGAAGTTTAATTATTTGTTTGAAAATCTCATAACAGTTATGTGCCGACAGAATTTTAATTTGGTCAATTAATATTCAAGAAACACTAATACCATTGTGGTTTTAAACCCTTGGTGAGATAAAGCACTGCTTAAAAAAACAAGAAAAATAGAGTTTATGTGAAAATATCGAAAGCTTAGTAGGCTGAAGTATAAATATGAGAGAAAGTTGTTCTGGTTTCATTTTCTAACTCCCTTTTTGTCTGACTGTTAGTTGATAATGGTTTCTACTTGTGTGTCTTGTTGCTGATTCTAGTTGTTTAACCCCAAAAAGTTTATTTACGCTCATGCTTTTAAGCCTTTTGAAAAGCTTTTACTGGAGTCCATTATTATAAATTTTTGTCATGAGTTGTTATTGAAGAAAAAATAGTTAATGATTCTATGTTACCTCAAGTTGCTGTCTTTTTTAAAACCTATACCCACTTATCCCAATTTCAAGAGATTTTCTCTTTGAGTTGAACATGTTTTTGTTTAATTAAATGGTTTTTTGGTTTTTATTTGTTTCATCTATAATTTATTTCTTCTGAGCAAATCTCAATCAACAATATATACTGGTCAGAAATCTTTCAACTAATTAAATGTTTGTTTGGGTATCCTACATCAAATCTTTGTTGATATCATTGACTTTTCCCAGAGCAGAGTAGACATGGTGGAGAGAGAAATTTGGGAAGCAAGTCTCAAAGCTAGATATTAAATAATGAGAGAAAAAAATTAAAAAATTTAATTAAAGGTTAGAGCAAAAATAGTTTTAAAATTCCAATCAGAAACGCACACACATGAATATGAAGATAATTCAAATTCCATAAAATCCACTATGCGGTGAATATCTAAATAGAAAGTATTTTGAACAATAAATTTGATGCTCATTTCACTTCTACATGGTTCTTCTTTGTGTAATGCATTTCAATAAATTTTAGTTTACTTTCTACTTTTTAGATAGAGACTTTTTTTTAAAAAAGTTTTTTAAAAATATTTTGTATTTATAATATTTTTAGTGAACTATCTTTAATTAAATTAATGCAAATTATTTTATTTTAATAATTAAATTTTTAATATTGTCCCTAAAATCATGATGTTAATCAAGTTTGGAATGTCTGTTAATGCTTTTGTTAATCACAACAATCTAAGCAAATTAAAAATTAAAAAAAACATTCTATGGTGCTTTTAATTAAGAATGGGATAAAAAAATTTCAAGCTTTTCACTTAGACTCAATTTCTAAGTCATTCCCAATTAATATTTGGAACTTGAATATTTATTTTTTGTATGCAATATAATGCTGTGAATATTTTTTTAAACATTGATAAATTGAATGAAAACACTAATTAAACTTATTTACATGAAAGAAACTGTTTTAATTATCATGTACAACAGAGTCAATAGTAAAATTCTATTATCAAAACAATTTTTTTCCGTTGCTTGTGAATTATTCTTTAAAAAATTATGTAATATTTAAATTATTGAATCCCAATAGTGATTATTGTAAATAGTGTGTGTGTGTGTATATGATGTAAATTTAAAAAAAACACACAAAAACAAAAACAACATTATCCTATTGTTTTCCATTTTGAATCATTCATCACAATGTATTTTTTTAAACAATAAATCTCCCATCACATTGATAACTATTGAATGTTGTGATCAAAAGAAAACAAATGGTGATGAGGCTCAGATAAGCAAATATTTAATAAGTATTCAATTTTCCCAGCTATCCTGTTGTAGTTATTTGTTCAAGTTCTCATGTAATACTTGCTCACATAAATCCAGAGAGCTCTGTGTGAGTAGCATCAACAGCCATCAAGAGATTATCCCAACCTTGACATTATGCTATGTATTCTTTCAAAGCCACTCTACCCCTAACAATTAATTCTTTATTCCATTTAAAATTCAAAAAAATATTTCACTAACTAACTTTTTATCTCCTTCATTAGAAATGGCTTACTATTTCATTTCTTGAAGAAAAAAAAGTACAGTGTAACTTACAATGAATCTCATAAATTTTATTTTACAAGTATTCTAAGTTGTGTAACATTCTCATTTCCTCAAGCAAATTTTTTAAATGTGTTTGTACATTTCGGATCTTGAAAATATTTTTATTTCTATGAACATAGAATTAAAAGGATGCAAGTTAAACAGCAATTTAAAAATTATCCATCAAAGAAAATCATTTATTTATTAAGATTCATGAGAATTATAATTTTTTAAAAACCTACAGATATCCTGGTAAATGTTGTAACTCTTATTTAGGTGCTGAAAAACACCAGTGACAAAGTTAAGTCAATGTTGAGAAGAACAACTCTGCATCTTTCCCCCCGAAAATGCGGATTGCAAAATGTTAGTTGCAAATAATGGAATATATTTCTCATTTTCAGCCTAATCATTGTATTCAAGTGCATGTATTACTGCTTTGCATTAAGTGTTAGTCTGCATTATAAATTTTTATTATTTGCTTATCACCATTTAATTTTAATTTTAATTTATTCCCCTTTTATTCTAAGTAATTTGCTTAACCAGATTTACTTATATTGCAATGAAGAATGTGCATTGTCTATAACTTTTCCTTTCAGCATTTAAGCATATAATATTTGTAATCACACATCAAGCAAAGTTTTATATAGCTTGAGTTTGACAGTATTCACTCAATATTTCCTATACAATATAGCCCCATGTTTAATAGGGAAATAATGAATTGGTACATTTGAGAAAATATCTGGCATAGATTTTTACTAAATAAAGTAAAAGATTGTATGTGCTTGTCAAGATATTTGTTTTTCTCTTTATCATTTACTCTTTGGTTGAATTTCAGATAGCTTCTCCAATTGATTAAGGCAAACCTCCAATTGATTAAGGCAAACCTCCAATTGATTAAGGCAAACATCCAATTGATTAAGGCAAACATCCAATTGATTAAGGCAAACATCCAATTGATTAAGGCAAACCTCCAATTGATTAAAGCAAACCTCCAATTGATTAAGGCGAACCTCCAATTGATTAAGGCAAACATCCAATTGATTAAAGCAAACCTCCAATTGATTAAGGCAAACATCCAATTGATTAAGGCAAACCTCCAATTGATTAAGGCAAACCTCCAATTGATTAAGGCAAACATCCAATTGATTAAAGCAAACCTCCAATTGATTAAGGCAAACCTCCAATTGATTAAAGCAACCATCCAATTGATTAAAGCAAACCTCCAATTGATTAAGGCAAACCTCCCATTGATTAAGGCAAACCTCCAATTGATTAAGGCAAACATCCAATTGATTAAGGCAAACATCCAATTGATTAAAGCAAACCTCCAATTGATTAAAGCAAACATCCAATTGATTAAAGCAAACCTCCAATTGATTAAGGCAAACCTCCAATTGATTAAGGCAAACCTCCAATTGATTAAGACAAACCTCCATTATAAGGTGTAGCCAAATATTTTATTCCCTTTTAATCAAATATTTGTAAAGTTAACTGTTTAATTTTTAAGGCTAGTTATATTTATATTATTTCCTGTTTCCATCAGAAATATAACTTAAAAAATATTTCACTTTTATATGAAAATTCTTTTTAAAATTGTACCATTCATTTACAACCCTTAAATTGAACTTTTCTTTTTACAGCAATAAATGTAAGCTTGTATCTTCACATATAAATAATTTCTATATTAAAATTATGGCCATACCATCAGAACTTCAAGACTTAGTCACATATCTTAAATAATTGGCTGGTAATGTGTTCTGGCATGATAGGAATGAGCATGGCACGATGCACTTCCTCATATTTGCATTTTACAGAGGCTCAAATTACTTTTACTTATCAAACATAATCACATAAGGTGTTATTTTTCTTAAAGGACAATCCTTCAACTTCAGAAAAGTTCAATTAAATTAAATAAGTAATGTTTTTTTATTTTAGATTTTTGTACAAAATATTGCATGGACTTTTGAAATGACTCAAATTGCTATGGAAGTTAGTTATTGATAATGTTTAACCAAATTAAATTTACTCATCAATTATGCAAATAATTGTAAATTAACGGAAAAACACATCCAAATCAATCCAATTATCTATTTTTCAATTATTTAATTTCATTTATTATCCATTTACATTTTCACTTAAGATGAGATTTGTGTTGAATTGTTTTATTTTGTACATTACTTCATACTTTAATGAAGAATATAAATTATACATTGAACAGCTTGTTAAAAATAATTATTTACTTTTATTATTATTACATTATTTCTAGGGATCAGAAATGTAAATTATTTCAAAACAAATATAAAATTTGTTGCTTTATAAATATTAATTTGTGAAAGGTTTTATTTATTTATTTTTTTTGCCGTTAAAGTTAAAAAGTATCTGTGTTTAAAATTTATTTTAAGGTAATATAAGAATTTATGAAAACTAGTAAATGTTTTGAAGCAAATACTTAAAATATTTAAAACAATATATATAATTACTATGTTATTTAAATTATTTGATTAATGCAAGGCATGCATATATAATTATAGATGTCTCTATCGCCTCAAGAGGAGGAAATGACGGCCAGTGGACACTTGACACCTGAAAGACAAGAAATTATCCAGATGGTGAAATGTCGCATGCAGACACAGGGACTTCCCCTGGAAGATTATTGTGAGAGTGGGTTGGCGTGACCTATCATTTCATGCCCTATCATTTCATGACCTATCATTTCATGACCTATCATTTCATGACCTATCATTTCATGACCTATCATTTCATGACCTATCATTTCATGACCTATCATTTCATGCCCTATCATTTCATGACCTATCATTTCATGACCTATCATTTCATGACCTATCATTTCATGACCTATCATTTCATGACCTATCATTTCATGCCCTATCATTTCATGCCCTATCATTTCACGACCTATCATTTCACGACCTATCATTCCATGACCTATCATTCCATGACCTATCATTCCATGACCTATCATTTCATGACCAATCATTTCATGACCTATCATTTCATGACCAATCATTTCATGCCCTATCATTTCATGCCCTATCATTTCATGACCTATCATTTCATGACCTATCATTTCATGCCCTATCATTTCATGGCCTTTCATTTCATGGCCTATCATTTCATGACCTATCATTTCATGCCCTATCATTTCATGACCTATCATTTCATGGCCTATCATTTCATTTCACCTTCTTTTTTTTTCTTTTTCTAAATATCTTTTCCTTGCTGTTTGTTATAACTTAATAAATTAACTGTTTATTCTTACTGACAAAAAGTTACAATCTTTTTTAAGATTTTAAAAATGTATCTCAATTTCACTAATAATTGTCTAATGACTGATATTTTTACCTTATGTTCAAAAATACAACCAAAAATTTTCTAATCCAAAAACTTTTTAGAAAAAAAAAGATATTTAGAAATAGAGATGAAATCATATACGCATCCACCATTGCACAAAGTTACTTGATGTTACCAGTGTTGTTGTTTTTTAGGATAAGTACACTCAGTGCTTTTTTTTTAAAAAAAAGGTGCCGGTACTCAGTGATGGATTGCCTAACTTTTAACTACCAGTTCGCACCTCGATGCAAGCTAAATCACAACTGCAAAGATACTAAATGTCTAAAACAATTTTATTTTATAATTAACCAATAAAAATTAACTTTAACATAAAAGAAAAGTAATAATTTTTTCCCACATTGAAAAAAGGTGCCGATACGCCGTACTTGTACGTACAGTCACAAAAAAAGCACAGAGTTCACTTATAAAACTGCTTTCTTATCGCCAGTCCTTGAAAAATTGACCCTACCTCCATACATTGCACAAGTTTGTATTTTTAAAATTTTATTATTAAGTATGAAAATACTTCTGCACAAAAATCATCCTGCAACGAAATAATATCAATGTGATCTTGAGATACCAGCTCTTATTTTTGGCCATTCTTTTTATTTCATTGAACAGACGAGGTTAGTGACACAAGGAAGACAATATCCTATGTTCTGATCAACCCCAGCTATGACCTCAAGCTGGAACTTGGAGATGTTATGTAAGAAAGCTTTTTATTCTTTATTTAAGTCTCATTTTACATTTTTGTATGTTTAGTTATATGATACTCAAATACATTTAAAATAAAAAAAAGCCTCATCTATAAAATAAAAACAGAACTGTTAAAATTTTAACCCAAATTTTTATTGCTTTTTTTCCCATTTACAATATACATTTAATTCATTTAACATACTCATTTTCAACAAAAAGTTTTTAAAAAACCTTATCGCGTTTTACAGCTATGTCATTCGTCCAAGCTCCTTGTCACTTCAGCCGTCACCACTGACTGATGAGAGAAAACTTCTGCAACATGATTTTCATGATTTCCGTCAAAATCCCATGAGCAGCGGTGATACTGATATGCCAGACACACCAGGACAGGATAATGGACGGGACGACAGTAATGATCATCTCATCACAAAAACCTCCCAAGATTCAACAGTTTCAGCCCCAGCCAAGGTAAACAAAAGAAGATGACAGTGAATACTACCACGTAAAAGTGGAATCAGAGATGTGCAATATCAAGCCCATAGGAAAGATAGGCTTTATGTCTTAGTTATGTTAACCATGTGAGGAATTTGAGATTTTTTTTACTTTCATGCTAAAAGCGTTTATGAAAATTAAATTAGACATTACAAAACATCAACAAAAATAAAGCCTAAAAATTAAGCTATATCAAGTTATGTTTTTCCCTTTGAATGTTAACTATACTATGACTCTAAGGCTACGTTTATAGAGGCGGCGGGTTTCGGGAAATCCCACGCGCGAGTCGACCCGCGCGAGGAATGTTTCTATTTTTGCTTTGCAGGTGTTCATAGAGGACGCGGGTGTCTCGAGGCGACAAATTAACGGACGGGCGCGGGTAATTACCAGAACTAGTTGCTAGTTCTTGTTCCACGTTGCCGCGCGGGACTGTGAATTCAAACAGATGGGCTTTGAATGTTTCTTCAGACTGTTAAATGTTCAATAATTCACCAACCATGACTTCGATTATGTCCATTCACAATATTAATTCCAGCATCTTGAATAAGTCGTTTAGCTTTTGAGATATCATTTTTGCTTCCAGATAATTCAATAGAATTTCGACCAGATGAGTCACTGTCAGTAGAAAGCTTTATCTGAAAATCATTGTTTTTATCTATGTCTTTCATTCTGCTTAATACACAACCAATTGTTGTTCCTGCTTCAGATGATTTCACACGAATGGTTTCAGGCTCACTAGAACCATCTTTGTCTCTGCTATTATGGTCTTCATTTCTTTATCATATATGTGATTGTCAATAGTGGCTACAGTGTCATAATTTCTATTTGTGCTCGATTCAACTTTATTATTTTTCTATAATTCATGTCTTGGTTTTCATTCTTTCTCCATGGCTGATCAAAATTTCTTATTCTGGAATCAAAACTATATCTGCCTCTCCATGATCTTCTGCTTTGATTATAATCTCTATATATGGAATTGTGATTATATCTGTCTCTCCATGATTGTCTACTTTCATCATAATCTCTATGTCTGGAATTACGATTATATTTTTCTCTCCATGCTTGTCTACCTTTGTTTTTAAAGTGATATTGTCTTGATCTTTCTTTCTTATAGTGCTGCCATTAGGTGACACCCTATTTTGTTGTCCTTTATTGTGGTAACACTGCTTTACTATATGTCCTGGCTTGTAACAGTACCAGCAAATAGTTTGTCTGTTGCCTTGGTTTGGCAAACTCTGGTTTCTCATACCTTGCCTTTTTTCTTGACTTTTAATTTGTATTGCTGCAAAAATATCTTGTCTTTTGTCCATTTCCAAAAATTGCAATTATCAAACTCTTCGCACCATGAATGGATACGACTTAAGTTCCTTTATTTATAATTCACACTGACACACTTGTTAATAGTCCATAGCTTTTTTTAGTTCAAGGTTATGTTTACAAATATTTCCTGGAATCAACCACACCTGTGAGCTTGGTGACGTAGTTCACTGCGTGTCGTCTGGCTTTTTCCCGCTTTTACTATAAACACCAACTGCGCGAGTGATTAGGCGCAGTTTTCTGGTTACTCGCGGCAACCCGCCACCTCTATAAACGTAGCCTAACTATGGATGTCTCTAAAATTAAATTTATGTTTAAAAGAAGATTAATAATAAAAAGTATTAATTTTAAAAAAACGTAAAAAAACAAGTTTTTCACTATAAATCCTTTATGTACGAGACGTAACTAAAAGAATGTTCATTATAATACGCAGCGCAAGACCATCCAAAAAATACAACATTATAGTTGTGTCGTAAAACAGGTTTAATATAATGCGCACCGATCAGGAATATGTTTATGAAAAGTGTTGTCAAAATAATACGCACCTTATCTCAAAAAATAACATGTTACATAGGAATAAATAAAATAATCTAAAAATTCAATAATTTAATTACCCTGCATGCGATCGGTCTGAAATTTTGATACATAGTTTTTATCATCGCCACAAAACTGCCTGCTAAATTTCAGCTTGCTAGCTTACGAGGAAGTGGGTTAAAAATCGATCCAAAGTTTTGGCGACCGACAAGCAATCAAGGGTTCAACCAGAAACCACGAGTTAATATAAAGGATTTAATAAAATACGCACCTAATTGCGCGACAGAAAGGTTGTTCAATATAATGCGCACCCTTACACTCTATCTAAAAAAATAACATGATACATAGGAATAAATAAAATAATCTTTAAAAAATCAATAATTCAATTACGGTACATGTGATCGATCTGAAATTTTGATACATAGTTTTTATCATTGCCACCAAACTGCCTGCTAAATTTCAGCTCGCTAGCTTACGAGGAAGTGGGTTAAAAATTGATCCAAAGTTTTGGCGACCGACAAGCAATCAAGGGTTCAACCAAGCAACCAGACACCACGAGTTAATATAAAGGATTTAAAAATACTTCTTTGCTATGTATTTTGTTTTTTAAAAATCTTGTTGTAAAATTTTGTCGATTCAGATAATTTTTTAATGTTTATTTTTACTAAAATGTTTATTTATTAAAAAAATTTAACTTTAGATTTGTCATTTTTTCTGTAATGCTTTTTCCCCCCATTATTAGATCCCTGTGATTTTTTATGAAAACACGGAAAGCCCACGGGATATGTCAGTAAGCCTCCCAGCAGATCTCCAGGCCCACTACATGTCCCACCAAGGCAGCGGCGACCCTCCAAACCACTTCTCCCACAGATCAAGGGATGAAGGGTCAACGCCTGAGAGTGATGGCAATCTTAAGTCTATTTATAGCTCTGACAGTCCCGCAGTATTTAGCCATGATACGTTGAATGGAACCACTGTGTGAACTTCTGCCTTATTTAAGTAACTAATATTTCAGTTCTGATAGCAGTTGTAAAATTAACAGCTAAAGCTTCTGATATATTAATTCTTAAAGAGAACAAATGTGTGCAGAGCTGGCAGTGTGTACAGAGCTGGCAGTGTGTACATACCTGCTCTGAAATATTTTTAAAAAACTGATAGACTGAGAGTGTATAATCGTAGTGCGTTTTCTCTACTATAGCATACTAAGTTCAGTCCCATGGATCAGCATGAACAATACAAATGAAGTGACTTGAGGCTAGAATTTTATGAAAAGAGAAAAATTTTTGAATTGTTTAGAAGCTGTTGGAAATTCATCTTGCCATTAAGCTGCCTAAGTTGTCTCATGATTATTTTTTAAATTATTTTATTTCTGATCAGAGATTGTTTATAGCAGGATGCATTGTTTCAATGCATAGGCCTAAAAAAATTGTTGCTATTATTGAGTAGTTTTTTTTTAAGCAACATAGAAAAGAGAGAAAATTTTGTTATATTTTCACTAAAGTATTTAGCTTTAAAATAAAATTGAACCAATTTAAAAAATTAATTTGTAATTGGTAAAATTTATAACAAAATTAGTTGTTACCTTATTAATCATGCTTCTCTTAATTTAAAGGTATTTCTCCTTAGTTAACATTTATTAAAGTTCAAGTGGTTGTATTTTAAAATCAAAAGTAAGAAAAGCAACTTGTGATATAAACTCTTGTAAATGATACATTAAAAATTTTTTTTTAAATTATTGGTACTGAATGTGAATTTTGTTTAAAAATGTTGTCAATGATTCTTTACTTCGAAGATTTTTAAATGAGTGCATTGCAGCCATGTAAAGTGAATAAATAGTTGGCCAAGATATGTTTAGGGTTGAAAATAAAAGGGAATTGAGAGAGTGTACCTGCAAGATGCATTTCTTCTCAGAGCATACAATTAATAACAAGTAAAAAATAAAATAAATTATAACTTGTTTTTGAAGAACTGAGTGCAAGCCTTATTAGGAAGTAGGGGTGGGGTGCAGAAGATTCTTGATCCACTGCTGCTCAATGTTCAGAACAAGAACAGGAATTACTTCCTAATACTTGTTACTCTTAATATTTTTTGGTCATAGAAATAGTTTTGGCAATAATATTACAATTGAAAATGTGACAAAAATGATTTATTCTATTTAAAAAAACCACTCTATTAACATTTTTGCAATAAATTTTAAATATTAGGGTCTTCCAATAAAGAAATGTATGTGATGAAGTTTTTAAGGTTAAATTCTTAATATTCAAATAATTTTGAATCTAATAATATTATTTATTTTTTAAGAAAGTAACTTGAACTTCAGTTGGAAAAATGATTCTCAAAGCTTCAGGTAACATGAAAATCAAAAATATAATTTCTAGGTTTTCATTCCATTGCATTTTTCACTTATTTGAGACTTGAATATTTTTTTTAAAAAAATATTTGTGAATTTATTTGGAAAATAAATTTAAGTCTTGAAGAAAGTTGAATTTAAAATGAAGCTTAAATGTGTTTTGAGCTGTTCACAAGTAGCGAACACCGACATCCATCATTTATTTGGTTTCATGACCCTAATGAATTTACTTCAAGACTTCAATCTAAACCATCTGCAGGCCTCATTCCTAAATGTTGTGCATTTGTTGATGCTTCAATTTCCGTCAGGTATTTTGTTTCCTTCCCTAACCCAGGTCTCTTACTTCCATTTGCCGAACAGCACCATTTGCCCTTCCACCACTATGCACCTCATTTGTCTCTCTGTAATTTAATTTTTATCCCTTTTGATAAGTTTTGGGGGAAAAATTATTTTGTTCTTAATTAAATCTTGTGATTTCAATTTTGATATTTACTAACTATGATATTGATATCTGTATTTTCAATATGTTACTTGGATATCTTCTATTATTGTTTTACACGGGTGGTTTATATTTAAGTCTTCCTGAGGAAGATTCTCGGCATAAAGTGGCAGAACAAAATTCCAGACACAGTGGTACTGACCAAGGCAGGTCTCCCCAGCATCTTCACCCTCCTGATGCAGTCCCAGCTTCGCTGGGCAGGGCACGTTGTCCGAATGCCAGACGAGAGACTGCCAAAGAGAATCTTTTATGGTGAGCTCCAGTATGGCCAGCGGTCCCACGGTGGGCAAAAGAAACGCTTCAAAGACACACTGAAAGCCTCAATGAAAGCGTTTGCCATAAATCCAGACACGTGGGAACGAGCTGCAATGGACCGATCCACCTGGCGCTCTTCCATCCACGAAGGTGCCAGGTCATGTGAGGCAAACCGGATTACCGCCGCAGAAAAGAAGAGGCAAGCCCGAAAGGCCCATGCTGTCAACCCTCCAGGAGATGTCGCACTCGCCCCCTGTCCCTTCTGTTCCCGAACCTTTCGTGCAAGGATCGGCCTGATCAGCCATCTGCGCACGCACAGAAAACCCTCGGATGACTAGAGTGGTCCTCGTCGTATCGACGGACGAACGAATATTTAAGTCTTGTTCAAATTTAAATGAAATGACAATTAGAATAACGGACCCTGTCAAATTTTTTGTTTGTTTTAGTAAGTAACCATAATGTGGTCTTTGTTATTCTGTGTAAATATTTCAACATCAGAACAAAATTCAAAGTGCCCATATGAGTGCCCATATACAATTTTTGTAGCAAAATTTTTTTTTAAATTTAACAGGTTTCAATTTCATAAAAATGTGAATAACATCTTTGATATACTTGAACATGCAGATCAATCCAAAACGTGTAAAGAATATGTGACGGTGACAGCAGTATCAATCATGTAGGCCAGTGGTGGGCAAACTTTTTAGGGCGAGGGCCGCATTATTAGGAACATAAAGGGGCCGCAACTAACCAAAATAAGCACTTGATTCAAGTACAAACATCCATGTTTAGCATAAATTAATTGATTTTTTATATTACCGCAGGCCGCAAAGAACTTTGTTGTGGGCCGCATGCGGCCCGCGGGCCGTAGTTTGCCCCCCCTGATGTACGCTATAACAGAGTTGCATAGAGGTTTTCTTGAGTATTAAATGACACCTCACCTTTAATCAGAGTTATGAGATTTTTCCTTCTTCACTAAAATAAAAAATTTGAAGTCTGTTAATTATTCATATGGTTGTTTTATTTATTTTTGTCTAGATATTTAAATTTTGATAGATGTAAAAAGTACACCTTCAATCGTTTGCTTATCAAATGACATAGCTTTACAGATTCCTGGTACATACAACGTGAGTCTTATTCAGCAATTGTTTTAATACATGGCCTAACATTTACTCAGATTTTTCAATCTTGAAAACTTCTTCCTCAACAAACCTACGTAAACTATCAAATTAAATTTTGATATAATTGCTTAATTTACCTCTTATATATTTAATTTTACTACACCTCAATCCAAAGTGAAATAACAGCAGGCTGTTTTGCAAATGTTATGTTTATTTTGACAAGTTGCCTTTTTTTCATTTAAAAGTTCCATTATTTTTAATTTAAGCAGTATACACTTTCACTTATAAATTTCATCTAAATTTTTAAAAAAAACTATTTACCTTAAACATGCAAGTTTATACCTCTGTAAGACTTAATATAAAAGCTTGGATAATATTTTGTTTTAAATTTACTGGACAATAATGAATTCAAAATTTGGTTTGAATCAAAATGTGTATACATGTACCACAATTTAGATGGTTTTAACATTATAATTATAATTTTACAAATGTAAACAAATGTACACAAATTATTTCAATTTTACATGTGAAAATATATAATACAGCTACTTTTTAAAAAAACAACTGACGGCACCAGTAGACCAAGAAAGTATTTTAAGCCTTGTTGAATACTTTTTTTTTCTTATTTCGTCATTATAATAATGAACATTTGAAGAATGACAATCCATTTATAAGACCAATGAAATACAAGGAATATTTTAAAATATAAAATACCTTATTTGATTTTTATGCTCAGTTGCTTAAATATTTAATCAAGATAATTGTCAGCACTTCTTGCAATTTATATGGTTTAAAATTTGTTACTTAGTTAATTTAAAATGTTGATATTGAATCCATGTGCATTGTAATATGTTAATTTGAAAGAAAATATTTTAAAAATTCTTTTTATGAGCTTTAAAATATTTAACACGAAAGTTAAAGAAATTAGAGAATAAATTGTCACAGAAGACTGAAAATCCCTATTAATAACTGTAAATGGGGAAACCTCAATTAATTTAATTTTGTAAACCAAAATTAAAATTTAAGACAGTTATTTAAATTCAGTGGCCCTCACATTTTAATTTTTGTGGTGCAAAATTTACTGCTTCGGTCAAAACATTTATTAATATTAGTTAGTGCATTTGGAGACCAATCAAAAACTAAACTGGTGTTACTCTGCATTGATCTTGGTGCTAATCAACAACTTTTCCATTGTTTTCAATCGACTCATAATCATGCTGAAAATGTTTGGAAGTATGTATTTTGTGCAAAGTATTTTTTATATTAACATAGAAACCAGCCCCTGTGGTATTTGACAAATTCTGGTGCATAAAATGAAATAGGAAGAAATTTGTATTACAGTACCCAGTTCTCATTTATTCATCTTGATTGGAAGCTCTTGACACTTGACCCCTTTCTATTTTCTTATTCATGTTTTTTTTAGTTATTGTATATAGACAGGATGGGTAAGCAATTTAATTGCACTAAATAAGATAGAACTAATCAGGGGTTTCCAAAGTTCAAGGCCGAAGCCACAGCTTTCCTTCCTAAAGAATTATGTAAATATTTTCTAAATTTATTTACGGTTAACCCCCAAAGTTTAGAGATGTGATAAAACCCAGAAAATGAATTTTAATGTAATGGTATGGGCAATATTTCCAGTGACAACAAAGATAACCACTTTTTGAAATCCAAATCTGTATTTCATTTTAAAATTTCATTCCTTATCATTGTTAATCAATTTCATATTTGTAAAATATGTGCAATTTTTTTTACCTAAAACCCTTACACCGCAAACATTTTATTCATTACTTATCTTATTTTAAGTTATTTTTAAAAAATTTCAATACACTTTTGCTTTTTATAAAACTTACCTTTTTCTCTTTTACATGTCTGAAGATTTAGGAGCGAATAAAATTTAACAAGAACTTCAATTGAAAAAAAAATGTTTTTTAAGAGTGTTCTTAAATTTGTGTTCCTAAAATGTCAAATGTCAATATATGTGTAAAATAAAAAATGGTTCTATGAGAATTCAAAGTTTTAGAAGCATTTCAAATATTTAATGGCTGTAATAATGATATAACAAATGACAAAGTCACAAAGGCATGGTCCATATAAATTATATTTGTTGGGTCACTTTGAAAGTATGTAAAGAGACTTTAATCCACCATTACAGTAGATGTTATTTCATTCTTTAACTTGTATAGACATTTAAAAGGCTTTTAATTTTACATATAAGTATTAAGTTTAATTAAAAGGAAGAACAACTTTAACAATAAGTTGCTAGTGTTATTGATGGCCTGAAGGGAATTTAATTTTTAACAGCATAATTTTATTTTTACTCAAAATATAAAACACATGATTAATTGTAATAATGGATACATGTATAAAAAAAATTCATAAATGGCAAAGATTATTTTTATAAGATTAATAATCTTTAAATTTTTTCTAAAAAACATTTACTTTGAGAAATGTGAAATTGTATCCTCAATTTTAGTGTTAGAATATTACTGGCCTTGTCGTAAAAACATATAAGATACAAAATTGGTTCTGGTAACTGGAAGGGTCAAAAATTATTTAGTGTCCAGTGAAAAAAAAATATATATAGAATTTAATAATTTGTGTCATTACTTTTTAAAAAAATCACTAGTAATTATTGGAATGACAATTGTATTTTAATTTTGATGACATTGAAATTTTAAAACTATTAATTTTTAACCTTTTAACAAAATAATTGTTTAAATAATATTTTAGCAATCACAGACATAACAGAAATCTCTTGAGTTTTTTCAGTAACAAGTAATATTTGAAAAACAAAAACAAACGACAAAATAAGAATTTGTCAATTTTCATCTGTTTAATCAATATTTATTTGTTTGTATCAAATCATATCCTTTATGAATGATATAGCTATAGAAATGGTATTTTTAATTAAATATTTTTTATAGAGATTTTGCGAAGTAAAAAGTGGGAAAGGAAATCGGAAAGACCCAAATAAGTCCACGTCTCATACAGCAATGGTAAAAACATCATTTTGAAGTGAAAGAGGTAATTACATGTATAAGAGCATCTAACACTAAAAACTATGGTTGTCCACCTCAGGCAAATGAAAAAGGTCAACATAATATATATATATCATATATCAAGTTGGTATAATTTACTTTCAAAGTAAGACACACACAAAAAATTGTATTTTGTATAGTAAGAATACCAATGACTTGAGTGTTCAGAGATCAGTAAGGAAAGGGAGGCAATATGAAATGGGACACAATAATGACTTCATCTGACTCACAGCCTTGTTGCGCTTCTCGGTCACAGTTTCTGAACAACATTCAACGCCAGTCACTGGACACTCAACAGAATAAATAAAGCAAAAAGATTTTAGTACACACGCAAATGATATTGGAAGTAGATCATTATGGCACTATTATAAATTTCACACACAGTAAAATGTTTATAAATATAAATCTCACAAGGGCATAATCAGGTCGGGTAAAAAAAACTCCACAATCCAAAGAACTGGTAAGAACTGTCAATAGGATTTGGAACAATAATTATTGAGACCAATGAAAAGTTGATTTTTAATAAATATTTCTTTATAATCTTAATGAATGCTGTCTGTACATTGTGCAGTCTTATCAAATCTTGAAAGACTTCTAGCTACAAATCGAAGATTTTTGAGAATGTTACAAGTCAGTAATCACCAATTGGAATATTTGAGCCAATTGTATCTCAGTAACAAATCAAACATTGACTGACGTCAAGCACATCAAGTGTAATTGCATAGCTTTCATGTTACATGGAATTAATGAAGAGACAAAAAGTCTACACATTACTTGAAATATATAAAGGATGATTCAAAAGAAAATACTTTTTTTATCATATTCACCAATCATTAAATCCAAACTGTTTTTATTAGTCAGATAATTGTGAATAATGACAGACTAACTATTTTATTGATTTCTTTAGGTATTCAAGAAGCCACAGACCCAGTTTATCATCATAATAATAATAATAAGGGCCAGTTTATCATAATAATCTTAAGGGCCAGTTTATCATAATAGTAATAAGGGCCAGTTTATCATAATAATCATAAGGGCCAGTTTATCATAATAATTATAAGGGCCAGTTTATCATAATAATTATAAGGGAAAGTTTATCATAATAATCATAAGGGAAAGTTTATCATAATAATCATAATACAGTGGGGCCCGCTTAAGTCGACGGCCTTGGGGTATGAAAAATGGCGCCGAGATAACCGATCACCAATTTAAACGAAAACCAATATGGCGGCAAAGTATTAACATGCGCTTGAAATTTCTTTATAATTATATACATGATGTGCGTTAATTAGTGATGGGACGATTAATCGGAATCGTATCGGTATATCGGCACCCTATTTCTTCACTTTCCTAAGGTTGTTAAGACCATTCGTTTTTAAGGACCGTTCAATTTTAAATATAACCCTTTATTGCGTTAGCGCAGTTTTTTTCCATAGTACATAACTACATGTATAAGGAATTCATCTAGTCCTGCCCGACACACCTCGTGCGCGCCCGCTTGCGCGCGCAGGGTCCGCTGGTGACTTTCCTTACAAGCTACACAAATACATAACCCACTCCATCCCCTCAGCTTACAATGGACTCAGAATTCCTTCGGTAACTTGAGTGCTAATCGGACTAACCAACAACAATGGTGTGGGAGATTGAGAGTGGGGGTGGGTAAACTGTCTGTAGTCTTTTATATTATATATTTTAAAATCTGGGGAGCTTGTTTACAGTAAGCACCCTATGATTTTTCGTCCCATCACTAGCGTTAATAAATGAGAATGTACATTTTACATGCACATGATTTTGGAGGTTTTTTTTACACAAAGGCGTTGCCGTTATTTGTTTATCATGACCTATATATGACTCATAACAAAGCGAACTCTTCTAAATAAAAGTGTACAAAAATAAATTAGGAACTCATTTTGAACTTTCAACTTTAATACATTTTAACTAATTCTAACCAATAGTTAAATGGCTTTTGCACACGGCCACTTCTTATGAATGAAACAATGAGAACAAAGCAGTAGTAATAGAGTAAAAATGAGGTTGAAGGATGAATGGTTGCCAATGACAAGTCTGCACATGGTACATTTTGTTATTCCATACCAAACGAAATGTTTTAGACATGCGATTCTGCGTGCATCTTTGCTATTGGAGCTATTACGTAATACTCGGCATCACTTACGCGGCTGATTGCCGAGTATCTCCGAGCATACGAAAATCGGCCGATGCCGAGTAGCCGAACCGATCGGTTCAGCCCTATCGATAGGAACATTTTCAAAAGCTGGCGATTTAAGTTAGTAACACAGCGCTGTCAGCAAGCGGGCTCTGTTGTCACCTGCGAGGCAGAAAATTTTATGCCTTCACTTGGTTATAAAAAATCACATCTAACATTTTCAAAAGCTGACGATTGGTCATGGGGATCGAGATAACCAACACTAAGTGGCAAATTTGGCACTCTTTTGCGCTCGAAATATTTGGGCTTGGCAACTTTTAAAAAATCGAATTAACCGCTGAAAAAATGCAAAGACAAAGAGAGAATTTGGCGATTCCAAAAAAAAACGTCGACTTAATAGAGCTGGCGAGTTAACCGGGCTCGAGTTAAGTGGGCCCCACTGTATCTGGACTCAATTTGTAAGACAATAAGACTTAGGTTCAATCATTAAAATACACTTTAACAACCCTGTTCAATTACTTGGCAAGCCAAATTTAGAAAATCTGTGAGTGAATCTTTTTGACTCTACAACACTCTGTTAAACATCATCAAGTTTCTTACATTTAAATTATGAGAAGAAACTAATAAAAATACTATTAAGTACATCATTATACCTTGTTGCATGTTTTAATTATGTATTTGAATAAAAAAGTTTGATAGAGTTTAACGACTTTCTAACAAGAAGTTACTTTTACATACCAATAGCTGCTTCAAATTTAATAGAATTGGAAATAATCATAATAATTTTTTTCTTTAATTGCTTGTACCTTAGGAGTGCAATTCTGCAATAAATCTTTTATTTCAATACTTTCATTAATAATTTGTATTGTCTAAAGTCTTTATTTATAGCCTATTTGAAATTAAAATGTACTAATTTGTTTGTTTTTTTCTTCAAAAAATACATTACCCTTCATTTAAAAAAAAATAGGTGAAAGAGGTAGCTGTTAAAAAAATATGATTACATATCACTGACATATTCTTTATCAAAGCACAGAATTCATTTTTGGAAAACCATATAATCCCACAATTACAAATGCACCGTATCCAGCTCCACACTAGGGACTAGATGTGCCAGGGTGACTGTGGAAACTGGAACTTTCCGATATACAGCTGCCACTTCTACTTTGGTCACTGATGTGCACGCAGGCCCTCTCCTCTGTGGCCACCACGGTCATGAAGGCAGCGGCCGCTGTGGCCGACACCAGCTGAAACTCTGGTTGGTGTTCTGGTTTGTGGCAGTCGATTCTGCAAGCAACAGACAGCAGTTAATGGAAGTGTGCAGATTTGTTAAAGGGGAAGAGAAGGGGGGAGGAGGGGGGGGGGTATGGTTACTATTCATTTGTAAAGGAAACAAGGGTGGTGATTCAACGGTGACATTGTTCAAGTACGAGGGCTGAGGTGGCGAGCTTTAAAGGGGTGTAAGTTGATTAAAGGAGATTGTTGAAACACTTCCGCTTTAAATATTTTGCAAAACATCTAAGCAAAGACAATAAATAGCTTGAATGATAATTTTGTTACAAATTTAAATATTTATAAAGGATGGTTAAATTTTTATTATTTTTATCACATTTAAATTATTTTTTTTTAAACATTCAATTTTCATAATTTTAAACTGGATAAAAGGGAAACACCATTGGTGGAAACAACTCTTTTCTTAATGTAAACTAGAGAAATCTAAGACTTAAAGATAACAAATCTGAAATAAAACTAAATTTAGCTATACCAAATCCAAATAGACATTGACAACACAGACGGTAAATTAGGCCTAAAGTTAACAAACCTGTCGTAGATGATGCCGTCAACCTTAAGATCCCTGAGTCTTTTGATCATCTTTGGGTCGTTGTTGTCGTTGCCCCAGACAAACAGAACCAGTTTCTTACTCTGGACTCGAGCAATCAAGCTCAGGTCTTGTAGTAAGACCTCAGAGTGGAGGGCGACCCCCTGTGTGTGCATACAGTAAATATTCATCTTCCATGTTACTTTCACGGTGTGCATGATAGTTAAGAAAACAATTTGTAACAACCTGAGCCATGCAGGATGCATGCGATGAAAATAGTAGAACAACTAACAGCACTCAGCATGATAGGATGAAAAATATAGTTTGCCTTTTTTTTTATAATGATTTCAACAATCAACAAACATGAGAAAAAATTTCTCCTGACCACCTCAAATAAATCTCTTCTGTAGATCCTAAAAGATCTATTCTGAAAAATTTGTTACTGGATAATTTTGGAAATGAAAGTTTAAAAACTAAAAGGCGCCGTTTGAAAGTTTGATAAATATTAAAACTCTTCAATATAGAGATAATTACATGTACAACGTACCAACAGTTTAACTCTTCTATATGGAGATAATGACAACGTACCAACAGTTTAACTCTTCTATATGGAGATAATGACAACGTACCAACAGTTTAACTCTTCAATATGGAGATGATGACAACGTACCAACAGTTTAACTCTTCAATATGGAGATGATGACAACGTACCAACAGTTTAACTCTTCTATATGGAGATAATGACAACGTACCAACAGTTGTTCAGAGATGGTAAATCCAATTCCATTTTTGAAAGAATAAGCCCTGTAATCTTTGTAAGGCGTGTAGATTCTGGTCTGGCCTTGGTGCAACAGCATCACAGGGTATTTATTCTGCTTCAGCTGCAGGCTGCGCAATTTTTAAAAAAAAACAAAACAAGAGATATAAACATTAAATGTGCATTTTTCGAAGATATTATAATTTATAATTAGATGGAGACCTCAGTTGAATAAAGGGTGGGGGGGAAAATAATTTGAAGATCTATTTAAAGGAAATTTTAGAGCAACATTATAACTTAACTATCTCTTTTATATCTATGACTTCTTTTTTTCTAAAGATAAAACTGTCACGTGTGAATCACGAGTTGGATGACGGAGAGGTCATGTGAGTGAAAGCGCGGGAAGATAAGCTAGTGTTATTCAAGATGGCGGAAGTGTAGTGATGATGTTTCCACGAATTGTAACCCCAATTTGATATTTCTGAACATAGTGTTTGTATTAAAGCCTATTTTGTTGACAACAGTATTTCAAGGGGTTTATTGCACGAAAGTTTGTGTTATGTGAGAACGCCTACAAAACACATATAAAAAGTAAACCAGTTACAAAAACCTCTTCTATGATGTGATGAGAAAAAAAATATTAAAGTCTAATGTGAGATAGAGTAAAAGATAAAACAAAAGTTTCAGACATTCGTAAAGCCTGTGATATAGAGTGTTCACCTCCTTTATTGTTAATGGGCCACTCATGTCTTACTAGCGTCAGCTTACAGAATACAAGCGTCAGCTTACAGAATACAAGCGTCAACTTACAGAATACAAGCGTCAGCTTACAGAATACAAGCGTCAGCTTACAGAATACAAGCGTCAACTTACAGAATACAAGCGTCAGCTTACAGAATACAAGCGTCAGCTTACAGAATACAAGTGTCAGCTAACAGAATACAAGCGTCAGCTTACAGAATACAAGCGTCAACTTACAGAATACAAGTGTCAACCTACAGAATACATGTGTCAACCAACAGAATACAACTGTCAACTAACAGAATACAAGTGTCAACTTACAGAATACAAGTGTCAACTTACAGAATACATGTGTCAACCAACAGAATACAACTGTCAACCAACAGAATACAAGTGTCAACTTACACAATACAAGTGTCAACTTACAGAATACAAGTGTCAACTTACAGAATGCATGTGTCAACTTACAGAATACTAGTGTCAACTTACAGAATACATGTGTCAACTTACAGAATACATGTGTCAGGGTCAAAGCTTGAGAAGACAATTTTCCTGGCACCAGCATGGGCAAAGACAACTTTCAGAATGTGATCCATATTTTCATTGACATCAAAATAGTTTTCCATCTCCCAAACATCATTCTAGTAGATGAATATAAATGTATATATATATAGTATATAGACAGAGAGAGAGAGATACATATATTATATATATATATATATATATATAGAGAGAGAGAGAGAGAGAGAGAGAGAGATACATATATTATATATATACTAGCGTATCACCCATCAAAAATGACTGAAGTTTTCAAAATAAATACACATCAGATTAAAAAATAACGTAATACAGAGCTTTCATTTGTTTTATTTATTTATATTGGATTCATTTATTATCCTATTGAACAATTTTATGTGGAACGTTTGAAAAGAGTTATTTTTGGTGCAGTAATTTGGTGCGCTGCTTTCTAAAATTAGTAGTCTGTTACATCCACACATACATACATACATACATACTGACGGTAATTATGTATATCGATGATTGTTGCGACCTACTCAAACCAAATGGTATTTGTCTCTTCAAGTCAATCAAGAGAGAATATCCTGAATTTAATATATATGTGCTGATCCGTGGAGTTTTTTTTTATGTATTAGGAAAGAGTGCTTTAATTTAGAACATGTTTAAGTTTAACAGTTAAAATAAACAAATTCAGAATTTTGATAGTTGTTTATTGCAATTGCTAAAAAAGAACAACAAAGATATCAAAATATCAATAACATTTTTAGTCACTTATAAATGTTATTTTTATTTCATGAACTTAAAAAAAAATTGAACTCTAAATAGCATAATCAGCTAGGAAAATTGAAATTTTAAACAACAAAAAATGAAAAATGATACACAATAACATCAAAAAAGGTGGCAAGAAGTTACTGAAGATTCACTTACTAAGTCTTCCTGAGGGTATTTGATTTCAATGTCAAAGCCTGTATTCTCATCAATGACAGTCAAGACTTTCTCAAGAGTGGGAAACGGCTCTGTATTTTCTTCCTCTGTCTCTTCATCATTAATACCTTGATAGAAGAAAACATGTAGAGGACTCAATGATCTAAAATTTCCTGATCCCTATCTCAGCACACACAATGATAAATTAATTCATTTTTTAAATTATAGGTACATGTATTGCCATTTAACATCACATTAAAGAAATGAAGATCTCAAGGGTTAGATACATAACCATTTTTTTAAAAAAAAATTTAGTTTGGCATTAAATTTGTTTTTTTTGTTTTTTTAATACACTAGATTCACTACAAGGAAGAGAGGTTCTTTAAAGCAGTGCTTCTCAAACTTTTTAGTATGGCGGACCTGCAGGAATTATACACTTGATTCACTACAAGGAAGAGAGGTTCTTTAAAGCAGTGCTTCTCAAACTTTTTAGTATGGCGGACCTGCAGGAATTATACACTTGATTCACTACAAGGAAGAGAGGTTCTTTAAAGCAGTGCTTCTCAAACTTTTTAGTATGGCGGACCTGAAGGAATTATACACTTGATTCACTACAAGGAAGAGAGGTTCTTTAAAGCAGTGCTTCTCAAACTTTTTAGTATGGCGGACCTGAAGGAATTATACACTTGATTCACTACAAGGAAGAGAGGTTCTTTAAAGCAGTGCTTCTCAAACTTTTTAGTATGGCGGACCTGCAGGAATTATACACTTGATTCACTACAAGGAAGAGAGGTTCTTTAAAGCAGTGCTTCTCAAACTTTTTAGTATGGCGGACCGGCAGGAATTATACACTTGACTCACTACAAGGCAGAGCGGTTCTTTAAAGCAGTGCTTCTCAAACTTTTTAGTATGGCGGACCGGCAGGAATTATACACTTGACTCACTACAAGGAAGAGCGGTTCTTTAAAGCAGTGCTTCTCAAACTTTTTAGTATGGCGGACCTGTAGGAATTATACACTTGATTCACTACAAGGAAGAGCGGTTCTTTAAAGCAGTGCTTCTCAAACTTTTTAGTATGGCGGACCGGCAGGAATTTTTCCATTGCACCAGGGACCGGTGCACTATTTTCCCTGAACTGACAATTTTTTCTGTCCTTTTTTTTGGAACTTCTGCGGACCGGCGGCGGATGGCCCACAGAGACCACTATGTGCCCGTGTGCCACACCACTATGTGCCCGCGTGGCACCACTATGTGCCCGTGTGGCACCACTATGTGCCCGTGTGGCACCACTATGTGCCCGTGTGCCTGCTGCTGTTAGTTGACCAGTGGGTTAAACCATTTATTTCTTGATACCACCTACTGTCTTGATTGGAAGGGCAGTAACCATTTATCTTATATTCTTGTGGTTCCTAATCTGATTTTCACGGGCAGCTGTCTTTAAACACCTGGCCGTTGAATATTCTACTCTCAAAACTTCATAAAAAGCCCGGGTGTCAGACGCTGATAAATAAGGGTTTGAATGAACACAGAGTCATCTGACCTGGATTTTTTAATTCAAGGGTGTGGAAACAAGAGTGGGGGTTTGGTGGCTGACACAATGGACAGGTGCACTCTTGTCTTGTCTCACTAACCCTTCATCCTTCGTCGTTAAAATTTGTCATATTTATTAAAAAGTATTTAAAAGCTAGTCCCTGATCCATTTGCCTGGACAGATGACCTTCAACCTCAGACTCCCCAACAGTAAACATTTGCTCAAACACACAACGTGAGAAAGGGTTAGGACACAACGACACATCTACAAGTGAGAAACAGGTAGTGAACCCACCAACTCCTAGGTGATCTAAGGATTAGGACACAATGACACATCTACAGGTGAGAAACAGGTAGTGAACCCACCCACTCCTAGCTGATCTAAGGATTAGGACACAATGACACATCTACAGGTGAGAAACAGGTAGTGAACCCACCCACTCCTAGCTGATCTAAGGGTTAGGACACAAGGACACATCTACAGGTGAGAAACAGGTAGTGAAACCATCCACCCCTAGGTGATCTAAGCGTTAGGACACAAGGACACATCTACAGGTGAGAAACAGGTAGTGAACCCACCCACCCCTAGGTGATATAAGCGTTAGGACACAAGGACACATCTACAGGTGAGAAACAGGTAGTGAACCCACCCACCCCTAGGTGATCTAAGGGTTAGGACACAAGGACACATCTACAGGTGAGAAACAGGTAGTGAACCCACCCACCCCTAGGTGATCTAAGGGTTAGGACACAAGGACACATCTACAGGTGAGAAACAGGTAGTGAACCCACCCACCCCTAGGTGATCTAAGGGTTAGGACACAAGGACACATCTACAGGTGAGAAACAGGTAGTGAACCCACCCACCCCTAGGTGATCTAAGCGTTAGGACACACGGACACATCTACAGGTGAGAAACAGGTAGTGAACCCACCAACTCCTAGGTGTTCTGACGAGTAGAGCCTCATGGACTGCAGCTGTTCCAGGGTCAGACTCTTGACCGGTATCTCAAACAGCTCAGACTGGGTTTTGTGTTTCTTTTTCTGGGACCAGGTAAAAAAAAATTAAAAAGCTATTATTCAAGACAAAAATGGAAACACTGCACAATAAAGGCTGAGCTCAGTGCACAACCTAAATGATGAGCACTCAAATAAATCTCTCTCAACTATGTTAACAGTCTGATGAGCACACAAATAAATCTCTCTCAACTATGTTAACAATCTGATGAGCACACAGATAAATCTCTCTCAACTATGTTAACAATCTGATGAGCACACAAATAAATCTCTCTCAACTATGTTAACAGTCAATAGGTTAAAAAATTAATATACAGTTGAATACAAGACAGGAAATCTGAATGAACAGCAGGTAGTCTGAATGGAGACCTTTTAAGCTCATGTTATTTCCCAAAAGTAGGTCATTCAACCACCACCCCCCACCCCCCCCTACCCGAACTTAAATGAAGCCACTTTATCTGATTCTTTCAACAACATGATCTTACTTTAGAGTAGGAGGCTACCACAGAGAAGTCGTGGTAGATGACCGGGGCCCTGTCTCGGGACAGCAGCACGTCAAACTCAACAAAGTCAGCCCCCTGTTGACAACCAAGAATACAGCAGTTTGTATGATGGCTTGATGCAGGGAGAGAATGGGTAGAGGATAACAAGAATATAACAGTTTGTATGATGGCTTGATGCAGGAAGAGAATGGGTAGAGGATAACAAGAATATAACAGGTTGTATGAGTTGATGCAGGAAGAGAATGGGTAGAGGATAACAAGAATATAACAGGTTGTATGAGTTGATGCAGGAAGAGAATGGGTAGAGGATAACAAGAATATAACAGGTTGTATGAGTTGATGCAGGAAGAGAATGGGTAGAGGATAACAAGAATATAACAGTTTGTATGATGGCTTGATGCAGGGAGAGAATGGGTAGAGGATAACAAGAATATAACAGGTTGTATGAGTTGATGCAGGAAGAGAATGGGTAGAGGATATCGGGACGTCTGGATAACCTTGGACAAGTGCATTGACATAATGGTGAAGAGATAAGAAAGTATAGATATGCAACGTAACGTCATTGTATGATGTATTTAGGATATGAATGTTTTCACATTGAATGAATTGATAATTATGCGTGTTGCCATTTTTGTGTGAAGCGCTGTGAGCCCATTTGCTTGCTGGGGTACTGCGCTACATAAATTTTCAAATTACTACAATTATTATAGACATTGATGAAGACAGTTGAGAAACGTACATGTTTGGCGGCTGCTGTGAACGATGCGATGGTGTTTTCCTTCAGTGTGCTCACCCTGTGGACAATGTGAACAGTGATCACAAATATGAAGAAAAGTTCAATTTCATACAGGCCATGGGATAACTATTTAATTACACTGCCCATAAGATGAACTTTTTTTTTAAATTTCAAAGCTTTTCTGAAAACATGATAAACCTGAAATAGTGAATAAGTTGTGTTTTTTTTTAAATCACTGGCTACTTATAACATGTATTCAGGTAGGAGAATTTCGATCAAGCATTTGGTGAGACTATACATGCGCTGGACTTTAAAAAAATTGTTATTTGTCAACATTAAAACAAATTTTATCAAACAATGCAACATAATTTGGGTGAGACTGTAAATCAGGCTTATAGATTAGTAGATGGATAACACGTAAACAGGGTATGAGTGAGCCTGACAGGACTTAGCTGCGGTGAAATCCAAAGCGTCAACGAAAGCAAAGCATTGCTTTCATTGACGCTTTGGATTTCACCGCAGCTAAGTTTTTATTTTTTATTTCTCTACATTCGTTTTATTTGTGTACTGTTTGTTCGTTGAGGAAGGCTCTTTGCCGAAACGTTCGATGTTTTTTTTTACATCCTGTCAGGCTAACTCATACCCTGCTTACATGTTATCCATTTACTAAACAATGCAACATTAGTTCATAAATCTGACAGAACATTTTTGTGCTGGAAAGATTATAGGCTTATATTTACGTTACATAAGCTTCTGAAAATTATACAGCCGTTATATTTAATGCGTTATATTTTACCTTTTTTCTTCTGGAGAGCTTTGAGGGAGGAAAGAAAGAAGCATCAGTCAGATGCTCAGAAATTTAAAAAAATTTTTTTTTACATCTTCACCAAAAAAAAATATATTGACACAATTTTTTTCCCATGAAATGATGATTTCTACAACAAGCATAACTGAATGTAGAGACATGGCACAACTAGACACGGACTAGATAACTGAATGTAGAGACATGGCACAACTAGACACGGACTAGATAACTGAATGTAGAGACATGGCACAACTAGACACGGACTAGATAACTGAATGTAGAGACATGGCACAACTAGACATGGACTAGATAACTGAATGTAGAGACATGGCACAACTAGACATGGACTAGATAACTGAATGTAGAGACATGGCACAACTAGACATGGACTAGATAACTGAATGTAGAGACATGGCACAACTAGACATGGACTAGATAACTGAATGTAGAGACATGGCACAACTAGACATGGACTAGATAACTGAATGTAGAGACATGGCACAACTAGACACGGACTAGATAACTGAATGTAGAGACATGGCACAACTAGACATGGACTAGCTACCAAAGTGAATTGTCAATCAATCAATCCAAGATGATGTGCTGGAGCTAAGCCTGTAGGTGAGTTAATTAACAGGCTTTAAATGAAATATTGAGACAGAAGAATGAATATATTTTTTTTTCAGACTGAATGAACAATTTTTTATTTATATCAGACTCAATGAACATTCTTTTATTTGAACTGATTGAACATTTTTTTTTATTTCAACTCAATGAACTTTATTTTATTTCAGACTCAATTAACATTCTTTTATTTCAGACTCAATTAACATTCTTTTATTTCAGACTCAATTAACATTCTTTTATTTCAGACTCAATTAACATTCTTTTATTTCAGACTCAATTAACATTCTTTTATTTCAGACTCAAAGAACATTCTTTTATTTCAGACTCAATTAACATTCTTTTATTTCAGACTCAATTAACATTCTTTTATTTCAGACTCAATTAACATTCTTTTATTTCAGACTCAATTAACATTCTTTTATTTCAGACTCAATTAACATTCTTTTATTTCAGACTCAATTAACATTCTTTTATTTCAGACTCAATTAACATTCTTTTATTTCAGACTCAATTAACATTCTTTTATTTCAGACTCAATTAACATTCTTTTATTTCAGACTCAATTAACATTCTTTTATTTCAGACTCAATTAACATTCTTTTATTTCAGACTCAATTAACATTCTTTTATTTCAGACTCAATTAACATTCTTTTATTTCAGACTCAATTAACATTCTTTTATTTCAGACTCAATTAACATTCTTTTATTTCAGACTCAATTAACATTCTTTTATTTCAGACTCAATTAACATTCTTTTATTTCAGACTCAATTAACATTCTTTTATTTCAGACTCAATTAACATTCTTTTATTTCAGACTCAATTAACATTCTTTTATTTCAGACTCAATTAACATTCTTTTATTTCAGACTCAATTAACATTCTTTTATTTCAGACTCAATTAACATTCTTTTATTTCAGACTCAATTAACATTCTTTTATTTCAGACTCAATTAACATTCTTTTATTTCAGACTCAATTAACATTCTTTTATTTCAGACTCAATTAACATTCTTTTATTTCAGACTCAATTAACATTCTTTTATTTCAGACTCAATTAACATTCTTTTATTTCAGACTCAATTAACATTCTTTTATTTCAGACTCAATTAACATTCTTTTATTTCAGACTCAATTAACATTCTTTTATTTCAGACTCAATTAACATTCTTTTATTTCAGACTCAATTAACATTCTTTTATTTCAGACTCAATTAACATTCTTTTATTTCAGACTCAATTAACATTCTTTTATTTCAGACTCAATTAACATTCTTTTATTTCAGACTCAATTAACATTCTTTTATTTCAGACTCAATTAACATTCTTTTATTTCAGACTCAATTAACATTCTTTTATTTCAGACTCAATTAACATTCTTTTATTTCAGACTCAATTAACATTCTTTTATTTCAGACTCAATTAACATTCTTTTATTTCAGACTCAATTAACATTCTTTTATTTCAGACTCAATTAACATTCTTTTATTTCAGACTCAATTAACATTCTTTTATTTCAGACTCAATTAACATTCTTTTATTTCAGACTCAATTAACATTCTTTTATTTCAGACTCAATTAACATTCTTTTATTTCAGACTCAATTAACATTCTTTTATTTCAGACTCAATTAACATTCTTTTATTTCAGACTCAATTAACATTCTTTTATTTCAGACTCAATTAACATTCTTTTATTTCAGACTCAATTAACATTCTTTTATTTCAGACTCAATTAACATTCTTTTATTTCAGACTCAATTAACATTCTTTTATTTCAGACTCAATTAACATTCTTTTATTTCAGACTCAATTAACATTCTTTTATTTCAGACTCAATTAACATTCTTTTATTTCAGACTCAATTAACATTCTTTTATTTCAGACTCAATTAACATTCTTTTATTTCAGACTCAAAGAACATTCTTTTATTTCAGACTCAATTAACATTCTTTTATTTCAGACTCAATTAACATTCTTTTATTTCAGACTCAATTAACATTCTTTTATTTCAGACTCAATTAACATTCTTTTATTTCAGACTCAATTAACATTCTTTTATTTCAGACTCAATTAACATTCTTTTATTTCAGACTCAATTAACATTCTTTTATTTCAGACTCAATTAACATTCTTTTATTTCAGACTCAATTAACATTCTTTTATTTCAGACTCAATTAACATTCTTTTATTTCAGACTCAATTAACATTCTTTTATTTCAGACTCAATTAACATTCTTTTATTTCAGACTCAATTAACATTCTTTTATTTCAGACTCAATTAACATTCTTTTATTTCAGACTCAATTAACATTCTTTTATTTCAGACTCAATTAACATTCTTTTATTTCAGACTCAATTAACATTCTTTTATTTCAGACTCAATTAACATTCTTTTATTTCAGACTCAATTAACATTCTTTTATTTCAGACTCAATTAACATTCTTTTATTTCAGACTCAATTAACATTCTTTTATTTCAGACTCAATTAACATTCTTTTATTTCAGACTCAATTAACATTCTTTTATTTCAGACTCAATTAACATTCTTTTATTTCAGACTCAATTAACATTCTTTTATTTCAGACTCAATTAACATTCTTTTATTTCAGACTCAATTAACATTCTTTTATTTCAGACTCAATTAACATTCTTTTATTTCAGACTCAATTAACATTCTTTTATTTCAGACTCAATTAACATTCTTTTATTTCAGACTCAATTAACATTCTTTTATTTCAGACTCAATTAACATTCTTTTATTTCAGACTCAATTAACATTCTTTTATTTCAGACTCAATTAACATTCTTTTATTTCAGACTCAATTAACATTCTTTTATTTCAGACTCAATTAACATTCTTTTATTTCAGACTCAATTAACATTCTTTTATTTCAGACTCAATTAACATTCTTTTATTTCAGACTCAATTAACATTCTTTTATTTCAGACTCAATTAACATTCTTTTATTTCAGACTCAATTAACATTCTTTTATTTCAGACTCAATTAACATTCTTTTATTTCAGACTCAATTAACATTCTTTTATTTCAGACTCAATTAACATTCTTTTATTTCAGACTCAATTAACATTCTTTTATTTCAGACTCAATTAACATTCTTTTATTTCAGACTCAATTAACATTCTTTTATTTCAGACTCAATTAACATTCTTTTATTTCAGACTCAATTAACATTCTTTTATTTCAGACTCAATTAACATTCTTTTATTTCAGACTCAATTAACATTCTTTTATTTCAGACTCAATTAACATTCTTTTATTTCAGACTCAATTAACATTCTTTTATTTCAGACTCAATTAACATTCTTTTATTTCAGACTCAAAGAACATTCTTTTATTTCAGACTCAATTAACATTCTTTTATTTCAGACTCAATTAACATTCTTTTATTTCAGACTCAATTAACATTCTTTTATTTCAGACTCAATTAACATTCTTTTATTTCAGACTCAATTAACATTCTTTTATTTCAGACTCAATTAACATTCTTTTATTTCAGACTCAATTAACATTCTTTTATTTCAGACTCAATTAACATTCTTTTTAGGGCTGCGGAAATTATAGATTAATCTCTAGATTAATCGTTAAAAATTTTATCGATTAAATATCGATTAAAATAATTTTAATCGATAAAACTTCGATTAAAATTTAAGAAAAAATTAATTTTTTTTTAAATTTTAGTAATAAATAATAAATTATTAATAATTAATAATAATTTATATATATTGTTTTACGTACAAACATCTCCCGCGTAATATTAAAATTTATTTTATTAATGTATGCTGACAGGCAGACGTCATCTATAAAATGGCTGACAGCCAGAGCCGTATTTACACCATTTTGGGCCCCCGGGCAAAGAAATAGTGTTTGGCCCTTCCCCTGCGGGTATAAAAAATGAATATACATAATATATATAAATAAACATATTCCCATGGGGCCCATATGCTTGTGGGCCCACGGGTAAATGCCCAACGGGCCTATGCGTTAAGACGGCCCTGCTGACAGCCTAAGCGCAGTTAAATTTAAACATATTTAACTAGAAAGTTGAGCATATATGTTGTTTTTAAGCTAACTGCGGATGGCAAAGTCGAAGATGGTGAAAACGTTTACTGTGTCCACTGCCATAAACAATTCTCTTTTAAAGTATCAAATACATCGCTGATGTACCACCTTCAGAACAAATCAAGTATCAAAACATTGTCATGAAATTTAGTTCAAAATATTCTTAATTTTCAATGTCCGTGAGAAATGTTCAGTTTAATGACGTCATAAATTTCTATTTTTGGTTTTAATCAAAATTATCGATTAATTAATCGATAATTTTTCAGAAGTTAACGATTAAATTTAAATTAATCGATAACAGCCCTAATTCTTTTATTTCAGACTCAATTAACATTCTTTTATTTCAGACTCAATAAACATTCTTTTATTTCAGACTCGACACTAAAAGAAATTTTATCAATTAATTTAAATTCTACAAAAATGAACACAAGAAATAAATTAACTGTGATCATTAAACAACCATGAAGCCCAAACAGAATACCAAAAGTTAACTCACTGAGAGTATGAGGCCCCCATTCCCCTGTGTCCTATGTCAAGTGATGTGTCTCCAGCCTTCTTCCACTTCCAGTGTGTCTGGAAGCAAGTTTCCATGTTCATCAACAGGCCAGGAAGTGGCTTTGCAATTAAGAATTCAACTACAGAGAGAATATAAATTTCAAATTGTCACACCAAATATTAAAAAATAATAATAAAATAATAACCCTTTTTCAGACCATGACGGTCTATGGGGCAAGTGAAGTAGCGTTCACAAGTTTCATTGAGACACCACTAACGAGCAAGGGATTGTGTGGCTAGCACAATGCCCCAGGGGCCTTGCCAGCACCGAGGCTCGAACCCGTGACTCTCTTTTGCCTCGATTCGACAGTCCAGCAAGCTACCGCTAGACCATCGCGCCCCTTCACTTTTTAAAAAACTTTTAAAACAATATTTTTAAAGGCCCCATTTAAGTTTTTAAACATTTTTAAAACTTAGATCTGTTTCAGTATTCCAATTAAGAAACATGTTAAAATATTAATTTTATTTTTTTTAAACTCACATTTTAGCTTGCCTCTAAAGGAATATTAAACTCGGTGGACAATTTTAACAAGATTTTGAGCTTATGGTCATCCATATATCATGCACACGCTGAGGGGAGGGGCTGGTGGATAGATTATTGAGATTGTGCACACTGACGCATACTAGAGGGGGGGCCCTCAAATGAATGGATAGATTATTGTGATTGTGCACACTGATGCATACTAGAGGGGGGCCCTCAAATGAAAGGATAGATTATTGTGATTGTGCACACTGATGCATACTAGAGGGGGGCCCTCAAATGAATGGATAGATTATTGTGATTGTGCACACTGATGCATACTAGAGGGGGGGTCCTCAAATGAATGCGAAGACATCCACAGGCAGACGGCCAGTTGAAATCACACACAAAGATTGAACAAAAATAAGTTCTCACTGGGAGGCAATGGGTAAATAGGCATAGGTGAGGGGGGGGGGTCCAAAATTACGGGGTGTAGAGGGGTAGGGAAGTATAACTTTTTTTGTATCCATTAATATGTGTATGGGCGTCTACAAGTTTTTAAAAAATGTATTATTCTGCTTTCTTACAAGATCAGAAAGTGATGACAGCAAAATTTTGATTTGTAACAAGATATGCTGTCTATGGGTAAACAGTGTTAGCAGATTTCAACTTCTAGGTGAAACTAATGATCAATGTTCCCTTTAAGCTGCGCGCCCGCGCAGATATCTGAAAGACGCCTCACACTAGTTTAGAATTACAGTGCGGCCAAATTTGTAAAATATAGCACAAAAATGTACGCTGTGCAACTTTGCACACAAGTTCTTTTACTTTGCACACGGACCAACGGATCTTAGAGAGAACATTGCTAATGATAACATGTGACAGTTTAGCTTGCCAGCATATGTTGTAGAACATGAAAAGGTAAAGATCCATACTGTTTATCTCTCCGATGGGCCTGTGGTTGCAGCCTATGATTGGGAATTTCCTGCTGTGCTGGGATTCCCGTTGTTTGTACGGCAAAAGATGAGCGGCACCCACAAACTTGGGCACTCGGTTGGTTTCACACACAAAAAAGTCCAATTGAAAACCCTGATAGAGAGGATGGTATATTAAGGACTGAATTTAGACCTTAGGAAGGAAAATACACATTATTTCAAACAAATATAATTAATTGATGAGGACTCTAGTCTTGTTTAAAAGTGGTTAAGAATTCTGGACTTAGTTTAATTGTCCTTAGATTAATCTAGATTCATCTAGTCAAATCTTGCAAGTCAAAAAATATATATATATGTGGGGTGTGAGTGATGAAAAAAACAACAACTATGTTTATTAAATTAAATATGAAATTGTTTATTTTTTGGTGTGATGAAAAACACACACTGTTTATTACATTAAACATGATATTGTTTGGTATATTCATCACAATGAGAAACAATTTAATAAAAATTTGATCTGAAGGGTTGACACTAACCAATAGCTGTGGGTCAGGCATCTGTGTTCGGAATACAATGTAGTTGTCTTTGAGGTACACCATGCCAAAATGCTCCTGAAGAGATGGTCTGCAATCATCATGCGCAAGATTCTAGTAGCGTACAAAAAAAATAATTTTTTTAAACATTGGTCCTATCCATTGAACATAGCTTCAGGGTGGTTGGATAGCAGTTAGTAAGACAATGGACAAATATGCTGGTTTCAAATCCAAGAAATCAAATTTTTAAAGTATTTGGGTCACTTAATATATGTCAATAAATGATGTCATATGATTTCGGTCGATTTCACACACACACAAATTTTTCAGAACCTCTCAATTTCATGCTAAACGATTATCACTCTATTTAAATTCCATAAAAAAAATTTTAAAATATTTTGTCAAAGAAGACAGAACAAAAATTTGTGATTTCATTTGAAAGGTAAGTGGTTCAAGTACAAGATAAGTAAAAATATTTAAAAATTTCAAATGAAATGATTTTACAATAATTTTTTCCTAGACCAGATTGTATTGAAGGAGGAGCGTCTGTGATAAAATAAGATAATTGGGATTAGCTTGGCTCACAAGATTCCTAGAAAAATGAAAGATGGTTGAGGAATTGAATAATTATTTGGAGACATCAAGACTTGAGATCAGAGTAAAAAAACTTACACAAACTAAAACATCGTCAAAAGGGCAGGCCACTGGACCATCTCTGGAGTCTTCATTCTCGTCCTCTGTTCCTGAGGCTCCCTGAGAAAAAAAATATTCATTTTTTTAAAAAACTGAAACTGAACAATAAATCTATTTATATTTTCTATAAGATGTATTATGTGAATGATGTCAAGATTGTGTATATGTCATCTTCATTATAAATTTTTTAAATAATTCTTTGTTTACTTTGTTGTTTTAAATGTACAACTTTGCATTCTACTTCACACTGCCCGACTTTAAATAAATTATAAAAACATATTTTATATAAATATTTATACCCATAATCCCCAAGAAATTAACACGCCCTTTAACCCCATCCTGTTAAAAAAAAACGGATGCCCTCTTTAGTATTTATGCTGCTAATTCAACATAAGTCTGTCCACAGTCGATATTTATGATAAATAATTGCAAGGACTTGTCTCCTAAAGAAAGAAAAAAGGCTTTAGACTTGTGCTCTATTCTAATAATAGAAGGGAATTAATAAATGCTGGTGTAAAAAAATTATAAAATATTTTAAAGACCAACCTGAGAAGAGTAGTCCATGGCTTGACATTTGATACTGTAAGTCTGCTCTCTGTGTTTGGCTTTCCACATGTAGATTGGGTTACTGTGAAGACGAATCTGAACTTCACACTGATTTATCAACCACCCCTTGCCAATATTCTCTTCGCCATCTGGAAAACATGCCCGGATATTTTAATAATTACAAAATAGCAAATTTTAGATTTGACAAAGTCAATCCATTTTTTTTTATACTCATTTAACATTTCTTTGAAAATGCTGTAATTATTTTTAAAATGTGTTGTCACTATTAAGTGAATAGGTCATTTAAATATATGTATTTGTTCACTGTTAAGTGTACTACCCTAGTGGTTAGCGTCCACATAGAGACATAGATTGCACCACTATTGCCACCCCACTTTATTTTTATTTTGATATTGACATCACTTTTTAAATGTGTAGCACCGCCACCCTTTCCCTCGTGTTGACTAAACGTTCTATTGGAAGGTGGAGATTGCACTTGGGTGATGCCAGGATTACTGCTAACTCTTGCGAAGTTTTTGTGGCATTTTGAGTTGAATGACTTTTAAATTCCTTTGTGAGGCACTGTTACTATACGAGATAAATCTTTAGTTATGTTAAATGTATGAACCCATAGAAAGGCCTGAGCTTAAAAAACCACAGCTCATTATAATAAAAATCCAATCATTAAACATTAGGAAAAAAATACAAAGGTAAACAGTGTAAAATTGTTCACCAACAAAAATTTAATTAAATCTATGTTTAGGAAATGTCATAATTATTAGGAATACTATTAATGCTTTCCTCTGGATTTTAAGACATTTTTTATGTTTAAATCCTATGTCTTAGTTAAAAGTGTTGCCAATAAGTTAAGCTTTTAATTTAATTAACACTTTTTTTTAAGAGGCTCATAGGAAAATATTTACATGACAAAAAATTGCTATACATTTTGTGTACCATATTTTCCAAAATATGCCTCAGCCAATTGAAGGGTCATTGCACCACCTGGTTAAATAAAAATAATAATAATTTATATCAGATGAATTATACAAATTTAAAAGGGAAGCAAACATAATTTGTCAATAACATCTGTTTTTTTAATGTAATCACTGAAATTCTAATAAGCTCAGAATGCAGCTGAACGAACACCTGATAAAAATGACTGGTTCGTCATAGGTTTTTTTTCTAATTAGAATTTCTATCAGTATGTTGTTCCCAAGATCATATTTGACACGACTTTATAAAAAAATGCTTCATTCGTTGGTCAAGATTTACCTGGTTCAATCAAACTGTCATTTGGAGAGATAAAGCTCTAATGCAGAAGATCTTGGCTGGGAATCAATTTAATGCAAAAATAAAAGCATCAGGGTCAAAGTTCAAGGGCAGGGTGTAGCCCCCACAGAAGACAGACGGAGTCTGGACAGAGAGCTGATGGCTCACCTTGTGTGGTTAAGTATCTGGGTTTGATGTTGGTCTCCCATTTATATACAGTCATGCCATCGGTCAGGGAAACAACAGAGTCATGATTCGTTACAAATTTCCTCTGCTTAAAAACAAAGTAGCGGTAATGATAGGTGGTGCTTTGTTCTAGTAAGACAGAGCATGCCCAAAGTTCTCTGTGGATTAAAATGACAGAAATCATTGCTTTTTTGTTTATTCTCCAAATGAAAATATAACACACTGATAACAAATTTAAAAAAACTTGTAAAATACAAGAAAATTCATGCATTCAGTTTCTAGTTTGAAACAACAAGACATATTATAGTGTTTCAAATAGCAAGATTTGTGGTAATTTTTTTTAAAAATTTAAAAAATAAATAAATTTTCTTCTTCTTCGTTCTCAATTTGAGTTTTGCGTGCCGACGAGTTTTGCGCCAATTGGCGCGTGGTCTCCAACTTCAGCCTGCTGTTTTTTCTGGATGTGCTTCCATAGCCTTTGGTCAGCCAAGACCATCTGCAAGGCAGCAGTTGATTTTGGCAAGTGATGCAGCGTTCACATGCCACGGCTATATGGGTTCCACGCATTACCCAGCCGCCTTTTATTTTCCCTAACTATGCGTTAGGTACCCACTCGAAGCTGGGTGGACTCTGGGACGCCCTAGGCCCCGGGAACAAATCCATGGCTTCCCATGGATTCGAACCCATGACCATCGGTACGCCAGTCGAGCGCGCTGCCACTCGACCACCGTATCCCCCTAAATAAATTTTAAAAATCAAATTTTTATTGAACATAATTTTATCAAATAAGAATCTGATGAAGATTTTATATTTTTTATTCACCCATTGGCATCCAATGGATCTTTTTCCATTTCTACTGCTTTAAGTGGATTCCAGGCTCCGAGACAAATGTCATCTCCGACAAGGCCTACCATTTGTCCTGGGAATGTGTCCACAAAAACAGTGAATTTCACCCTCACACACATGACTGTTGCGTGACGTGAAGTAAGAGCAGCAGCTACTGAAAAAAACCTTATTTAAGGTGACACTAACAAAATAAATTATTAAATTAAACCATTAAAGCTAATTTAACATCTGCGTATATGCTTGATATGAGTGAAGAAGCAAAGGTCCAGCATTATCAGGTGTTTGACAAGTGCTATCTGAAATAGAAAGAAAAAAAAATCGAATTTAGCACAAAATCTTTTCTACTATATAAAACCAATTACACATAAAGGGAGATACATAAGATATAATGAGAAGGTTTAAAATTAAGCCCTAGATATAGGCGGCTGGGTTTTGTGCTAGCCACGCAATCGTATGTCGTGACTAAATGAAACGTTTGAATGCTGCTTCACTTGCCCTAAGATCTTCAAGGTCTGAAAAAGGGAATTTAAAAAAAAAGTATGCCCCATCTATATCACTAAATTAGGCTGTCTATTTATTTTCTACTGACTGTGTTAAGTGGGGCATACTTCAATGTCTGGTTTTAACTGAAATCAACACTTGCAAAACATTTGTGGCAAGACAGGTCTTCTTGACCATATATAATTGCATACAAGTCGCACTGGTGGAAAGGTTGCACCACTGGTTAAGGGTTATCCAAGTGATGTTGAACCACAGATAGGTCACACCATGATCTGGGACATCATTCACTCACAACTGTCATCATGTGTGATGTACACTGCTTGACCATCCTTGTTTTCTTTACACTATTCATGCTTTCTTTTCCTATCAATACACAAAAAGTTATTTGCTTGTTTTATATATTCTTAAATGTGGACAAATTCATCAATTACATTTTTAAAAGCTGGAGGATAAAGCCTACTGTGTCTTTAAAGTTAAACATTTCTATGATTAATAAATTTCCAGTCAAGTCTTGTACAACCCTATAGACTGGCAGGGGTCGGGTTTCGAGTTAAACCTAACAATCATAAAACAGTGAAAAGTGAAACTGCAAACTCCCTTTCTGCAGATATATTTACCATTACTTCTGCTATACAAGTAATGTACTTATGAAAATGGTGTTAATTTTTTCTTCAGAAGCCAAAAATCTAATTTTAGAAATAGCTATTCATCCAAGTCACCACATGCTTCAGCAACCTAATGTTTTTGTATCACCTTCATAAAAATTTTAATTGAAGAAGATTCTCAGAGTGATCTAACACTATTAAATAAACAAATTGAATGGTCACAAGGTATTTTAACCATGTGCAGAGTATACAGGACAACACTCTCAATGGGGAGTGACATAAAAGGGAAAATTGCAAACCAATTTATAAAAGGCAAACCAATTTATAAAAGGCAAACCAATTTATAAAAGGATAATATATTGAGCAGGTGACATCATAAATAGGAGAAGTCCCGATGCCCGCTTAATGAGGCTTGCATGTGATAAAATGAACCAGGTCCTCAGAGCCTAACAGCTCGACCCAAAAGAGAATGAACATTCACACCAAGCACTCACAATGCCCCTCCCAAGAATTACATTTTCTTGACTTTGGAATAATTTTATTACTAGAATCTTTATTTTAAAAACCAGCCTAAAATTTAATAAAGGCCAACATTACTGAAATAATTAAAGACATGCCATATGAATATGCCTATAATTATAATGCCTATCCTAATTATCAATATAATGTACACCACTTCTGTGCTTAAAAACACTCCTTCCCAACTAAAGAAATTCATTCACTGACCCTGTGCAGTGTACTTTGCAACTCAAATGTGAGATTCAATAACCTCCTTTTTAATGTAGTTTCCATCAATTTGTACTTATTTGTATTTTTAACTAATTAAAATTATATCAAAGTTTCCCACAATTCTAAGTTAGCTAGTAACTAGGCTAGTTATACTTATTCATTTTAGCCAAAAAATTGTTTCTAGGCCCTAAGCAAAGACACAACACACACTCACAGAAACAGTGACAAACTTGAAGTAAGTATGTCAATGTCACTGATGACGTTAAACACTTCACACTATCATTAATCATTGTTAAATTCACTGTAATTATTTAATTTATAATCTTAGCTTCCTCGTACTCTGTGATGCCAACATATTTCACATTTAAAAAAACAGTCTTGTATGGGACCTAACCATATAACAGATGTGTGTGTAAAGATAAATTATACATAAATATATTTAATTCAAAATGATATTAAATTTGTTTAGATTTAGAGCTTCGTTATGACTTACGACTTATTAACTTTTAGGACTTTGGAATATTAAATTATTATCACTACTTTTTACTTTTTATGGTACGTTTAAGTTACACAACTTTTTTAAAAAATCAAAACTTGTTATTATTTTATTATTTTGAGACTTTTATCTTTGTCATAATTAAAATCATAATAATTTAATTTGTTCAAAATATAATTTATTAGTAAATAGCATTAACGTACATCTATTTCTTTTGAATTTATGAATTAAAATTCACAGTCAAATTAAATTAATAGTCTTATTATTATGATGTATCTTGGATGACTTTCTAATGTATCGGTAATTTCACAAAGGGTATTGTTATATTTATAGCAACACCAAATTAAATAACCAAGGACTTGACTTGAGAATGTCATGATGTAGTATATAGTAACAAAAGAGTAGATTGATACATTGTATGGAATGAGTCGTCCCGATCCCAGCTCTGAAGAAGGGCTAATAGAGAGATTCCCCGTAAGTTGAAATGCAGTATCCCTCCACTCCAAACCCAGCAGTAGCAGAGCAGTAGACATAGGTAGTAGTAGTAGTAGTCTGTAACTGTAGTAGTTAGCACAGTAGTGACAGTACAACGACAAGTAGAACAACAGTTAACAGCAGCAGCCATCTCATCTCAATCTTGATGAATAGGTAAAAGCAAAGAGAACGGTGCGCTTGATAAATGGTATTTTTGGCTGCTATATTCGTTTTTTTCTGACAACTAAACCTAACCCAGACCCTAAAACTACAACCTTAATTACGTTTATGGATAAAAATAATTGCACTTATTCCCTTTTAAAGTGTAAAAATACAACATTTCATTCACGGAAGCACGCGCTCTGCCATAACAATGTAAATTGTAAAGGCCGATGGTAGACACCACGTAGCGCGCAGTCTAAACTAAGTTGGGTGGATGACACGCATTACGCAGTCTAGATTGTGGAGGGTGGATGGCGCGCATTACTCAGCCTACACTGTTTATTTTGGTATACCCAGTCCACCTTAATAGCTTAAAATTTATTTTTAAAAAGATTTATGATTTTAAAATTAATTTGGTAAAAGCAAAGAGAACGGTGCGCTCGATAAATCATATTTTTGGTTGTTATATTATATTTGTTGTTTTTTCTATTTTAATTTAAAAAATAGACAACTAAACCTAACCCAGACCCTAAAACTGAAACTACAACCTTAAAAAAAAAGACTCAAACGAAACTCTTTTTCTATTTTAATTTTAAAAATAGACAACTAAACCTAACCCAGACCCTTAAACTGAAACTACAACCTTAAAAAAAAAGACTCAAACGAAACTCTTTTTCTATTTTAATTTAAAAAATAGACAACTAAACCTAACCCAGACCCTAAAACTGAAACTACAAACTTTTTAAAAAAAAGACTCAAACAAAACTCCAACCTCCAACTAGAGTTCAAGAATCTAATGTCCTAACCGTGAGACCACAGAAGCTCATGTACCATATGAATTTTTAAAAATCTTATAAAGTAGTCACATGAAACGGACCCGGATGAAAGAGCAAAATGTGACGTCACACACATATTAACGCAGTTACTCCTTTCTCGGTGTAGGACACAGAGTATGCCGCGTAGGACGCGACAACCAAGCTTTACAGTGTATGCCCCGCATTGCGCGGTATCCACCCACTTTGAATTGTAAATAGTAGAGCGCACCATTCTCTTTGCTTTAGCCGATGAATAAATCCGAAAATAAAAAAATATAATATTATTATTACATAGGCATCATTTACTGTTAGCAGGCACATATTGAAACAGTTACTATGACTATACTATGAATCATGAAGTTTAAGTTTAGTAGTAATCCTACAGTTTATAGGCTACTTTATAATTTATACACATTTATTATTTCACAGCGAAATTTAATTTTCTTGTCAGAACTTACGTTTTTAATTTATTAAATGCATTATTATATGTTGTATTTTAGTTAAGCTATTGTAGTAATAGTAATAATATTGTTAGTTTAGTAGTATATATAGGGGTCTACAGCAGTGGCGTCACTAGGGGGGGGCGGGCCGCCCCGGGTGACACCCATCAGGGGGTGACACCCGAGCCTAAAATTTTACTGTGTACGATTTTATGTCAGAAAAAAAAGATGACACATTGTTAAATCTATAAAGAAATTAAGAAATACAATGAAATACATTAAACGCGAAAACTCTTATTTAAAAAAATATCAGTTAACTTGCAACAATAAAACAGTCACAACACGCAAACAACATTAAAACAAATTTGGAAAAAAAAAGTAACATTCACAGCAGAGAGATCATTAAAAAACGGCTGGAATGAAAGAGGCAGTATGTTATGTTTTAAAGATTAAAGCCATTTGGGCTTGGACACAACGACAGCGCGGACGAATCCCACCTCCCAACTCCCTCCACCACAGTGGGGTGGGGGATACGATTTTTATCCCCCCACCCCCACCCCCCAAAAAACACCCAAAAAAAACACACCAAAAGATGGGTTTTCTTTGTTGATGTTTTTCTTGAGGAAAATTATGATTTCAATGTCTTTGAGTTAATATTTTATATATATATATTTATTAAAGGCGTGAAATCATAGATATGCATGTTTATATACAGGTAGTCCTCCGGTTACGACGGTCCCATCCCGACTTACGCTGTTTCGTGGTTACGAACGCGCCCCCATAAAGAATAATATTATGCGTTATTCCGTATTTTAAAATATTTTTTAAATATTTTTTTCATGAGGTAACGAATTGTTTTCTCTAATTTAAATAACAAAAATTATTGAAAAATATGTATGATTATTATTTCAATCTACAACTTTCGTTTGCGAATTTTTCAAATGCCGAAGTTTTCAATCAAGTCAATAAAGCTGAGTAAGCTTACAAGTTCCTTTTCAATGCTCATTAGAGAAGAGAGAGCATATTCAGTCATTTTTTTCCCATGCAAATTCAAACTCATTATATATTCTTTTCAACTTTGAAAAGGATCGCTTTCAGCTGCAGTTTGATGTCATCATTGAAAAATAGATGTGAAGTGCGATGTGTACATTTGTAAAGGCCTGTGTGAAATATAGCTCATTCAAAATCAGCAAAATTTTTAGCTCTGTGCACCTTTTTTGAGTTTCGCTTTGTGCTACTTCCTTTTCCTTACTCTAAGCCTGGGGCTGGACAATAACTTTTTTAAGAGTTCTGAAAATTTGACTAATTCTGAAAAGTAAGCAGTCTTCGATATCACTTGAATGTTCTTCCATTAACTTGGCTGCTGCCCATCGGGTGGCAAAATTGCTGAGCTCAGTTAAGTCTGTAAGAAAGCCAAATTTCTCATGGATGTCTTTATATGCGCCTAACCGATGTTGTAGGCCTTAAGAAAGTTTGTCAATGATGACCAGAAATACCTCAATCTTGAATTTTTGTCTCGAGGAGAGTACTGTTTTGTTGATGTCCCTTTATCAAACTGACGCTTTCTTTTTTGTTTGATAGTATTGAAGATTGTTTGCACTGTTTTTACCACGGACTTTTCCTTTCCTTTGTCTTCATAGGAATCAAATTAAGAATGCTATCTTTTAACAAAATTAATGAGATACTTCTTTTCTAAAATTGTTTCCCAAATTTCAAGTAAAATAGCGACTTCCAGTTGTTCAATTTCCTTTAGAAATCGTTCTTCTCAAGTCGAAAGTCACGTGGCTGATTTTCATTTGTTGCTAATTCTTACAGTGCTGCGATATTCTCATGGTATGAGTTATTAATAGTCCTTACAGCATCATGTCAGGCTGACCATCTTGTGTCAGACAAGGCTTTGTTAGCATGTATCAATTTCATATGTTTTTGAAATACCTGTCAACGATGAGTAGATGCAACAAGCCGGTTATAAAGATTTTGCAGAAGACAAAAAAAATCTAACCGCAGCAGGACAACATGCTGCTCTTTTCCCAACCAAATTAAAGGAATGAGCTGTGCACGGCATATAATGAGCTACAATGAACTTCTCCCGAAGAATAGCCTGGTTTCCGTTATACTTCCTACTCATTTGCAGCATTGCCGTATGACTGTCCAAGGCATTTTCAGGGATTCGTACAAACATAATAGCCTGCATCTTTATTATACACTATAATTCATAATAAGTTTGGGGTCCTTAAATTATTGGGGGCTTTAGCCCGTTTAGCAACCCCCTTTTAATCCGCCATAGGGGGAGTGTCACGCATCTGTGACGATGCGGTACGAGGAGGGGGGATGTTTGAGAAATGTGACGTCACATCAAAAACGTGCAACTTTAAATAAAAGTTCCACTTAAATACTTGATTGTTTACCATTTTATTTACTGTACTTACATTTTCAATGACTTCACGCGTGTTACGATATTAGAGTGCAGACTTACCCTAAATACATATTTAAATGAAAAATAAAATTTAAAAAACGTAAAAAACCAAGTTTTTGACTATAAATCCTTTATGTACGAGCTAAAAGAATGTTCATTATAATACGCAGCGCAAGACCATCGAAAAATACAAAATTGCAGTTGTGTCGTAAAACATGTTTAATATAATGCGCACCGATCAATAATATGTTTATAAAAAGTGTTGTCAATAAAATACGCACCTATTGCGCGATAGAAAGGTTGTTCAATATAATGCGCACCCTTACACTCTATCTCAAAAATTAACATGATACTTAGGAATAAATAAAATAATATAAAAAATCAATAATTTAATTACGGTACATGTGATCGATCTGAAATTTTGATACATTGTTTTTATCATCGGTACGAAACTCCCTGCAAATTTCAGCTCGCTAGCTTACGAGGAAATGGGTTAAAAATTGATCCAAAGTTTTGGCGACAAGCAAGGGTGCAAGCAAGCAACCAGACACCACGAGTTAATATAAAGGATTTAAATATAATTTGCAACATGCTAATTTTTATTGAGAAAATCCGGCTCGGGGGGGAGGGGGGGGGAGGGGTGTCAAAGCTTTGTGACGTCATATCGTAAAAAAGGGGTGGGCTCTAAGTTTTTGTGACAAAGTATGACGCTGGGGGAGGCTGGGGTAAAAATCGGCAACCTCGCGTGACATCATTTACGGACGGCCCCTTCAGTCGTGAAGGGGTGACACCATGAGCTACCGCCCCGGGTGACACCAACCCTAGTGACGCCTCTGGTCTACCGATATGCCTTTTTGCCGATATTACCGATACCGATATTACCGATATTTTTTTTGCCGATATGAGTATTTGTTCGGACAAAAACCAGCGGTAATATTTGATGACGTCATTCTTAAATTTATCACTCATAATTATTTATCTTTTATATTAGGGGACTACCGATATGCATTGTCGCCAATGTTACAGATATTTTTTTTCCGATATGAATATTTGTTAGGACAAAAACCAGCGGTCTTATTTGATTACATCATTCTTAAATTTATCACTCCTAATTATTTATCTTTTATTTTAGGGGTCTACCGATAAGCATTTTTGCCGATATTACCGATATTTTTTGCCGATATGAGTATTTGTTAGGACAAAAATAACAGCGGTCATATTTGATGACGTCATTCTTAAATTTATCACTCGTAATTATTTATATTTTAAATTATTTTATAATTAGGGGTCTACTGATATCCAGTTTTGCCGATATTACCGATTTTTTTTCCGAAACTAAGTTTCCGATGTATTTACAAGTTCCAGATCATGACCTACACAGGACTCATAACAAAACTAACCGTCCTTTATAAAAATGTACAATCAAAATTAGGAAGTCCTTTTGAAACTTCAACCTTGACTCATAATTATTAATTCTAACCAATAGTTTAATGGCTTTTGCACACGGCCACCTTTATGAATGAAACAATGAGAACAGAGCAATAGTAATAGAATGAAAATGAGGTTGAAGGTTGAATGGTTGCCAATGACAACAAGTCTTCACACGGTACATTTTGTTATTCCATACGAAACTAAATGTTTTAGACATCTGCGATTCTGCGTGCATCTTTGCTATTAGAGCAATTACGTGAACATAATGTTTACATGTTATACATTTATTAGAGCAATTACGGTATAATTGGCATCGGCACTATTTACACAGTATTTCTGAGCATACGAAAATCGGCCGATACCTAAACAATATCAAAGCACATGGCACACTGTATCGTGGCTGCACATATTAATACTAGGACTATTTGGACTATTTCAATACCGGTATCAGGGTCGATATATTAATTTGTCGAGATATTGTAAATCTAAATGATAGTTTTTTTGTTTCCGTTTTTTTTTGGGGTCAAAATGTCACTTATTATGAAATATCGGTGACGTCAATATCGGGACCTTTACATGCTACCGATACCGATATTGCCGATATCCAGATATCGGTGCCGATATATCGGCCAGCCGATATATCGGTAGACCCTAAGTATATATATACATAATTAGTAATACTAGTATCGTTTTACTAATAACCAATACTTACTAATTGTAATACATGTAGACATGTAGTACTAATGACTAATACTACTAATAGTAATAGGTGGCTAATTAATTTTGAAATTGAATAATTTTTAGTGTTTTATTAAAGTTTTAGTATTATTATTTTGTGTGTTTTCATTATATTCAAATATAACGTGTGATAACTTTAACTAAATCTTTTCATTTAATTATTTAATTATATATATGCATGAGGGATAAAATGAATAAGTCTTAAGCCATTTCCGACAACCCCTCATATTTTTGAAGGGGCGATGACTCGATGGACATTAAAAATTTCCACATTACGGGGTATAGAACAACTTTTGAGTGATTAGTCCATTTTTGATGAAATAAAGTTATTCTGATTGGAAAATAAATAACCTACATATCATTTTTATATCAAACCTATATCTATAAAGGTTATTTTTAAAATTCGATTGTTCTGACATAACTGTTAAAAGAATTAAATTCTTGCCGATAACACAATAGTAATCCCTTCACATTGGATATCGTGGTACTCGTAAATTCCCGGTCCACACGTCACCGATGACGAAGCACGTTTTTATTTGAAGAAATGTGTCGTAAAACGCAAAAAATGGATACAACCGTAAGAGTCGAGTCAAGAGTCAATGTCGCCATGACAGTTTTTGCGTGAATTTTCCATATGCGCAGAACGATGCGCGATTGAGTATCGAAGTGCCTAAAATTACAGCGCTAATTTGTAAGTCTTATTAATTTCTAAGGCGTTTTTTCTGCCCTCTATGAATATGATACATAATCCGGTCACGATACGTCCTTTTTGTTAATCTAGCGCCCTGCTTGCCAGATGTTTTTTACCCATGCTAAAATAAATTTACTGACTGAAGATTTTTTTTTAAAAAGTATTATTTATCTATTTTAACCCTACCAGATCGAGTTACCGAATGTTAGGTAATAGATTTAATTCCTAAATACCGAGTTACCGAATTCTAGGTATTTGGATATCACTTGAATAAGTTCTAAAAATAACAGCCAATCGTCGTTAAATCTCGGATTTTTTGCAAGATTAGTGTTTACAAATGGTATTTTCCTGGAATAAAGCAGTGAGTCGTGATTACGGTTGATTTTTATAAAAAATAACCATGAAAAGATCGGCGGATCCACCGGAAAAAGAGCAAGTATGATACCCACCAAAAATAGACTTGCTATAAAACAATACATCAAAGACAAGCCTACAAAATGGGGAATAAAATCGTTTCTTCTTTGCGAAAGTCAGACAGGCTACATAGACAACACTGAGATCTACACTGGGGCAGCACCAATTGTTGCAACAGAGCTGGGTGCTGTGGGAAACACTGTGGCTCGTCTTTTGATATCACGTGAGAAGGAAAAGAAAGCACATATTATCGTTATGGATCGGTACTATAACACTGTAAAATTAGCAAGGTACATGCTGAATGAGCTGCAAACAGGAGTTGTTGGTACTCTTCAACAAAATAGAAAATTTTTCCACTGTCCTTGAAGAAGGTGGATAAGCTTGCGAGAGGTGAAAGTCGCTTTCGATGTCAGGGCAGCATAACCTGTATGGTATGGCAGGATTGGAGGCTAATTACAGTGGGGCCCGCTTAAGTCGGCGGCCTCGGGGTATGAAAAATGGCGCAGAGATAACCGATCACCGAGTTAAACGAAAACCAATATGGCGGCAAAATATTAACATAAGCTTGAAATTTCTTTATAATTATATACATGATGTGCGTTAATTAGTGATGGGACGATTAATCGGAATCGTATCGGAATATCGGCACCCTATTTCTTCACTCTTTCCTAAGGTTGTTAAGACTGTTCGTTTTTAAGGACCGTTTAAGTTTAAATATAACCCTTTATTGCGTCAGCGCAGTTTTTTTTCCCTAGTGCATAACTACATGTATAAGGAATTCATCTAGTCCTGCCCGACACACCTCATGAGAATGTACATTTACATGCACATGATTTTGGAGGTGTTTTTTTTACACAAAGGCGTTGCCGTTATATGTTTATCATGACGTATATATGACTCATAACAAAGCGAACTCTTCTCTATAAAAGTGTACAAAAATAAATTAGGAACTCCTTTTGAACTTTTGAACCTTCAACTTTGATACATTTTAATAAATTCTAACCAATAGTTCTTATGAATGAAACAATGAGAACAAATCAGTAGTAATAGAGTCAAAATGAGGTTGAAGGAAGAATGGTTGCCAATGACAACAAGTCTGCACACGGTACATTTTGTTATGCCATACGAAACAAAATGTTATAGACATGTGATTCTGCGTACATCTTTGCTATTGGAGCAATTACGTAATACTCGGCATCACTTACGCGGCCGATTGCCGAGTATCTCCGAGTATACAAAAATCGGCCGATGCCAAGTAGCCAAACCGATCGGTTCAGCCCTATCGATAAGAACATTTTCAAAAGCTGGCGATTTAAGTTAGTAACACAGCGCAGTGAGCAAGCGGGCTGTGACGTCACCAGCGAGGCAGAAATTTTATGCCTTCACTTGGTTATTAAAAAATCACATCTAACATTTTCAAAAGCTGATGATTGGTCATGGGGATCGAGATAACCTACACTAAGTGGCAAATTTGGCACTATTTTGTGCTTGAAATATTAGGGCTCTGCGACTTAAAAAAATCAAATTAGCCGCTGAAAAAATGCAAAGACAAAGAGAGAATTTGGCAGTTCCAAAAAAAAATGTCGACTTAATAGAGCTGGCGAGTGAACCAGGCTCGAGTTAAGTGGGCCCCACTGTACATTCATCTCAAACTTTCATGACCCAACACAAATAGGAGTAGCAAACAGAAGCAACAAAGATGGAACACTTGATGAAGTTCCGATGCCACAGCTTGTCCAGGACTACAATCGCCACATGGGCGGTTGTGACAAAAATGATCAAATGACGCGCCTCCATCGCTCACGCCATCATTACCGGTGGCCCTGTCGCCTTTTCATCAAATTGTTCATGTGGGCCTGCTACAATTCGTTTGTTATCTATGTGTCTAAACTAGAAGCAGCTGAGAAAAAACCCATGTTTTACACTATATACATCCAGAATCTCTGCATTGACCTGATTGGCAATTACCGCTCAACAGCCATTCGCCGAGGACAAATGGTACCATGCCCCCAACGCCACACACTAGGCAACCACTGGCCTGAAATTCCAGAAGCGACTGCTTCCAATCATGTCTGCACTGTCTGCTTGGAAAGACACCTTCAGTACAACAGAGCACACCCTGGTGTAGCATACAAGGACAACCCACACAAGAAGGTCAAGACCAACGTCAGGTGCTCTATGTGCAAAAAGTACCTCTGTGTAAAGCATGGCTCATCCTGCTGGGAAGACTACCACTCCAAGGCGCAATACTGGCGTTAGATGGAAGCATTGTTCAAATAATTAAACAATTATTATCTTCTAAATTAATTTTTTTTTATTTGCTGCGCGGTAATTCTAAACTGCTGCGAGGTGTCGGTCGAAAACCTTTGCGGCTGCGCAGCTCAGAGGGAACATTGGTGCAAAGTTGCACAGCATCCATTTTAAAATAATTATTTTGACTAAATTTGATGCGCGGTAATTATAAACTGCTGCGCGGCGGCGGTTAGATATCTGTGTGGCCGCGCAGCTTAAATGGAACATTGGATGGAAGTTAGGCCTATTTCCTACTATTCTAAAAGTTTGAGCTCATTCTGACCACTGGTTTTCATGATACTAGCAATTTTCTAACCCATGTACATTTTTTAAATTTTTGCTGGGGAGGCCAGGTATAGGGGCAAATTAGCTTGGGGAGCTCAGGGCTGGTAGGGTTAATGATTTTCTTAGAAGATATATGAATATTTTAAAGACAATTTCATTTTTTATTTCGTCACTAGATGTTTCTTATCTGTTTACAGACGCTCCTTCTATACAGAAGATTATTGCGTTTGATTCTTATTTTTTTGTTTTTAAGTAACCAAATTTCATTTGGCATCTTCCTGTGACAACCCGGCAAGTATGGTGCTATATAAACAAAATGGATGTATCCCACTCCGAATATGTAGCTTCAAGGGCCGAAAAAAAGCCTTAGAAATTAATACAAATTACAATTTAGCGCTCTAATAACTAAAATACAAAATATAATAATGCATTTAACAAATTAAAAATGTAAGTTTCTCAGGAGAAAATTAAATTTCGCTGTGAAATAATATACCTGTAGAAACTGCAGGATTACCAGTTTAATTATTGAGCAAAACTTCTTTGTGTAACACATTTTTGGCTTGGTTTAAACTACCAAGGCGGCTGGATAGCAAAGTCAATAGTGCGCTCGCCTCACAACCTGAGGGGCGTGGGACCTAGCCCACGTTAAAGCCACTATAAAAATGTTGATGAATGACTAAAGCTAAGAAAGTCCTTCGCTGACCTGGAGAGGGATGGGCGCCACCAAGGTCAATGAAGCCAGAGAATGTTCTAATGGAAACATCAGAACCCCCTACGACCTCGAAAAAAGGTTATGGGACCCAAAAAAAATACCAAACTTTATTTTATGGTCGGTCTTTAAATGAGTAACTTACTTTTTGGTTAAGACTTTTACCTTGATTTCCTAAATTAAATGAAATAATTACTTTATTTTATTTGAAATTACATCATAAAGTTGTCCATTACAAAATACTTGAGATGGCACATCAATGATAAATGATTTCAGTGCCTGCTCATGAATTTCGTATATGAATATGGCATGGTTATAGTGAGCTATTGCAAATGTCAAAGTACAGTCGAACCCACTTAGCTCGATTAGCTCGACCACCCTACTAACTCGACGTTTTTTATTGGAACCTCCAAATTCTCTCTTTGTTTTAGCATTTTCTCATCGGCTAATTCGATTTTTCTAAGTCAACGAAACCTAATACCACGAGCACAAAAGAGGGCCAAATTTGCAACTTAACATTGGTTAGCTCGATCCTCGTCGGTTCGCCTAGCAGTGCACTCGCCTAGCAATGCACTCTGGCATTTTTAGTTCAAAACAGTGTTGACATCTCGCTTTCTTCGAGACTTCCGGCTATTGTGTGATTCTACGAGATTTCAATAAAAATTACTGGATGTTTTGCGTGTGTGAATTATTAGTTCGACGTGTATCCATGGAGTATGTTTTCACCTGAGGTACTGGAAAATCGCGTAAGAGCTCGTTAATCGTCATTATTTCGCAGTGCATGTTATATTATTATTAATCTTAATTCATTTTCTGATGCATTAATCATTTTATTTTTTAAGATAAACGAATATCTTTAGAAATGAAAATAAAGGTTTGTATCGAGAATCGACGGTGGTTTTTATATAATTAAATAAAAATTTATTATTCTTTTAAAAGTTTGTTGTTGCTTTGTTACCAGTAAGATACGTGACTATGACTAACACGCGCGTGACGATGAAATCAAATCATTTTCTTAATATTCCAGTACATGTATATAATATTATTAATATACACGTCATCACTTTTGTAGGTCGAATTCTGATAAGGAATGATTTTTTTTAAAATTCGCTTAGACTTAGTTGCCGGACGAGGTCTAACACAGCCCACAGCGTGCTGTGATCAACGGTCAAGGCCGCAATAGTTTTATTTATAATTTATATTACAAGTTTGATTGACTAAGGAAATTCGAGAGTGTTCTGATAGTAACAGATATCCTGCACGTCCAAAAGCATTAAACTTAAAATTACCATATTGATTTGTTTTTTTTGTTTTTTAAATTTGCTGATTCGATGGCAAATGCGAGCGGCTGTGTTTAGTGGGACATGCCATGCCACACGCGGCATGGGACGAAGCGAGGCGAAAAGTTTGACCTTTTAACGCATGCGCAGACAATTATAAACTGGTAACTTTTTTTTTATTAAATGGAATTGAAACATGACAGAGACGTAATCAAAGTCCTTTACTTCGGCATAAATATATACATATATAAAAATTCCCGATTAGTAATAACTTTTCCCGACTTTCAAGGCCGAGAAAAATTTTTTAAGAATTTCCGAGTTTTTCCCGTTTTCCTGAGTGGGAATCATGGTTATATTTAAATTTTTAACGGTCCTTAAAAACGAACGGTCATTACAACCTTAGGAAAGAGTGAAAAAATATTAGGGTTCCGATAGGATTCCAATTAATCGTCCCATCACTAATTAACGCTAACTAATTAATCATGTACATAAAGAAATTTCAAGCACATTTTAATATTTTGCCGCCATATTGGTTTTCGTTTTAACTCGATCATCGGTTATCTCGACGCCATTTTTCATACCCCAACGCCGTCGACTTAACCGGTTTCGACTGTACAATTTTTTGTTTATCATAGTTTAAAGTAAAGTTTATTCAAAGAGAAGGACAGGCTCACTTACAATTAATAGTTCAGGTTGATGACTTTTTACATTTTTTGCTTGACATTAACATTTATTCAAATGTCCTTGCAAATTTGTTGTGTCAAGGTTTGATAACAAATACTAATTACAACTTAAGCCTGCTTTTAAAAAAACTCCAAATGATAGTTTGCTGTCACCAGTGCATTTACAAAGTCTTCTTGAATATATTCAATTCTAGTATAGCATTTAAAAGCATTTTGATTCAGATTGAATTAATCTAACGACATGTTCTTAAAGTTGCTCATGGTTTTTTGCAAGTCAGTATTGTGGATTAAACAATGCTTTAATCTCTGGAAGGACAGTATCAACAATACATATATATTTAATGCAGACTGGGTGATTTTCAAAGATGGTTGCCTCCAATCCAAGATATTTGAGCTTTGCATTTCCGTTTCCAAGTTAAAATCCAGTAGAAAAAAGCTTTGGTGTACTTTCAGGACATTGCCCTTATTGGTACGCATAATTTAGTATAACTTAAGAACCCGAATAACTTTCTCATGTATGAAAAATTATCTTTTTCTGCCATGTGGAGCAACAAAAGAATTTTGTTAAAAATTGATATTGAAAAAAAATAGCAATACACCTCCAAATAGTTAGGAACTTAAGCAGCTTTGGCTAAAACAATCTGTCAATTGCCTTTTTCTGTTCATTTGTCTTATTAGTATTTCTTTTATGTTGAATATTGCAGGTTGATGTTACATATATTAGTATGGACAGCTTAAAATGGCTGGGGGGGGGGTTGTGGAGAGACAGCTCCCCAAGAAATTTTTTTTGCTATGCCTGTCTTATTCATTTTTGCTACCTATATAATGCATGATTGTGTTTTTAAATATTTTATACCACTTCCACCAGGTCCAACAATAAAAAAAATAGACATATCTTAAATTAGGGTTAACAACACAACAACTGCCCAGATTTTGTCTGAAGACTTTTTTTTTGCAATGAATTAGAAATTTCTAAAATGTTTTTTTTGGACCTGAATTTCTTTTTTGTCATAATTAATAAACTAGTGCCCCCCCCCCTGGGTTGGTGCTACACTACAGGACAACAGCATACAGTGAGATTAAGCTGTACTAGATGCGACCTGCAGCATAGCATACACCGCAGACATGCTCATAAATAGTGCAAAGAAAGGGGTGGTGAACCGCCAACACATTGTTGGTCTCGAAACATGCGCACAGCGGTTAGCTACCTGCCCCCCACCTTGCACCACCCTAGCTTGCCAACCATAAACTGTGATTGGCCGACGCCATCTTGTGCTTGTTCTGGTAAATTGTATATATAGATGGTGGATTGAAATTCTTCTGCGGAATCTGTTCGTTCATTAGAGTGTGTTTTGAAATGCGGTTGTATATTTTTATCAGGATAGTGGCAAGGTGACGTCACATCCGTGTGATAAGGTGGCTGTGAAATTTGTGTGGACATACCGATGTTGTCAAAAGATGGCACCAGAAAGTCATCACGTGTGAGAGGCAATAGCACTTATTAACGGCCATGATCTGAAGGACCGTTAAAGAGCAGGTATATAGACAAATGTTGACCGGCATTGTAAACTTGAGGAGAGTTATGAGGACGTTCTCGGAAAAAAATGATGATACTGGCGGGAAGTATTTCAGACATCGCGATAATTTCTGCCTCGCCACCATATACTCCTAAAGTATTCATGTACTGAACGTATTGTTGAGGAGAGTGTATGACTACTTTTCCGTCAATGAGAACAATGGAGAGCACGTCGCCCAAGTTATCCCAATGTTGAGAAACAAAATTTACATCCAAGTTGCGAAGTCATGTTCTAAAAGAAAGGGGGAAAAGAACGGGCATAAACACAAACATATTTAAAAAATAATGTCTTAGCTGTGCTGGAACCCAGGACCTTCCGCGTGTTAGATGGACGTAATAACCGCTACACTACGAAATGGATGTTGTTCTGTGAAGGAACAGCGAAAGTGAACTCAAGAAGCATTGTTGGTCTCGATGACCCCCCCCCCTCCACCACCTTTGCTTGCCAACCATATACTGATTGGTCGACCCCACATCGACTGAATGTTTAATATGCAGTTCCCCTTCTAAACACACCCTTACCTAAAGCTTAGTTGCAGGAAAACTGTACTTTTTTTTTAATTATTATGCTTTTTTGTAATCTAATTGGTTAAAATATTTTCAATTACTATTTATTGAAAATCTGTGTGGCATTCATACTCATTACCCATGAGTAATGCAACCAAGGGCTGCATATGTTGCATAATAGTTTTAATTCAAATGGCCATGCATGCTTATGATTGGGGCACGTCCCAAATTTTAGACTCATTGCATCCCAATCCCTTATACAAGGACACCCAGGCTGCAGGGAAGATTATACAAAAACCAACAGAACAAGCTGTGTATGGAATGAACTTTTGTTCGCATCGCTGGGTTGAAAATGCAAGAGAGCTTTGGACATTTTCCCTTTCTTAGAACAGTATGCTGCTAAAATGGAGAGAAAAAAAGAAATTAAAGAATCCGGGGTTCTAAGTTTTATCAAGACTTTTTTGGCCTTTTATGTAACTTAATGGTTAGTAAATAGGATGCTGTATTTGCTATTGCTAACTTAAAATCTGTTATTATAAATTGCATTGAAATTATTTTAATTATGGGCACAGTGAGATTAAATGTGGCACTCTACTGTATAACCCAATTTTTTTTTGTAAAAAGAAGTTATATTTTTAGTTTAAAAAATATTGCTGCTACATTGCGGTTTTGGGTCATCAATTTTAATTTTTCACTCTGGGAAAAGTCTTGAATCAGACATTTTTTTGTGTGAAAAAAAAGCTGGAACCCTGTCTTTTTATAAATAATGCCTTTGTGCACTTGGGTAAACGGTTTTGCATGTCATTCCACTGAAATGTGCCATTTTTGTTCATACTTCAAAGGTTTAATTCAAAATTTAGTAGTTGCATATGGTCTTAAAATATTTTAATTTACTTTCAGCATTACAAAACATACCAGGCATGCCAGTCTCAAGCTTTTATGGCCAGTTCTGTCACATTATTGGGAGGTAACAAATGTCTACTCTTTATTTTGAATTAAACTTAATACCCAATCTTTATGAAAAGATTGGCGTAATTTATTTTATTGTAACGCTAACCTTATGTTAAAGAAAAATATGTGCGTTAGAGTTACACAATTTAAAAATATTTAAAATGTAAAGTTTATGAACAGAAACACACTCATAAGTATAGTCAAAATTGATTGTTATGATTCTGCTAAGAAGCCGTTGAAATCTCAAGTCTCTTTAAATCTGGTAGGTAGCTGTGGTGCGGTTCTTTCAGAATATGGTTCTTAAGCATGAACGATATTTCAAGTGACAGCTTTTTTGCATTCCAGACCTTAACTCAGCAAGCTGCTTGGCTTTTTCTTTCTTTAGATCTAGCCTAAATTATTTTCAAACCATTGTTTCGGACAATTTGAAAAAAAAAGTTTGTTAATTTCTTTTTGTAATATTATATATTTCAAACGAAAATGTTTAATTTTAAAAATTGTTCGCAAGCCGCAATGTGAACACAAGAGGAGCCGCATGCGGCTCACGAGCCGCCATTTGGCCACCTTTGATCTATAGCCGTGATTCTCAAAGTGGGCGCTACCGCCCCCTTGTGGGCGCTGAAGCGATCCAGGGGGGCGGTGAAGGCCACGGGTCAATTTGGGGGGCGGTGAATAACTGTAAGGGGGCGGTGAAATCATAAAAAAGGAAGAGAAGATTTAGAAAAATATGATTTATCTATTCTGCTCATATGGTTATATTTTTCTTTTTAAAAAACGGTTTGGACATTGGTTTGGTTACCGCATTTTTTTAGCTTTTAGTTGGTTTTTTTATGTGCAATTGCGCACTTCCAGACTGCAAGAACATTTGAAATAAAATTAACGGGGATAAAAAAGATAAGGATTTATATAATTTTCAAACACTAAAATACAAATTTATCAAACAACTGACTTTGACAAAACTCTTTTCAACAGCAACCACACCAAATGACCATGGCTTGCTAGCTTCTTACAATATTTGGTTATTGATTGCCAAATCGGGTAAACCTCACACTAGCGGTGAAGAACAAATTATACCGGCTATAAGTGAATTAATAGGGACTGTGATACATTAGCAAGCATGGGATATTATCAAGAAAAATTCGTTTAGCAATAAAACAGTGCAAATAAGTATTGATGAAAAGGCTCAAGATGTTGAAGATTCATTGTGTGGCTATTTAAAAACATCTCTGTTTTCTATTCAACTTAAGGAGTCAACTTTGCCACGAAATGAAGCTTTACTTTTGTCATACGTGTGGTTTACAAAGGAAGAACAAATTTGCCAAGAATTATTATTTGATAAATATTTGCAAACTGATTCCAAAAAGTAACTCCAAATGATGAATTTAAATTTAAAAGCGGCTACAAATTACAAACAATTTTGGCTGGAAAAGGAGATCCTGAAGTATGGGCTGTAATTTAAAATTTCGTAATTACATTTCCTTCATCATATTTAGTGGAAGGTAGATTCAGTGCGGTAACTAATTTATTTTTATTTTTTTTAATGCAAATGGTCAATCGTGGTTACTTAAGATTACTGCTGACGAAAATAAAGCCATGGATTTCTAAATTGGTAGCAGCAAACCAGGTTCTTCGTCTCATTTTTATATTTATATGATTTCGAATTTGTGTGTGTTTGTGTGTGTGTGCGTGCGTGTGTGTGTGTGTATGTTGAACTATTCTTGAATTGTGGAATCAGGTTACTATTTATTATTCGCATGAATGCATTCAAATTGCAGTCAGTCAACATTGATCTGTTCTTAGACTTATATATTTTCATACAAGGAAAAGCTTGCTGACAGATGTATGTGGACCCAAATAGTGGCAAAAGTTTGACAGCAAAGTTTTTTAAGAGTGTGAAAACGCCACACCTAGCAAAAAAAAATACAAACAAAAAAAAATCAAACAGAAAAACTAACTTGAACTTCTCCTTCAGGTCATAATCTGCTTTTAGGTTAAACAGTTCTAATAGTATATCCTATGGGGCTTAATCAGCTTCTGCACTAAATTACGAACTGAGGATATTGAAGAGTGGTTCCAGGTTCTTGTCGTCTTGGAACCTCCTTTCAAATTCCACAGCCTTCTCTTGTCAGCCATTTCACAAGAAACGGTTTTCTGTTTTAGCAAAGGGAAATGGCAAAACCTGTTTTCACCTGCTTTCCAGGAGAACAGGGAGAGTTTTGTTTGAAATGATTTAACATACACATAAATTTCCTGTGCAAACAAGCCATTGCCCTGAAGTTTGACATTCAGTTCATTCAAATTTTCCATACTGTTAATGGCAAACATGAAGTCTGGCTTCCACTCTTTATTAACTATGGAAGTAACAAAATCACAAACAAAACTCTTCATCTCCAGCAACATAACTATTTCTTCCATGAGATCTCATACTCGCCTCAATAACTTGCCCAGGCTCAGCCAGCGGACACTGCCGTGGTAGATAATATACTATTCAAATCTTCAAACAGTGCTTTTAACACATGTGATTAAGTTTCTTTGCTTTTAAAATGTTTATCATACTAACAACTGCTTGAAATTCAACACAGCCTTACACAGACTTTCCTGATGGTTGCCACAGTGGAGAGATAAGAGTGTGTGGTCAGGCTGAAATTCTTTAATTTTATTGTTCATACTACTTTTTCCAGTTAAAGCTCGCGCTCCATCGGTTATTACACTGGCCATCTTGTTCCACACCAACCCAGTTATTTCAACACAGTTCTCTACAGTATTGAATAAATCCTGGCCTGTAGTTGTGTCTTTGAGTGCATCAACACAGAGTAATTCTTCGTTAAGCTCGAAAACGAGGATGTATTCCCCGTATAAATACCAACAATTGTGATGTTCCTATACATTGGTACTTTAATCCAATGCGAGAGTACCAAAAAAGTCTTTGCTTGCATCTCGAAGTTGGTGCATCAAATTGTCACTTTTTTTTTCAAAACGTCTGACTAATGTTCCCTTGATAAAGAAATGGTGTCAAATTATGTTTTCTGTTCTGGACACATAACGCTTGCTGCATATGTCAAGCATTTCTTGATAAATTCACTGTCAGAAAAAGGCTTGTTCCGTTTTACGATCTTATGAGATATCTCCAAACTGGCATCGGTTGCAGCATCTTGTATTTAAGACTTTTGGTGAAAAAATGTTGCTGCTTCTTTAAATTATTAACAAACTTCTTGCATTTCCTTTTCTCTCTTGGTTCGTTAAATTGTGCCCGAAACACAAATGTTTTTTTTTGGTGGTATCTTTTTAAGTCGCACTCATTAAAGACACTCACACACTCACGGCACAGAAAGCAGGCTGCTTTTCTCCCAACGCTTGAGAAGCAATATTTAACAATTAATTCGTCATTTAAAAAAGACATTCGTCCTCAATTTTATTTTCTTTTGTAGCACCCATTGTTAAATCAACGTCTATTTGCTTTTAAATCACACATTTTCAAAACCGTTCGAAATGTAAATCGTAAACAAAAGCCAATTCTGGTTGAGCAGAAATGTAGTTTCGAACAGGTATGTTAAAAATTAATGACTAATGATTCTGAAGCCATAAAACCGATTATATATCTCTAGATTCAAATCAAATGCTGGGAATGAAATTTCAAAAATATATCCAAAATTCTAAGAAAAGAAAATTAACATGAAACAAGATCGCCACATGTACATGCCTACGGGCCGCATATTATACTCTGGCTGACCGCATGTGGCCCGCGGATCGTAGTTTGCCTATCCCTGAGTTAGAATAATATAAAAAAAATTCGGGGGGCGCTGAGTAATATTTTTACTGGAAAGTGGGCGGTAGGCCAAAAAAGTTTGAGAACCACTGATCTATAGTATATAAGATTATATTTAATTATTAAAGGCATTGTCTGCTTACATGAGAATTCATTGTACCAATAAAGTTAATTAAAATTACCTTTTATTTTTACAGGTGCAGCATTAACTTATGTGCTCATGGATGTTGGGTACAAGAAATTTAAACCTGCAATCAGCAGAAACTGGCAGATAGCCGCACCCATTCTCATCGGAAGTTTATCTGCCTACTTGGTTATAATGGGGAAAACCACAAATTGCCAAAACATGTGGATGGCTATGGAAGAGAGGCACTCAGTTTTAACTCCCGCTAATGGTTAGTTTGCATCTTAGTTTAGACCATCATTTAACACTTTTAATTCTCGCCAAATAGCTAGTCTATTTCAGTTAAGAGCATTCGTAAAACCATGACCCTCTTTTGGGATACTGCCAATGTTAACAATTTGCTGTTATTAATAACAAAGCTTTACAGTATAAAATTATTTGCTAAATTTTTCACCGATGTTTTAAGCTTCATCTTCTAGATTTCTGTTTTCTTGTCCTAATGACGTCTACAATAACAACGTGGTTACTAGTATTCCGATAAAATAAATGGATATCTTTTATTGATGTTACTCCTACTCCTAGTTTTAATTGTTGATAATTCGATATGTTGTTGATTTTTTTTATATTTTTTATTTCCATTTGAATTAAATTATAAACACTATGATAAGTGGGTAATTGTTTTTAACCACTTTAAAAATACATTACAGAATTGGTATTTCCCCTCATCCAAATTATTAGATCAATCATGACTGGACCCCAACTTGAACAATTTAGTTCGGGTTTTTATTTTTATTGTCATAAAAATATTTTTCAGAACGTCTGGCGATGAGAATAAAATCAGACCAGTGATTGAGTGAGTGAACCTTCAAAATCAAATTACACCGATATATTTTAGACATTAGATGTTCCATAACAGAAGACTATAAAAATGTTACAGTAGGTTACTAATTCATCTTTTTTATATTCATTGATGACTAATTATTAAAATTGGATTCACATTTATAATTTATAATAGTAACACAATTCCTGAATCTGTCTACTGTCTTGCTTATTTTTATCCCATTCTAAAAAATTTTAAAGTAAGTTTAAATATGTTTGTGTGGAAGTCACTTTTACATGCACCCTGAGAATGTAGCTTGTTATTTTCAGTTATGTATTCGGCCCATCCCTATTGTCACCAAAAGTGTTTTGGAATAGGCCTTGTAATTTCATGGTGGAAATTTTTTTTATATGAAAAGGGTTAACGTAGACCTAACACGACGCCACAAAACAACAAACGTTTCAGTAAAAAGCCTTCATCAGCGAACAAACAAAGCTAGTAAAATACATTAAAATGAAACTTAGCTGGGATGTTATGTGGTGGAAACCATCAATGTAGATGGCAGAACAGCGTGTGCAAACAACAGTGTAGACAACATTGTGGCTAATACTTATCATGAACGTCCCCTTAGGGAAGACAATCCGGTCCGTTTGGTTAACAATGGGGCAAGTCTGGCAACGACAGTGGCCGATGGTTTTGTACTCATTGATTAGACAGGGAGGCATCTCTCAGATCGCGTGGCTGAGCATATACGATCTCTTACACAAGATAAGCAGTGTCCTGTCTCCAGCCATTTCAATGGACATGACCTGTCTGTCACCTCTATTCTCACCTGCACTAATACGGCCAGCAGTCAGAATTGATAATACTAATAATCGACTCATTCAAGAATATGGGACCCCCGCACCACATGGTATGAATGTGTTGTTCTCACTGACATGTTGAAACCTCGCCAGGCCAACTCTTCCCCTAGTCTCTATAACCTCTGTACTGCTCTCTTTCTCCTCTTTCTGGTTGATGGTTTCCTTGACGTAAAATAGCTAAGTTTTATTTTATTACTACATGTACTAGTTTTTTTGTTAGTTTATTAGTTTATTCGCTGACGAAGGCTTTTTAAAATCCTTTATATAAACTCGTGGTGTCTGTTTGAGCCCTTGATTGTTTGCCGAAAAAACTTTGGATCGATTTTAACCCACTTCCTTGTGAGCTAGCGAGCTGAAATTTTGCAGGCAGACTCGTGCCGATAATAAAAACGATGTATCAAAATTTCAGATCGATCGCATGTACTGTAATTAAATTATTTAATTTTTAGATTATCTCTATTAATCTATATTGAGCATGTTCATTTTTGAGTAGTTATGTCTCGTATATAATTATAAAGGATTTATAGTAAAAAACTTGGGTTTTTTATGGGTTTTTTTATTCTTTGTCTTGTGGCGTCCTGTCAGGCATACCCTTTTTATATAACTTTTCTTCTACCCAGCCTGATTGCAGTCTCACCCAACTTATAATATAAGTTGTATTAATTTCTTGGTCGAGACCTATTAATAGAAACATCTGTGGTATTCAATTGGACCAGTTTCATTATGATATTAATCAATTCGTATTATTTCAGGACTTTTCTAAACAGATATTTGTTAATTTTATTTTATGTTTATTTGAGCCAGCATAGTGGACTTGACCAAGACAAAAACTTGTTTGTAACTTTATTAAACTTAATATTTTGCAAACATATTTTTATTTACCCTGAAATACATTGTTTTACAAAAACCTTGTCTAAAAATAGTAACATTGCGTAATCATAAGCTAATTTCTGTTATGAGAACGGACAGACCCTATATGTAAAAGTATGGAGAAGGTTTGAGTCACAGACTTCTTAACTTATCTGAAAAGAGCTCATGGTTTATTTTTCACCAAACAAATAGTTTTTTTCAAGTGGATTCCAATAACTATTTTTGGAATAAATGATTGCTGCAATTTTTTTTGTAATTTTGTATTTGTAATAACTTAAGCCTTTAAATTAAAAAAATTCTCATGAACCTGCTTGAAGCTAAATAGAACTTGACATTTTTTAAATTTATATTTAATAAAAATATATAAAAAACACTTGTTAAAAACTAGTCTTATATTAGAAATGCACTAAAAAGTAGAAAATAAATTTAAAATGTGAAATTTACAGTCAGAAGAGACCTTTAGTTCCAAATTTATGAAAATGTAAAAGTTTAAAATGAGACAGGAACGTTAAATCCTAGGTGAAATCGATTATCTCGTTGTTCGCCATGACTATAAGACTAGGGTGCTCAGTTTAAACTTAGCGAATAGCTTTGCATAACTTGATGAATATCTTTGCATAACTTGCATAACATTAGTTTTATGGAATTTGGCTGGGACCTAACAATTAAATTCGATATAGGGAGGTTTTTGACTTAGCGAGGTCCAACTGTATAATTTTACAATGTATATGAATGCATCCCCATGGAAAGCACCCTTTCACTTATGGTTGGGAAACTGTTTTCTGTTAAAGTTAAAACACTAGACAATCTGACTTGTGATGTTCCTTGCAATGATTTCTTGGACTTAGGTACATGTAGCAAACTCTGCTCTTTATACTATTATTATTATTACTAAATTACATGTACTATGAAAGTCAGGCATTATGCCCGCCTATACTATATTTGTATTGATAGTGTACCAGCCTAATGGAATTATTGCTGTTTGTCCCTCTTCATCACAGATACTCCTGCTGTGACATATTTTCTTTGAAGGACTAGAACTGATGTCAAGCTCTTGGTGATACAAGGGCCTCATCAGAGAGGGATGATGATCATGATGAATGTGTGAAGAAATTTTAAGAATGAAAGTATTGAAAGCACCAAAAAAAGAAAACTGCATTTTATTCATGCTTGTTACACCAAATTTTATTATTTAAGTTTAAGTAATTAAACTCATAATTTGTAGAAGTTGAAGCTGGTTTTCCTGTCTGTAGAATATGTTACATTACATCAAGTTTCTCAATGATCTTACATTTTTAAATTTTAAAAATAATTGGGGCGGGTGATCTCGCTACTTACAGGCATTTCCTACCCTGGAGATTACCTAATGGTCAAAAGTTGAACGGTACCCTTGTCTTTAGAGATAGAATAATTGAATTGATTGTCATTGTCAGCTCAGAAATTTTTTATGGTTTTGTTTATTTATCCTACATTCCTATAAAATACTGGCTGACCAGTGCATTGCTACGATCTCAGTATAGTATAACTATAAAGGAATAAATTCAAAGAAACCAATGAGTGGTACTTTTTAAAACAATTATGCCAGAAACTTTCTCGGAAGTGTGCTTAAAATTTTTTTTTAAAAACAAGTTTCATGACGATTGGATAAGTGAAATAATGTTTAAAAAGCTTACAATAACTTACATAGAAAAAAATATATATTAAGGGCACCTGGCCCCAAAATGAATAATTTTTTTTTAATATTGCCAATTTACTTAAGAACTTATCAAAGTATCAGGGCAAATCGGTTGAATAAAATAATAATTATAAAGCTTATATCACTAAAGAACGTTTAAAAAAACATAGAAGGCCCTGGCGTCCCAAATGATGCAAGATGTAAATTTCAAAATCCCTATACACTTTATATTGCAATCTGGATAATGATGGATGTGTGTTAATATTTGTCAAGATCGTCTAAAGGAGGCATCCATACGCACAAAATTCTTATTTTTGTACCCCCCCCCCATTGCATCCCGTACATTTTCGGAACTCCCCCCCCCCTATGCGTACGTACAAATTCACTCAACCCCTCCCCCCCTTTCTTAAAAAATAAATTGTGAGCCGGAGTCAGAAGATAGTTTTTTTTACTCTTTGAAGCCGTCCATAAATGACGTCACACTACTAAAAAGGGCGCAAAGGAGAGGGTAACACATTTGTGATGAGGGGGGGGGGTGTTTAAGAAATGTGACGTCACATCAAAATGCAACTTTTGTGTGTGTGGGGGGGGGGTCAAAGCCTTGGGGCCGTCCATTAATGACGTCCCGCGATTATGGCTGATTTTTCATCCCCCCTCCCAACGCCATTACTAAAAGTTAGCACCCCCCCCCCTCTTTTCCAATATTATGTCACAAAATGCCACTTCCCCCCCCCAAAAAAAAATTTGATTTGAAAATTAGCATGTTTCAAATCACTTTTTTGTCATTTAAGTTTAAGTATGTATTTAGTGTAAGGCTGCACTCTAATATCGTAACGCGCGCGAAGCCCGTGTAAAACGTCATTAAATAAATTTTAAACAAACAAATATTTAAGTACAACTTTTATTTTAAGTAATTTAAGTTACGCGTTTTGATGTGATATGACATTTCTTAAACTACCCCTCCCCGCTCTAGGTGCATAACGTCATTTACTTTTACGGACGGCTGCGAGAAGGTGCCATCCATAATTGACTTCACGCAATATTGGCAGATTTTTCACTCCCCCTCCCCCCTCTTCACAAAAACTTAGACCACCCCTTCCAATGTGATGTCACAAAGCTTTGCGGCCCCCTCCCCCATAAAATCTGTATTTTCTATTTGAAAAAGAGCATGTTTAAAATCACATTTTTTTCATTTAAGTATTTATTTAGTGTAGGCCTGCATTCTAATATCGTAACAGGTGTGAAGTCATGTAAAACACCATGTAACAAATCAAATATTTAAGTGGAACTTTTATTTAAAGTTGCGAGTTTTGATGTGACGTCACATTTCTCTTACATCCCCCCCCCCTTTTCCCCATAGGTGCGTGAAATCGCCGTCAAGTTGGATCATATTGAATATGGTTTCAATGTTTGTCAAGACCATGTACCGTATTTTCACGCATATTCCCCGCACTCGCACTATCCCACCACATTTGAGAAGTCATATCACGCTGAACCACTATTTGAATGAACTGTATATATATATATTATCGCTCACCACATTATAAAATCAATTACGTAATATCAAACGATTAAAGGTAGATTGTGAACAAACTTACCAGAAGTTATACAGAATCTAATTTTATATTTGTGTTTTGCAAGTAATAGTGCCATTGATGCATTATTCAGTAAAAAAAATTTCAGATACCCCGCATGGGGGGGTGCGGGGTTTGTAAAATCTGGTATAACCCACGGGGAATATAATTAATATGCGTGAAAATACGGTAAACTAGAAGAATGGGGAATAAAGTTGTAAAAGTAAGTTTACAAAAAAATAGTTGGGGCCCCCCAGCCCCGAAGGGATGAACATTAGAATTAGACATTAGGAGTTCAATGTGCTATAGTATTTTAATATGGGCTTTCAAGTTTGTAGGTACCAAGTTTGGTAAAGATTCATTCATTTTCCCAGTAGCTATCGCCTAAACTAATTTTTATAAAGCTCATATAAATATAAGAAAAAAATAGACATTTTGGGTCCCCTGTCCCCTTTGAGTGTCAATTTTTAAAAAAAATTTTGTTACCATCCCGGAAGCAACAAGCTCCTAAGGTTACATGGCAATCGGATTAATGGTTGAGTCAGATATAAAAATAAAAAGGACAAACACATAAATAATTTAATTTATATATTACAATGTTATAAAATATGTTTGATATATCTCTAAAAAAAATTTTTACAATGCAATCAAGTATCAGTATCAGGCTAAAAAAATTGTTGATATTTTCAGAAATATCAGTGATATTTTAAAAAATTTTCCCCTCAATAGTTAACATTCATTAATAATATTGTTCTTGTTAGGGATATTCATAAGGAGCAATGGTGACGTAAAGAATCAAATATTTTATATGCTGGTTTTCAGTGCTATAGGATCATTGCATGAATTCCGGTATGTTAGGCATTTTAGATCAGTTCGTGTAATAGTAATGATTAATTTTTATTATAATCTTAATATCTCTGATGATCTTCACTATGATTTTTGTCCAAATTTAATAAATATTTTGGTGAAAATTATTGTAAAAGTAAAAGTAAAATCAATACATTATAAAAAAGGATTAATATAGTAATTATACAGAAAAAATGTCAAAATCCTCGAATTTCTAATAGTACACTAAAGTAAAACTCTAATTCTAATACAGTTGTACCTCGGTATACGTCTGCTTTGGAATAAGTCCAACTTGGCATACGTCCTGTTTGGACGCGAAACATGCTTGGTATATGACACGACACTTGCATGAGTCAAAATGACATCATGCATGCGTAACTTTAAGGAATCACAGCACACAGCGCGATACTCTGTGTTTATGTGACAGTTGCTAGCACACAGTGAACCACTCGCGCAATAACTGTAAATAACTTTTAGTAAATTCACTTACCATGAGTTCTAAGAAAGTTAATGAGTCAAGCAATGAAAAAAATGGTTAGGATTAGGATCACCATGGAGGTGGCAAAAAAGAGATTTTTGTAGAGGCTGAAATTGGTATGCGTGTCCGGGACTTAGTTGCAGCAATACCAAGAATGATTGAATTGTGAAGAAGACATTAAACAGGGAAATATTCCGAAGGGGTTGAAACACCAAATCGATTACAAAACAAAGATCAGGAACATTAGAGCATGTTGAAAAATTGCTTTTGATCTGGATAAAAAAAAATTTTGCTAAGTTTTTATGTATTTTAGCATTAAGCAGTGTTTAAATTATTTAAAACAACCACATGAATAAATATATAATATGCCAATAACAATACTTTTTTCATGGGAACATTTAAATCATTTTCCCTTTATTTTTTATGGGAAAAATACGGTTGTTATGCATTCAAGTCACATGGATTTGGAACGGATTTATGATTTATACCAAGGTATCACTGTACAAGGTTTAAGGTAGTAAAAAAAACAATTTACTACACACACAAAGATATGCACATTACTTCATCATGTGTGTAGTAAATAAATTGGTGAGCGTTTGACCCAAGACATAATTAGATAAATTCATTAGGAAAATCACTACATATTTTGTAACCAGCAGCAAATAAAAGTATATCTGAATTGATTCACCTAAATAAATTATATTACCAGACTTTGAATTTTTAATTTTATTAACTAAAGCGATCATTTAATTTTTGTCTGCAACTGCAGGAATTAACAGAGCGATGACTTATTTGAATAACCCCAAACAAAATTTCAGCTGTGTATTGTAAAAAAATGAATGTACTGTTTGATAAAAAAAATTTTTAATAACATCCAAGTTATTTATGATTCATATAGATTAATTTTTGACAGGCAAAGCCAATCCCCCTAAAAAATGTCCTTGATGTTAGTAATGTAACATGAAAAGTTACATAAGACTACCCTGTGTACACAATATTCTAAACAAACATGTATACAGTGTAACCTATGTTAATTAAATGACATGTCTCCATTTAACTTCAACCAAAATAAAGCTTAAATAATATTTAAAGTTAAAGATTTAAAATTTAATTAACATGTCCTAGGCTTGTTCTCACAACCAATGTAGCCACCTGATTAGAAATTTTGAGGACTCCTGTATACACAACAGCTGCCACCATTGCTTATACTTATAAGAAAATTATTACTTGGCAAGGCCAGAACAGAAAGGCATTTTTTTTTCCACTTCCGCTGTAACTAAGATTCTTATTAATATTATAAGGACTTTATATCATGGCTTAATAATTTAAAGGCAAGACAAAACTTTTTTTGCAGGCACAGGAAACAGGTGCCTTTGCCAGAAAATAAAAAGGTGTACTTTCCCTAACAAAAACATGCTCATAACTCTAACTCAAAAAAGTATGAAAAACAGAAATCTAAACAAATTTGTTGTTTTCAAACAAATTTATTACAAAATTGTAAATACAGGAATTAATCAATTATCTGGAGCAAAAAATGCATCCAGAAAAAATAAAAGGTACATTATCAGTATTAAAATAATTGTTCATCATCTCGAAGGTCATCATTTCGAAATAAACAACTCTTTAAAATATAATTCCTGCTTGTACTTCATTAATTCGCTTAACTCATAAATAATGACTACATAACAGTAATGTTTTCTATGGGTATTGGAATGCTTCAGATTGAATAAATACCCATGGTGGTTTTGTTTAATAAAATACCAGTATTTGAAACAGAACACACAAAAACTCTAATAAAAATGAGATTCAGTATTTTTTTTTAAAATAAGTACTTGTACTTTTACTTAAAATCATTATTTAAAAATTTAACTCCCAGTTTATTCATTCAGCTGTCCTTCGTCTCCTAGTTTATTCGTTCAGCTGTCCTTCGTCTTCTTCTCCATCTTCAAATTCTCCTTCATCTTCTGCTGTGGCATCTTGATATTGTTGATATTCAGAAATCAAATCATTCATATTTGATTCTGCTTCGGTGAATTCCATTTCATCCATACCTTCCCCAGTATACCAATGAAGAAAAGCTTTGCGGCGAAACATAGCTGAAAAATTAATACACATAAATCATCTCAACTATATATATTATCAATGTCATGTCAATAGTCAATTCTTTTTTTAATTAAAAAGAACCGCTATCTTGTTGCATGAATTTGTAAAAAAAGATCTTTAACTATAAATTTTTAAATCCCACAAAGTAAAAATAAAAATTCAGCACAATTAAGGATAAATTTGGTAATTTAAGTGAATTGTTTCTTTCCTATTCCAGAATATCATGGAATTCGTTCCACGAGGCTCAATCAGCCATATTGATTACCAGAACAGAAAATATAGTTTATTTCATTGCTTATTACTATCAGTGGAAATTGGCATTCTCTATTTAATTAACACTGCACACTCTTTTTCTTTAAATTTACAAAAAAATAAAGGTTATTACTTCTTAATAAATGTAACATTAATCATTAAGACAAGGTGTAGCTTTAACTCATTAGCTCCTGATACGACTTTATAGGGCTCCGTACGAAGGCATCCAAATGCGTCTGTTCACATAGCGATGCACTCTCGCATTTTTAGTTAAAAATAGCATCAAAATCTTGATTTCCTCTAGACTTCCGGCTGTTGTGTGATTCTACGAGATTTCAATAAAATTACCGGATGTTTTTTTTATCTTGTTTCACTTTCGATCCATTGTATGAATTAGCTTGACGCGTTTCTATCAAGTATGTATTCACCCGAGGTGCCGAAAATCACAATATCGGTCTTTAATCGTCATTAATTTGCAGTGCATGTTATATTATTATTAAACTTAATTCATTTCTTTATGCCTTAATCATTTATTTTTTAAGATAAACGAATAACTTTAGAAAAGAAAAGCATTTTTCTAATGGAATCAAAAGCTTAAGTTGCTTCCCTTTTGTCCGGAATATGAAATAGATACGGAAGAAGCACTTCAGGAGCTATTGAGTTAATCACAATAAAACATTTATATAATGGCTTCAGTAACGTACCTGTAAATTGTTCTGAAATTCGCTTGAACAGTTCTTGTATTGCAGTAGTGTTACCAATGAAAGTTGCAGACATCTGTGATAAAGATTCAAAAATGCAAACAAGAAGTGTTAATTGAATTTTAAAATCCATGTCATCTAACCAACATTCCCTCTAAGGTTCATTGGTCCGTGTGCAAAGTCGCGCAGTACCGTATATACTATATACTCTATCTAAAGTTGACTTTTTTTGGACAAAATCTAGGGGAAAAGGTTGGGGGGAGGGGGGGGTGGTCTGCTTACGAGGGGGTCATATGTGATTTCCGCATAATGTACATTGAATATCGGTGTAATTGTAGATCATCAAGGTTCTACAAGATTCGACTGCTCTACCAGAAGCTATAATATATTATTAAACAACTTACCTTATTTATTCATTTTATTTATTTTTGTGAATGTTATAATAAATTATTTTACAAATTTTAGTTTTCAACAACAAATTGTAAAGTACGCGCTTTCGCCACTGTTTACCAAAGAAACAACAACAATAAAATACCGGTAACTCTTGCCTAACAAAGAGCACTTAGTAGTAGGAAATACAAAGAAAAGTATTATAAAAGAGTTAGTAGTACCTATATATAGTCACCAATTTAACATTTTTAACGATTTAGGTTGTAAGTTTAAAAAATATGTACTATTTTGTTTACGCTGTCCTATCATTTTTTGGGGTCGGCTTATGAACGAACCGGTATATACGGTATGCATTTTTTGTGAAATATTTCACAAAATTTTCTGCACGGCGTGTTTAGATATCTGCGCAGCTTAAAGGGAACATTACATCTAACCCAAAATTTATTTTTGGGCCAAACACAGAACCTTAAAAAGCAAAAGGTTGTCTTTTTCTTTTTTTTAAAAAAGTGAAAGAATAACATCAGTATATAACATACACAGTATTAATAACTTTCAAAAAAAACTATACCTTGAGGCCCCTTGGAGGAATGTCACAGACAGCAGTCTTGACATTGTTAGGAATCCATTCCACGAAGTAAGATGAGTTTTTATTTTGGACATTTAGCATTTGCTCATCCACCTCCTTCATGGACATACGACCACGGAATATTGCTGCAACAGTAAGGTAGCGTCCATGTCGTGGGTCACAGGCAGCCATCATATTCTTAGCATCAAACATCTGTTGAGTGAGCTCAGGCACAGTGAGGGCTCTAGACAAAGAATAAAAAAACTTCAATTATAGATTTTATTTGAGTGGAGTGGCCTTGTTTTTTGTACCATCATTCAACAATAATTTTTCTTTACAGATGCAGAGTATTTAGATCATTTTTCCCTTTTCATGTAAAAATATATTTATATCTATATAAATATATATATATAATTATATAAATATAAGGGAAAAAAAGTTGAAAATACACTTTAAATAGGACCATTTTCCAAATGTTTGAAAGAATATAATTTAGTGAATTATTTACAATATTGTATCATGCTGTAGAGTGGGAGCTTTTGAGAACTGTTAAGTGCCTTTTGAAAAAGCATTAAATGACATAGAAATATTGATAAAAGACCCCTATAAGTATATATTTTTAAAAAAGTAAATAAATAGGGATAAAGTTGGCTATTTTAAACACATTTTTGTTCAGTGTCCTTGTCAGTGCTCAAGAAAAAAAATTACTCAACAAAATGTGTTACTTTCAAGTGCTACTTTTATAGATGTCATTAACCCACGAACTGTGGCCGGCCGAAAAAAACGGCCGATTGGCACATTTTGTACTGTGACGGCCGATAAAAATCATGATCAAATAGCAACTTCCAATCCACTATTTTATCGTAAACTAAGCCACTTCCTTTTATTATTAATTTATTCTTGTTCCGGGTCAAGCTTGCTGTTAACTTAAAAAATAGTATTTTTATCAGTGTGTTATAAACACTATTTTCTTACGCCGATTTTGAAGTCAAAATGGATTATTCTGCATCTGGAACTTCGGGTACAGGTTATAAAAAAAGATAGAAATATATTTGAAGGCCTCTTGTGTGAAGATCTAAGTGAAAGTGTGATGATTTTAATATTCCACATGATAATCTTAGCTCCGATTCTTTTTCTAGTCCTAGTCTAGTGAATCCGATGCTTGTCTTAGCCCTAGGCCTAGTGAGCTAGTGCTAGTCATGAATCGCAGTTTGACATCGAACCAGATCCATTTATGGGGCAATTGGCAACACCAGAAGAGAATGCATCTGATGTTTATAATATTTATTACCTAATGTTTTCTTTTTACTTATAATGATCTGGTTTCTTCTTTTGCATGATTTATTTCTGTATGATTTATTTGTTATATTTTGTCACCCTTTAGTATGTGTATGTGTCGTCGTCCCCGCGGAAAAAATATTGTTGACTTTTCCGTTTTCAAAGATTTATTTATTATTTGTACTCAAAACTTTTTAAAACTATACATTTTCTGAAAGATAAATTAAATATCGATCATATTTTATAAGCGTTTTAATGGAATCTTAAAAAAAAATTACGTTAGGGGTACTGGAAAGTTAAAAAAATTAGTAAAAAAAACTTTGTCTTTGAGCATTCCAAAGTCAAATAATTTTTTTAGGGGGAGGGGGGGGGGTGTTAAAAGAGCCAACATAATCTCCATCCATTCCCCTATCTAAAAATATATAGTTATTGGGGTCTTATAACAATATTTGTATGCCGTTTTTAAATTAATTTTGATGGCACCCAAATGATCAAAAAAGCCTACACATTACAGCATGATTCTATACCACAGTTCGTGGGTTAAAATACTTATATTTATAAAATGTGGTAGACAATTCATTTATCTTTAAGAAAATATATAGTTTGCTAAGGTTTCAAATGAAAATAAGCCTTTGAAACCAATTTCAGGTCAACAATATTTATTGGGGATATTGCGACCAGAAGGATTTTCCAACATTGTTTTGAAACACACCAAAGAGTTATGTAGGTCTGTGGCCGTGCACAACTGACAAATGTTTTGGCTGATTTGGGTTGCCCAAGTATAAAATTTATTAGTTCTAACCTATAACCTGTAGCTTTTTTTTTAATGACTAAAATCCACCTTGGTCAACCCATGAGCCTGGCTCAAAGTCTTACGTCGGAATCACTAAGACTAACTAATACTAATCAGACTCACTAGAACTATTAAAATTATAATCAGTATAAATTAAATCCTCTCCTAAAGAACTTTCAGAAAATTCCATGTTTTATTTTTCTTTTACTTTCAAGGCTAATCCATAGCTTTGTCCATTTTTATACTTGTATATATATATATATTTTTTAATCCAGAAAACTGCGCCAATGAACATCGATAAAATAAACTGATTAAAAGTACTGATCAACAAACAGCTTGACTCTGAAGTTGATTTAATTATTGATAAAAGGAAGTGGCATCCAATGTTTAACTATTGGATTGGAAGTTGCTATCTGACCGTGTTTTTTTACCGCAAACCAGTTGATGGGTTAAATACCACAACAAATTCTTTACCTGTACTGCTGGCTACCTCGAGAAGTAAGAGGGGCAAACCCAGGCATGAAGAAGTGAAGACGAGGGAATGGTACCATATTGACTGCCAATTTTCTCAAGTCTGCATTTAACTGTCCTGGGAACCTGAGACAAGTTGTTACACCTGACATGGTTGCGCTAACTAAATGATTCAGATCTCCATAGGTTGGTGTTGTCAGCTTTAGAGTTCTAAAACAAATGTCATAAAGTGCTTCATTGTCAATACAGTAGGTTTCATCTGTGTTTTCTACAAGCTGGTGAACTGACAGAGTAGCATTGTAAGGTTCCACAACTGTATCAGATACCTGGAAGTTAAAATAATGCAATGTACATACTTTTTAATCCTCCTAAAATTCAGTGCTCTCCTACTAATTTTTAACCCTTCAAAGGGCATGGGAATTCTGATTTTCTTGTCCAGAACTTACAGAACAAGCAAAAATAAGAGAATTTGAGCCAGATGTATATTATAATGTTCTTACCTTAAGCACTTAAAAATTATCAAAGAATTAACACAAATATTTAGAAATTAAGATTTGTAAAGTTTGTGAATTTTCTATATGTACAAACCCTATTAAGATTAAAACAAAATTGATTTTACTTTCTAATGTCTTCCTTCTTCTTAATCGGGAAAGATCAGTAATAAAAACAAATCCGATGCTTGTGTTGTTACCAAGCTAATTCAAAATTAATTTCTATGTCAAAAATAAAATAAATTAATTTCCTAGATTAATTCCATCCATTTGAAAAAAAAACTGTTGGTGTAGCTTTGATTATCAAAGCATCAAATAAAAACAGAAGGTAGTCTTGCAAGATCTCAAAAATTGAAAAAGAAATTAGCAGTTTTTTCACAGGCGCTAATGGAAGTTTTGATCCGTTTTTAACAGCTGGAAGTTAAAGCATTCAAATTTTTTTTAAAGAAAGTATTTTATTTTTTTCATAAAACAAAATCAAACAACACTGCTTTCTCTTACTATGATTTTGAGGTTTCTAAAATATTCTACCTGCAGCTTGTTATGTTAAATCCCAAATAATTACTTACTTTAGGTGATGGTACAACAGAGAATGTGACCATGATTCTATCAGGATACTCCTCACGAATCTTGCTAATAAGTAGTGTCCCCATTCCAGAACCAGTTCCACCACCAAGCGAATGAGTGAGTTGAAAACCTTGATGCAAAATTGAAAAATATTTTCTCATTATTAAAAAATGCTACACTTGAAAAAAATGTTCTTACAATCTAAATAAGAATTAAGGTTAAGACCGCTCATTTTGGGGACCGATTAATTGTTTAAAAAATGTGCCTAACTGTCCGTTAGCGGTTGCGAGATATTTTTCCTTAGCTTTAAAAAATAATGTAACAAAAATAGCCCCACCACGCCTCGTCCATTAGTGAAATCAAGTTTACCTTTCTTGTGAGATGCCCATCAACTCAGCGAATTCCAAGAAATATATTTTTTAAAATATATAAAATCATCGAGAAAAAAATATTTGAAGAAAAAAAAATTGAAAAATAATAAACATGAACCTAAGCAGTTAAAAATGACAATTTGGTTTTTTTTTAAATGCCATATTTATTTTAAATTGTCAACAGCGTTTTTCAGTGAATAAGACGACCCCCCACTTTTCCTGTTAAAATATAGTGTGTGGGCTAAGCTTGCAATATAAGACTAACCTACCCCTTTCACAAACACCAAATAAAAAATTTAAATAACATCAGATTTGATGTTCATTTTCATTTAACTATTTTTGACATGCAGGAACTTAGCAGGAAAGTTGTCACTTATACTTTTAAGACTCTTTGAATTTGAGGACCGGTTAACCGTCTGAGAACAGTAGCAAGGTATCTTTCCTACGTCTAGCAAACAACTCTTGTAATAGTAACACTCACGCCACTCACGGCATTGTCTGTTGTTCACATCAGACGTGTTGACGTCACAGCTGCACTGTGTTAGCTCTAGTATTATGGATCGCAGGGAATTTGTTGTGAAATCATTTGTCAGCCAAACTCGACTATTAATGATAACGTGTGATTTTTATTTTTTATCTTTTTTGTTAACTGAAAAATTAAGAATGCGCCCTTGGAATTAATCTTCGCCTGCGTGTTAGCTCTCGTACACTGCCCCCTGCTAACAATCTAATCATATACCAGTTTATAAGAGGACACACCAAAAAATGAACTCGGGGTAATAAGCTAACACTGTCCAATTGAAGTTACGGTTAACCGGTCCTGATTAAGCAGGACCAGTCCTGATCTTAGGACCAGTTAACCACAAACAACCTTAATAAGAATCATAGCAGTTAAAGTTAAATAAGTTAACAATACCAAGATTTAAATTTCTTCTGACCTTGTAAGCAGTCACACCCTTCAGCTTCTTTACGGACAACATCTAAGACTGCATCTACCAGCTCAGCACCTTCTGTGTAGTGACCCTTTGCCCAATTGTTACCTGCACCTGACTGACCAAATACAAAATTGTCTGGCCGAAATAGTTGACCAAAAGGACCTGAACGAACACTGTCCATAGTACCAGGTTCAAGATCCACCAATACAGCTCTTGGGACATATTTACCACCTGTTAAAATACAGGGATATACATAATGCACAGGATATGGCATACTTGATGCAGAATGTTGTTTTTTTTAATTGTCATGTACATGCCTACATTTAGGCCTATAATAATTTAATTAAAACTAGTAACAATATATAAAACTCAAATCAACCCTAAAAAATTAAATTTAAATGAACCCAAACAAATATTTTAAACAATAAAATATTTGTAAAAACTAAAAAGATGGTTTAAATTACATCACTCGCTACAAGAAGAATTTTTTTTAAAGATTTTTTTTTACATTTCAATCTACTTTTGCTAGAAAATAATGTGGCATCATCTGCTTATTTATTGGACTGACCTGAAGCTTCATTATAATAGACATTTATTCTTTCAAGCTGTAGATCACTATCCCCATGGTAAGAGCCAGTTGGATCAATTCCATGTTCATCAGAAATAACTTCCCAGAACTGAGAATATATTATTATTAAATTAAATGTTGTGACACACAAGACGACCCCCTACTATACTCGCCATACTTCTCTTCCAACGCACACCAAGTAAATTTTTGGAAAAGATCAGATTTGATATCAATATAATAATTTTAAGACAAATGCCTTTGACGTCCACATAATTAGCAGGAAAACTGTCACTATAACTATAAGCCCGAACTCGAATTTGAGAACTGGTTAACCGTCCAGTATCTTTCCCATGCCTATCAAATGACTCTTGTAATAGAAATAGTAACACTTGCGGCCTTGACAAATGTTCACATCAAAGGCGTTTTGACATCACTGTTGCAATATGTGTTAGCTCTATGCCTCGGCAACTAAGCGAATTTTTTTTTAATGTAATTATTCATTAGCAGAACTTAACAGTGATTTTATATTATTTATATACCGGAAAATTAAGCAGGCGCTTTGATGCCATTGTCGTGTTAGCTCTCATATGCTGCCCAGCATCTTAAGGGTTACCACAACCAAAAAATGAACTCTGGGTAATAAGCTAATACGAACTAATTGAAGTTACATTTACACGTCCTGATCTGAGGACCTGTTAACTAGTTAACCATTAACCTTAATTGATAACTCATTAAAAAAAGTTCAATTGAGCAAATATTTTGGGATAACTACTGGTATTTAAAAAATTAGTTACACACTAATTCCTCATACCTGTAGACATTCCAAATATCTCTGGATAATTAATGTTTAAAAATGGGGAGGTGTTGGTAATGATAATGTTAGAAAATATTTTGTTTAAAGTGACCCATTATTATTATTATTCACCATAATGTAGAATTAAGAGATTAGCTAGGCCTTTAAAATAATGTGTCTTTTGTGGCAATCTGACAATATTTAAAAATCCTGTCAAAGTACCTATTAACACATAGACCTGAAATTCACGGTTCACTGACTTAAGTCACGCCTGGATAAAATTGAACCCCGACTACCGCGTCTTAACAGCACCTGACTATATAAGAACCAGTACCCAGTTACTCACAAATAATCGCATTATTAATAATATTAATATATTTATCATTCATTATGACTGTGAAGTGTGAATGTAGGTACTTCGATACTCGTTCGCGCATTGTTCTGTGCATGTCGAAAATTGACAGAAAAACTTTTCTACAAAATGAACGGTTCGCTCTACGTGTTCCTCAGAATTTCTTGCTTCACGTCACAGTTTTCTAAAATTAATTTAATTTTGTCATCGAAAACATCAGATTGATGTCTTTGCTCTTTTGAGCGGATGTAAACATTGGGATTTTTTTTCTTCCCTTTTACAACCCGGCACGGTGCAAATATCTTTAAATACTACCGAAACCTTAAAAAACAAGTTAAGGATTGTATTTGATTGATTTTTAACAGCAACATTGTCAGTTTTCGCTTTGCTGGGAACTGGTAGAAGTTCCATAACATCATCACCCCCTCATCATCTTTTTAAAAAATTTTTTTGAAAAGATGGCGCCGATCATATTTTCTTCAAGGCTGGGCTATTGGTACTCAGTACCAATAGCCACTTCCGGCTGTCGGCTATTGGTATTCCGCTAATATTAATTGTTAATAAAACTACTAATAGGATATATTCTGAGTTTGATGTTGAATATTATTGACTAAAAACTCGTATTAGTATTTGTAACTGTTGGCGTTGGTCATTGGTCGGGGTCACCACAATCTATTTTATTTTACGTAGTTATTAACTACACTGTAGCTATTATAGCTTTTCTTTTTGAAATTTTATATTATTATTATTATTTTTTAAAATAAAAAGTTGTGATTTGTCTTGTCAGCTTTAATTTATTTGTATAAGAATGTTAAATTGATTTCATTAGTTTTAGTCCCAGGGTTTGGTTTAGTTTAGTCATTTATCATAAAATATAGTATTAGTATAATGGGGACGTCAATGACTTCACGCGATTTTGGTCAATTTGTTTGATTTTCGATTTGATCTTTCTTTCTTTCGAATTTCTTTTTTAAATACTTTCAATGATCTTTAATTTATAATTATGAGGTTAGGATTAGGGATTAGTATTAGTAGTATGCTAAAGTCTAAAGTAGTTTTTGTTATGAACTGTTGGAAACCCCGCGCTTAGGCCTTAGTGCCCTTAGCCTTAGTGATTAGGCTACTACTAGTACTAGTACTAACGGACTTGTGACGATGCCGATGCAGATTGATTAAATTAATTTTAAAATCATTATTCTTTTTAAAATAGATGTTAATATTATTTTAAGCAATACTAACATTAACAGTAATAAAACTAGATTAATGACTTTAATATTAATTTATTAAATCGTCGTCGTTAGTGGGAGGTGGGAGGAGTCCATGGCATGGTCCATAAAATGACCATACTTCCATGTCCATGATCCATAGCCATCTAAATCTAGTTTGGGTTTGCCAAAGTTAAAACAAAAATAATAAAGAATTATTTTTATTTACTTTTTTTGGTGGTCGGATAAAAAACAAGTACCAAATAGAAAATTATTGTCAGCCAGCCCTTACTGTTACAACTGGTGGGCTGGTGTTCAGATGAATATTTTTTTTTCTTCTAAAATGCTTAATACCACTTAAAAGATGTATAGTATAGTATAGTATATACCTACTATACAAACGTAAATATAAAATAATATATTAATATATCAACATTATACTATTACTATATTTTATGATAAATGACTAGTCCTTGTGCCTTGCGTTATTATTATTGGGGCTAGAACTAATCATTAATGAAATCAATTTAACATTTTTATAGTCACAAATCACTTAGAGCTGACAAGACTAAGCACAACTATTTATTTTGTTTTTTTTTAATAAGCTATGATAGCTAGGATAGGATGCAACAATACGGAAATTGTTTTTTTTAAATTATTTTTTTTTAAAGAAATCTCCATATAACGCGGGTGTTATTCTAAAATATATAGATATAGGTATTTTGACAGAAAATTTAAATGAAGTCCAATATGCTTAAATAATATATCATTTTAAAGGGCTTGCTAAGACCTTTTCAACAACACCTGTTTTGAATTTCTATCTGTTATAGAAGTGGAGTTATGATTTTTTTTGTCAATTTTGTTTGCCCCTTATATAACCTATATAATTTATTCCAAAACGTGTGACCCACATTTCAAATTCTGTACTCTTTCGCTCACAACTTTTTTAATTTTAGAGATATAGGTATCAAATTTTCAGGAAACATTCATAATCCATTATACAAAACAATGAATAAGAAATGTTTCAGGTAAATCAAGATTTTGAATTTTTTAATAAATATATTTAAAGGCACATTGAAAAAAATGATGTTGAAAATTATAACAAAAATACAAATCAGTTCAAACATTTGTATGCCTATTGTATTTTAATTGATTTAATGGTACAATTACATCAATAACTATATTTAAATGTTTGAAGGGTAAGTATTTGACTTTAAAATAAAATTTAATGCAAATTATTAAAAATTATTTGCTAAAATATACCACACCGACAACGAGGTTTGATTACTAAAATTTCAAATTAAAATGAAATGAACAAATATTTGAAGATTTAAGTATCAAATTAAAAGATAAGAACATTTTCCCTATCATTTACTGAGTAAATAACTTGTATGCAAATATCTCTGTATGTCATTCATAAGCTTTGTCATTGTCTTTGTCAACTATTTGGCGATTAAAGGAATTCCAAGTTCTGCAACTGCAATGGAATATTATTATAAAAAAATTATATCTTGTTGTTATACCCATACTTTGTTATATTATTTAATTTTAATTATTGATATTTATTTCTATTGATTGATTATTGACACTATCTTTGTAAAAAGATGATACATATGATGGTAAGTAAATGAGAAAATAAAGCAATTAATTCTAATTTAGAAATACAACACAAAGATAACTTAATACAACCCTCAGATAGACATAAGGATAAAAACACCTTTCTTATTCCGCATGCAAGAACAAACACATACAAGTTTTCCTTCTTCCCGTCCGGAATTGGGGCGTGGAATGGGTTGCCTGAAGAATCCAGGAAAACCAACACTTTATCAACATTTAAATCTCTAATAAAAATGCAGGACTAAACACAAACCATAGATAAGCGTAGGACGCAATAATCTTATGTATGGAAGGAGCGTCTGTAAACAGATAAGATAAGATAAGAATTTTATATTTGTATATTTATAATATATTGTTTTAATAATTATATTACCCTACAAAAACCATTAAATTTTAAATAAAAGGATTACAACACCATTAGCATTTTTAATTCTAAGGCAAAGTTAGACGTTCAAAATTTTATATGAAAAGGAAAGAAAAATGCCATAAGAAGTCTATCTCTCTCTATTCTATATATATAATATATATATATAATATAAATATAAGAATACTTCTACTTGTAGTAATACTTTGTGATAGTAAAATTAGTTATAATATTATAATTATGTAATAGTATATTAATATTATGTATAGGTTGTAACTATATAGTACTATAAACCAATAGAAATAGTAATACTACTAATACTAATAGTAATAGTATAGTATAGTAGTAGGAGAATAGGCTAATTAATTTTGAAATTGAATAATTTTTAATATTTTATTTACGTTTTAGTATTATTATTTTGTGTGTTTTCATTATATTCAAATATTACATGTGATAACTTTAACTAAATCTTTTCATTTAATTATTTAATTATATATATGCATGACTATGTATGAGGGATAAAATTAATAAGTCTTAAGCCATTTCCGACAACCCGTCTTATTTTTGAAGGGGCGATAACTTAATGGACATTTAAAATTCCACATTACGGGGAATTTTGAAACTTTTTTGGGTCAAGTCCATTTTTGATGAAATAAAGTTATTCTGAGTGGAAAATATATAACCTACATTATGTTTCAATATAAAACTTGTAGCCATAAAGGTTATTTTTTAAATTATATTGTTCTGACATACCTGTCAAAAGAATTAAATTCCTGCTTGAAACACAATAGTAATCCCTTCACAATGGATACCGTCGTGTTAGAAAATTTCCGTTGCACACGTCACCGATGACGAAGTACGCTTTTATTTGGATAAATGTGACGTAAAACTCAAAAACCCGATAAAACCGTAAGAGTCGAGTCAATTTCGCCATGACAGTTTTTCCGTAAATTTTCGACATGCGCAGAACGATGCGCGAATGAGTATCGAAGTGCCTAATAGATATAGTATATAATATATACTAGCGGATCACCCGTCAAAAATGACGGAAGTTTTCAGCTGAAATCTATTACATGTATTTTGAAAAATGCACTTTTTTTAGGGCGCCTACGGCACCGACCTTTTTCAAAAGCCCAATTAACTTGTCCTTGTTTGATAAATACGAAATATTAAACTTTCTGAAATGGACAAAAGTATTTTATAATAGGGGTTGTAGGGCGCTTGTTTTTTTATTTTATAATTAACCATCATCAAATCCTCTTTTCACAATGATCCCTTTTCCAAAATTAAAATATGAGCTAAAACAATGTCATATAATATTTTTTTTACAGCGCATCTTTAATTTGCACACCTTTTGATGCATTGGTGCAGTAATTTGGTTTTCCCTGCTTTCTAAAATTAGTAGCGTCACGGACAGACATTGCCATGCCATTGCAAATTATATTGTTTAATATTATAATTATAGGGGTGCAATGGTCTAAGTGGTAGCGCACTGGACTATCGATCCGAGGCAGATCCAGTGTCGCGGGTTCGAGCCCAGGTACTGGCAAGGCTCCTGGGGCATTGTGCTGGCCACACATTCCCCTGCTCGTTAGTGGTGGCTAAAAACTTGTGAACGCTACATCACTTGCCCAATAGTCCGTCATGGACTGGAAAGGGGGTCATCATTAATATTATAAGGATAAGGGGCTTAAAAAATTCACTAAAAAATAATAATAATAGTAATAATAGCTCACTTCTGTTCAAGATAGAAAGATGAAATTGGTGTTTTTAGAAAGCTTAGACTTAGAGCTAGTCCTTCAAAATGATATGACTTATACTCTTACACGAGTTACATAATAACAATAATTGACAATATTTAAATTTCTTATTTAATCTTAGTCTTAGTACCTAGTTAACCTAATGAAACTATCACGTGAAAGTGACTATGACTTTATACTTATGATTACTAATGTCATCAATTATTAATTCCTGCATTATTGTCATAGTCATATGATAGTCATTGTCAATGATTGTCCACATTGACATTGTCGTTACTACACTACTTGCAGATCATACATTTTAAATAATATAAATTATAAATAATACAAGTTATACAGCAGATATTTTCATAAGACTCAACACACCCCGAAAAGAGGGGGGGGGGTAAACCCGGAGTAAACCGAATCTGACTGCGTCGTTGACGGTGACAGTGAGTGTCACACTGAGTGTGAGAATCACTGTCACGTCACTGCGTCTTAGGATAATTAGTAAGGAATTGTTATTATTTTATTAACTGATATTCGTAATGAAATGGTTAAGCCGAACATCAAATTTGAGATTTCAATAAGCACCTTGAAAATTATTGGCTTAATAAACTTAATTACGATTGTTTATAGTAGTTTTACTAACCCTTGTCTATTGAGACTACTGCGCAATAGCGCAATGGCAATAGCCTTGAAAATGAATAGCGCAGTAGGCGTAGGCCTATGCCCATTCAATAATCAATAACAATTAATTATGAACTGGGAAAAAACACATTACAAATCAAAAACCATTGATATAATATTCATTACCTTGGCACCAATCTGGTTTCCACATTGGCCAGCCTGTAAATGAACAATTTCACGCATCTTCCTATTTTGCGCTTAAATTATGATACTATTACTGATTTAATTTGTAACTGCCTCTCAACAACACTTATTAGTTTCAAAGCGGTTGACCAAGTATATGACATGCGCAATAAAATCAATCCCATAATGCCAATGCACGTGCGTATTCTTATTGGATGGCATTCAAGTCAACAGAGAAAAACAGTGGCGTTTCAAACATTTCTCTCGGGCTAAACTACTTAGCTTTGGCATTTTAAATATTGTACGCTGATTTACATTTTTTGAGTTATTCATTTAGTGAATTTAAATTTTAAAAATTTAAAGTTATCTCCCTCTTAGAAAGCTGCTCTCTAGTTTAAGAAGGTGATAGTGATTGGATATCTTGGTAAATATGTCATATATGTCAAAAAAGAAATAATAATAAATTGATTATTTATATAATTAGTAATGGGGGTGAGACTGCAATCAGGCTTTTAAATTAGTAAATGTATAACATATAAACAGGGTATTAGTTAGCCTGACATGACGTAACACAACAGCGAACGTTTCGGCAAAGAGCCTTCCTCAACGGACAAATGGTACACAAATAAAACGAATATAACGAAAGAATAAAAACACTTAGCTGCGGTGAAATCCAAGTAGTCCACTACTAAGTAGTCTTTAAAAAAAGGAGCCGCCTTTACACCATAATAAGTTAAAACCGCGCTTTGAGAGTTCAATCGACTCGCGTGCAATATTCTCAAGGACACTTCTCTTTTCCTTCTTATTAATTTTAAATTTTGAAATCAGCGCCTCCGGTCCTAATAAATTTAACCAGTACCGGGAGAAACTTGTTTAATTTAAAAACATAACTTGCAAAGGGTAATCCCTTACTTCAGCGCATTTTATATTTTAAGTCATCAAAAAAAACATTTTTTCAAACTTACTTCATTAATTATTATTATGAAATCTATTTTAAAATTAAAACAGTATTTTTTTAGTTGAAATAAAATTACGATTTGTACGAAATATAAATGTGTAATTTCACTATCTTCTGTGACTAACGGCGCCATTGTTGTTGGTAGTCTGCTTTTAAAAACCTTTTTCTACGTTAAAAACCCCTTTAATTTAAACTCAACAAAGCACACAAAAACTAATTCTAAAGCATTAAATAATTTTTTATATCGGATTTAAGTGTTTAAATTAGTAAAAGTAAGTTATTTAATTTATTTTGTTCTGAAAATTTAAAATGCGCTGAAATAAGAGGGATTACCCTTGCAAAGGCGTATACACCAAAATGATATTTAATATTTTAAGCTCCGTAGTTATCCTATTATAACGAAATAATATTTTGTAAGTATTTTCACTAAAGATGTGTATAGGCATATCTTGTAAAGTTTTAGAGCTTTTCAAGTAGTCTGTTACGTGTATAATCTGTATATCTATAGAATCTATACTAATAAAAGGCATAACTCTAACTCACTGACTGACTGACATCACTAATTCTCTAACTTCCCGTGCAGGTAGAAGCATGAAGCTTTGGGAAGTTGTTGAGCAAACTCTCACAGCGATAACTGGCGAAAAAGAATGTTCAAATTCCCACTCATGTGGGGCCGGGGACCAAATAAATTTTTTTTCTTCCTTTTATGGGCTATATAAAACTGAATCAACACTAAGTCTCCAACTGACTCCAACTTCCCGTGTAGGTAGAAGCATGAAACTTTGGGAAGTTGTTGAGTACACTCCCACAATGGTAACAGGCGAAAAACAAATTTAATTTATCACTCACTGGGGGCCCAAATTTATTGATTTTTCTTCTATAAAAACTGGCACATCACTAATTCACCAACTTTCCGTGTAGGTAGAAGCATGAAATTTTGGTAAGTTGTTGAGTACACTCTCACAACGATAACTGGTGAAAAAGATTTGTAAAATTCCCACTTATGGGGGGCGGGCCCAAATAAAGCTTCTTTTTTCCATTTATGGGCTATATAAAAATGACTCAACACTAATTCTCCAACTTCCCGTGTAGGTAGAAACATGAAACTGGGGGATGTTGTGGAGTACACTCTCCAGACGATAATTGGCATAAAAGAATGTTTAAATTTCCACTCAAGGGGACCGTGGAGCCAAATGTAGTTGTTTTTTTTCCGAATATGAACTTCATAAAATCTCACTCATCACCTATTCTCCACCTTCCCATGAAGGTAGAAGCATGAAACTTTGGGAAGTTGTTGAGTACACTCCCGCGATGGCAACAGGCGAAAACATATTTAAATTATTAATCACTGGGGGCCCGGGGCCTATATGTAATTTTTGTATGAGCTATATAAAAACTAACTCATCGCTAATTCTCCAACTTCCCGTGTAGGTAGAAGCATGAAACTTGAAGAAGTTGTTGAGTACACTCTCACGACGATAACTTCCAAAAAAGAATGTTTAAATTTCCATCCAAGGGGGCCGGGGGCCCAAGTGTAGTTTTTTCATATTCAGAAAATAAAGTTCATAAAAAACCACATTTCCAAAAGTTGAGCAGGTTGTATTTCGAAATTCTTTGAGCAACGGTCTTAACGGTCAGCACCGTTCGCCATGTTAAACTTCCTTTTTTTATTGCCCCATGTTCATGAAATTTAGTAGGCGGTGTTGCGTACTGGGTTCTGAATATATCTTATCTTCTTCTTATCTTATCTATACAGACGCTCCTTCTATGCAGAAGATAGTTGCGTCCACAGACCATGACAGATGATCTGTTGGCAAGTGATGCAGCATTCACAGGCCACGGCTTTGTGGGTTCCACGCATTACCCAGCCGCCTAACTACATGTAGTGTTAGGTACCCATTCGGAGCGGGGTGACTCAGGGACGCCCTAGGCCCCGGGAACAAACCCATGCCTTCACACGGATTCGAACCCGTGACCATCGGTACGACAGTCGAGTGCGCTGCCACTCGACCACCGCGTCCCCTATATTAAGACGAAGTCTCGACTCTTGTTCAATGGATAATTCAAGCCTTTATTAAGTCAGAAATGTAATTACAGCAACAGATTCAGGTACATAAACGTATTCTACTATAATTGCAACTTACTCATAAGTGCATATAACGGACTCTATGTCCCTAATACTAGCATTACTACGCTGTACACTCGAGCCAAGGTTGCCAGATTATAATTTGGGTAAAAAGCCAAAATGTCGGTCAAAAAAGGTCCCAAAAAAGGCCAAACTTATGGTATGTGAAAATGTCGACAAAATGACGTCATCCACCTAGGGGGCTGCTGGGGTCACAGATTTGTGACGATGTATGATGAGGGGGAGGGGGCTTTTAAGAACTGTGACGTCACATCAAAACGTGTAACTCCAAATAAAAGCTACTAAATAGTAAATACCGCTTTTACGGGGGGAGGGACTTAGTGACGTTATATTAGAGGGGGGTCTAGATCTTTATTACGTGTGATGAGGGGAGGGGTTAAAATGCAGTGAAAAATCTGCCAAAATCGCGTGACTTGATTTATGATATATAAAGGCTGAACATTAGTTAACTATTGAAAATTAAGGTTTAACCACGAGAAAAGGGTTAATAAATGTGTAAATGCCAATGTTCTTATATATTGCTATAGTCACAAAATAAATAGACTATGATTCTAACATACATTTGAAAGTAAAGCTCCAGGTCATCCATTTCCTATAGACTGCTACTTGCAGTATTATAAACTGTATCAGATGTCAAGTCATCACCATTCTTTGTGACACGACGAAGTCCTTACAGTATTTATTTGTAAGTAAAAGCTCAGCCCTGACTCTAAAACTGTGAGCTGCATTCAATATCTAACTTTTTCTTAATTGCCTCTTCGTTAAACTTTAAAGACTGGTTAACATCACGTAAGCTATTCAAAAATAGAAAATGAATAAAGTTATGGACTTATGCAGTGGCGTAGCGAGGGCGACCGCCCCGGGTGGCACTTTGCCAGGGGCGGCAAATTCCTAGTAGTTTTTATATAGAATTTCTAACAGTGAAATATTTATAAGAAAGGGGAGCTTTTAATCTAAATAAAATAACAGCCAAATAAGAAATTAATAAAAGGAAATATCATCAAGCATGTGAAAGTTTCATCTGCAAGAACTTCTTAAATTCTTCTGATACTAATGCTACTGTTCTGAAAAAACAGAGCCTGATATGGTATCAACTTAATTGGTTCTTAAAATTTGACAGCTTTTCCTCCTATAAAAGCAAATTTTACTGTACGCAGCACATTGTTGCAAATTCCTCCTTGTTGTAATTAGCTTCTAAAAATAAATAACGTTAAAATAAAGTTTAACAAAATAAAATAAAAAACAAGATACTTATTTTTTTAAAGGAAAGAAACTATATTAAAATAAGTAGACTTTTCTAATGCCAAAATTTCAAACTCCTATTATTTTATTAATCTACAGACTTATAAAACCAATGCTACTGAGCTGAAAAACATTGGGGCTGAAGTAGTGTACCAACATGACAACTTTGTGCTGGTACATTTCATCGATTTTAACGTTGGTAAACTACTGGAACAAAGTTGTTGGCGTAGTTATATGGTCTTTTCTTTCAAAGCAAAATTATTTTAATGTTAATGTCTTTATTTTGTGGAATAAATAAAAATGATGAATAAAATTGCTTATCTAATGGAATTAAAACTTGAAACACACAAACACAAAAGTAGCCACTCTTGAACAAGTGCTCAACATTACCATTTTTTAATATATTTTTTTGCAATTGGAAAGAATCATAGATTGGATGAAAAGAATAAACTATAAATAAAGAACAAAACAAAATTGCAAGAGGTTCTTACGAAATTTCTAAAAAGATTTTAAATAATTGATGATCTTAAAATAATGGACTGCAGAGGCCCAACATGTGTTAATATTTCTTCATGGCTTAAAAGTATGCAGGAGTTAAAGAAAGAAAAACGCAAAAAAAATTAAATTTCAATGTCAAATACTGCACAAAAAGTTCATTCAACCAATTTTGTTTACATGATACACCTACTGAAACGAACTCTCTAACTATTTTAGTACACTAGAACGTTGTTACGTATTCTTTTCCATGTCCATACTTCGTTTGGAATATCAAATTGCTTCTACAAGCAATGCATTAAACAGAATTCAGGATACAAAATAGTAAATATACCATAGTATATATTTTTAGGTTATTTTTAAAGCTATAGAAGAATTGACAGATGCAGACAAACAGCTCAACACACGAACAGACGCAGGAACTTTGAGAGTCACAGTGAAATCTTTTTATTTTCTAATTTATAATTTATATCAAAGATGCCCGAAATTATTTACAAACTTATAGTGTTCAACAGAGGCTTCTCACAGAGAAATTAATAGAATACTAAGGGATGCTTTGACATTTAATATAATTTTATGTGGAAAGTTTATTCTTCATAATAATAACATGAGATTACTGTAGAAATTCAGGTGGGTTTTTGGAAGTTATATCGAATTTAGAAAACAGATAAGATTTTCATACACCAGCTTATATTCTGGAATTTGAAATGTTGCCTTCAAATTAGAGTATACAAAATATCCCACGTGTCATTGTCAAACAAGGAATATTTGAACCCCACGGGTAAAAAAGAATAAATGAATTCAAGACCAGTTAATTTATTCACATTGTTTAGATATTTTTGGCTATTGAGCATGGTATGGCTGAAAACAATTGTGCAATGAGGAAAAACATTAAACTTCAATTTTATTTAAGAAATGAAGCTTTTCTCTTGATTTATAACACAAAAATGTATTGTGTCCTTATTTTTATTTTCTAATAAAAACTACCTGGTATCTTTACTCTAGGGGCCGTCGATAAATGACGTCACGCGATTTTGGTAGATTTTAACCCCACCCCCTCGTCACACTTCGTCACAAAAACTTAGACCTCTCCTCCAATATGACATCACAAAGCTGTGACCCCTCCCCCTAAAAGCGGTATTTTCTATTTGAAAATGAGCATGTTTCAAATCAATTTATTGTCATTTTAGTATGTATTTAGTGCAGTGTTTCTCAATTATTTTCTGTCATGCCACCCCCTAGGAAGAAAGAAAACATTTCGTGCCCCCCCCCAGCGCGACTTTAAATAGCATCATTTGTCTATAAAATTGCTAAAAGTACACCTCTGCATAATGGTCTAACGAGCCCCCCTTTACGGAGCCTCACTATTTGAGAAACACAGATTTAGTGTAAGACTGCGCTGTAATATCGTAACACGCGTGAATCCATGTAAAACGCCATAAAAAATAGTAAGAAATCGAATATTTAAGTGGAACTTTGATTTAAAGTAGCGTGTTTTCACGTGGCGTCTCAATTCTTACCCCCCCCCCTTTCCCTCCTAGTCACACATCGTCACAAATATAGGTGCGTGACGTCATTTATGGAAGTATCATATAGCATTAACATATTTTTCGGGGGGGGGGAGGCAAATATGGGTTCTGCCCCGGGCGGCACATACCCACGCTACGCCGCTGGACTTATGGTGTGGATTTTTTTTATATAAAGATTTTTTTTTAATATCATTAAAAAGGCCAAAAAGATGCCAAAAGCCAAAACAATAATTTCAGGCCAAACCATCTTAAAAAAGGCCAAATTTTCAGAATTTAGACTTAAAATTGCCAATCTGGCAACCCTGACTCAAGCACACCTCGATGTGTTACTAGCTATTAGAGCTAACGCTCTATCGCTAGTCCTAACAATGACTATGGACCTCTTCACTCGGTCTCTCTTCTGCTCATATGAGTTCCCCCGTGTGTCTTCATCCCACACTATATATAGCCCGTCTGTCTTCTTAGCTACCATCATGCGTGACTATAACTCCCATTATTATGTCTAATTGAACTCTTCTCCAGTCACTGCTTGACCAGAGTTCACAACAATGTCACAATTATCAGCAGTGATTCTCATGCCTTGACAGGCGGCTTCCCTGCTCTAACTGAAACCGTTGAACAGATTTTTTGTGTTGTTGTGACGCCAATGTCAGTTACAATTGTGAACTTTTCGAATGGTCTTTGTGATTTATGGTCCCATCTTTCCAAAAATTTGTTACGCGGGTTTCAACGCTAATTGAAATCCTATTTTACCGCTGCAGCGCGCGGGTGTTATATGCTAGTTGTTATATATTTCTCAACGATATTAATGATAGCATTGAGGATATTAGAGTTAGACAAATAAAATATTAATTTTAAAAAAGTTTCTTAGTTGTTGTTTTTTTACACAAAAAAAACAGGATTTTTAGCAACACGCTTTTATAATAAAAAAAAGGACTAAATAAATTATTTGCACACTTTACGATCTCCTTTCAATTTCTAATGTAAAACAGTGTGGGCTTCGGAAACACACTGTATACACAGGGCCGGATTTAGACTTGTTGGGGCCCTAAGCTATTTGAGATATGGGGCCCTTTTGAAGTCCAGTTGTTCTATGTCAGTGCCAAATATATATTTTTTTTAATTCTTGGGGCCCCCAAGAAGACGTGGGCCCTAAGCTATAGCTGGTTTAGCAAATAGGTAAATCCAGCACTGTGACTCACGCAGTGGCGTAGCTAGGGGGGCGGTGGGGGCGGTCCGCCCCGGGCGGCACACATTTTGGGGGCGGCATTTGAAAAGTACAGCCCTTTCGGACAACCACCCATTTTCTTTTGAAAGAGGAAAACCCGGGTGAAAATAAAATATTCGTACTTTCGAGTCGTAATTAACGGATCCTCAAGACATTTTTTATTACACACTGTTTGTTATTACTAACGCATAACCGTTAAGAAATTTAAAATCTCTTTTAAAAATTGTATCGATTTGTTTTGAAAATTAAGCGGTATACATCACAGATTATGCTTTTTATAAGAAAACGACACAAAGAACATATCACCGCTGGACCAAATATATTATTAATATCGCCGCGACAGTTATTTCGTGGATTTTCAAAATGCAAAAAATGATAAGCGAACAAGTATCAAGTACCTACATGGCATGCTGGTTCAAATATTGTGTTTAACTTGCAAGTAGTAATTTATATTACTGTATAAGTTTACAGAAAATTATTCTAAGGTAATTTATTAAAAATTAATTTTTTTTTCCATTAAAGTAGCACAAACAAAATTTGTGTGTTTCATTAAAAGACGTTTATTCACTAAAACTTTTACGCGTATTCTATTAAAGTAATGTTTAGATAGTTTGAATTAGTGTATTTTACTGAAAATTATTGCGATTTTTTACAAGAAAGATTAATCGCGATTGTTGTTTTTTTTCCTCCAAGTTTTGCATAATGGTGAAACATTTTTAAGATCGTGGATGGTGTATTCACCATTGAAAAAATTATATATTTCTTTGCTGTAAACTGTTTGATGATATTTTCCAATCAAATTTTAAGACGGAAAAATGGTTTTAACAAATAGTTTAAATCTCAAAATAAGTCATCACGAGTTGAGTCTACTGCACATTCGATCATTTTCCCGATGGAAGGAATTAGAAATAAGAATTGGATAAGGCGCAACTTTTGATAAACTACAACAGAATATTGATAAAGAAATAAGAAAAAAAATGAAAGCAAAAACTAACAATACTTGATATAATTAGATTCTTAGCAACAACCAAAAAAATTTGGCGTTGAGGGGTCATCGTGAAAATATTCATCAATTCAATTGAAAATAGAGGAAATTTTCTAGAACTTGTTGACTTGTTGGCCAAGTACGACCCAGTATTACGTGAACATTTAGTAAACATTAAGATGAGTAAAAGTAATAAATATAGTGTCTCCTATTTGTGGAAAATGATTCGAAATGAATTCATAGACCTATTGAGGGGCGCAGTGAGAAAAACAACTATGGACCAAATAAAGCAAGCTAAACACTTTTGAATGATATTTTACAGCACTACAGATATTTCCCGTAAAGTGTAAACTAGTCAAATTAAAAGATACGTAGTTATTGATATCAGCGAAGTTAAAGTTGTAGAATCGTATATTTACTTTGTAGAAAATAAAGGAAAAACTGCTGAGGAAATCACAAATATGATTTTAAAGAAATTAGAAAATGTTTAGATATAAAAAAAAGTTTCAGAGGAAAGGGCTTACTATAATGCTTCCGTCAATCTAAATGCAGAGTTTGTAGCATGCACACATCATTCATTCACATGATTTTGGAACTATCGAAAAGTTGTTTTCATTTTTTTAAAATTCTTCCACTCGTCGATGCGAAGTTTTACTTTATGTCAAGGTTAAGGTGTCAAACGCAGCGTTGAAACACACTGGAGCGCTTGAGCAGAAGCGGTAAATATAGTAAAAATCATTTATTTTTTTTTACATTTTAAGCGCCTTGGAAAAATTGACACCTGAAGAAGAAAATAGTAAAACGAGATCACTTGCTGAAAATTTGCTCAATTCAATGCAATCTGTTTCTTTTCTATGTTGTCACAATTTATGGGAACCCGTCTTTTTTGTAAATTAATGATGCTCAAAAATACCTTCAAATAAAATGTTCACCAATGCCATATAAAACTAAATTCTTTGCAAACCCATTTTATGGAAAAAAAGAGATGTGCTAATGGAAAAAGCTGTTATAGCAGCCAAAAGAATGTGTGAAGGGTTGTAGACATCGACTGAACAACGCCAAGCTAGAAGGGAAAACATATGAGTGGGGAAAATTCAAAAGATGTGGTCTTTTCTTTATAACATGAAGTACGACGAGAAATTTTTTAATCCATGGATCGAATTGTAAAGGAATTTAAAGAACGCTTTGATCAGTTGCATGTCCTTGTAAAAAAATATTCGTGCATATATCCCGTGTAACCTACTAAATGAAGAAATTAAATGTCAAATAAATGATTTTATTGACATTGATAAAGAACAGTTTCATATTGAAAGAAGAATGATCCAGGTTTCATGGCTGTACCTATACCACAAAAAGAAGCATTGCGTTGGGAAAATGGAGGAAAAGGCCCCATTGATCTATTAAAATTTATTAAACAGTATAGATTGGAAACTTCTGAACCCAACATTGTAATCTTGCTAAAAACATTTTATAACAATTATTGTTATCAGTGTCGCTAGTTGTGAAAGGAGCTTCTCCAAACTGAAGTTGATAAAAAATTATCTTCGTTCCACAATGAGTTCATGATTTAAGACAGGGGTCGGGAAACCATGGCTCGCGAGCCAGATGTGGCTCTATTGATTGGCTTAATCTGGCTCTCAGACAAATAATCGATTATTTAAAAAAAACGTTTATTCAGATTCCTTTGAATTGCATATAAAATAAACAGCATAACAATGATATTAAAAATAATTCAGAGACATAATTATGGTACTTTTAGTGTTAAAATAACACAAAATGCACACATTTACTTGAATTTTTAGTTGCATAATGTATGGCTCTCACAGAATTACTTTTCAAACTATGTGGTGTTTATGGCTCTCTCAGACTAAAGTTTCCCGACCCTTGATTTAAGACTACAAAATCTTGCAATATTGTCCATAGAACAAAATATAACAAATTATTTAAACTTTGATAGCATAATACACGATTTTCTACTATGGAAGTTAGGAAAATAAATTTATAAATAATATGTTTACATACTAATGTACACAATTTGTTCATAAAAAATAATTAAATCATTTATTTATAAATTCAAAATAAAAGCATACTAATTGGTATTTTTTGGTGAAAATTTGGAATACGTTTGTGTCATGGGGCTGCAACCTCATTAACTTTCTTGTAACCTTAAAAAAAGTATCTTGTATTGTCCGTAATTCTTATAAAATATGTATTTATGGGTATAACATCTTATTTGACCTCCTTTATTGCCGCTTTCTTAAATATGGCATCCAATGGTAAAAATGTTCGCCACATTTACTTTGTTTCAATTACAATTATTTATTTATGTTTCTTAATTTATAAAAAAAAATGATACTATTGACTTAAAAAGGGCGGCAAATTGGAGACCGCCCCAGGCGGCAAAAGGTCTTGCTACGCCACTGGACTCACGGTTTTATGTTGACAGAGATTGACACATAATTCTTATAATTAAGAGTCCGCGTGGTGTTTCATAACTAGTACCCACCAATGTTCCCTCTAAGGTTCGTTGGTCCGTGAGCAAAGTAAAAAAAAACTCCTGCGCAAAGCTACACGTAATCCATTTTTTGTTCAACATTTTACCAAATTTGCTGCACGGTATCTCTAACGGTAACTGCTGCGCGGCGCTGGTCAGATAACTGCTCGGCAGCGCACCAGCGCAGCTTAAAGGGAACATTGGTACCAATATCATTGAAAAATTTCTTTGGCGCTCACGCCTTTATTTTTTGCATTGGGATAAAAGCATGTTGTTAAAAAATATTTTTTTTAACCCATTTTATATCTATCCATTTTTAAAATTTTATTAAAAAATTATTTATTATTTCCGTTTGTTTATCTCGAGACAATTGTTGAGGGTTTTTTTTCCTTTGATTACCTCGAAGCAATTAACAGTAAAACAAAATTTGCAGGAAAAAAAAGCAAATAAACAGACAGCTGACAGTGCTAATTAAATTAAATTTTGGAATATTGTTTTGTCATCGGAGATACAGGTGTCTGCCGAATTTCAGGTCAATCGCGCATTTCAATACGATCACGAAGTGTGTCAATATGACGTTGTAAGATTTGACGCTTACAGACAGACACACAGAAGCGTGTAATAAAAAAAATGGGAGCACCCTAGATCTAGTGTTATTATAAATAACTAGACGCCCCGCGGCGTAGCATACGCCGCAGACTTGCTCATGGGGAGTTCTTTTACCCCTTTAATGCACTTTTTTAGGGCGCCTACGGCGCCGACCTTTTTCAAAAGCCCAACTAACTTGTCCTTGTTTGATCAATACGAAATATTAAACTTTCTGAAATGCACACAAAGTATTTTATAATAGGGCTTGTTTTTTTATGTTATAATTAACCATCATCAAATCATCTTTTTTACATTGTTCCCTTTTCCAAAATTAAAATATCAGCGAAAACAATGACGTCATATAATTTTTTTTTACATCACATATTTAATTTACACACCTTTTGATGCATTGGTGCAGTAATTTGGTGCGCTGCTTTCTAAAATTAGTATCTGTTGCACACGCAGCTTCTTGTTGCCTCGCAGGGTCCGACCACGAAGAGAATTATATATATATACTAGGGGCAAGTACCCGGCTCCCGCCCTGGTTTAACAACAACAGCAACAAAACAAAAACAACAAAAACAACAACAAAACAACAAAAACAAAACAACAACAAAAACAACAAAACAACAAAAACAAAACAACAACAAAAACAACAACAAAACAACAAAAACAAAACAACAACAAAAACAACAACAAAACAAAAACAAAACAACAACAAAACAACAACTACAACAACAACAACAAAACAACAACTACAACAACAACAGCAACAACAACAAAGCAGCAACAACAAAACAACAAATACAACAGCAACAACAACAAAGCAACAACAACATGAAGGACATTGTCGTCGCAGGGCAAGGGATGTGGACAACAACAACAACAGCAAAAACAACACAAAAGCAACAACAGCAACAACAACAGCAACAACAACAAAAACAACAACAGCAACAACAACAAAAACAAAACAACAACAAAAACATCAACAAGAAAACAACAACAAAACAACAACTACAACAACAACAGCAACAACAACAGCAACAACAACAAAGCAACAACAACAAAACAACAACTACAACAACAAAAGCAACAACAACAAAGCAACAACAACAAAAAAAATTATTTTATGGCGATAATCGCCTTCTTGTTAATCTCGACACCAAAATGTTTATTAATTTGCGTCATTATTTTACGTCTTAATTTTCAATAATTTTTATTTTATATAGCTCATATAGGGAAAAAACTACATTTTGGGCCCCCGGGCCCCAGTATCTTATATATATGGAACGAAACCTGTTTAATAACCTTTCCGGTATAATTTTGTGTACGTGTACCAAATTTCACGTTATTTGGTTGTCTGGATCTTGAGTTATTAGGGAACAGACAGACAACAAATGCGGCTTATATATATAGAGATAGATTTTATACGAGAAAAGATTGCGTTCCAGTCTTGTTAAACTCAATAGTTATTTAATATATTTTTCTGGTTTAAATTTAAATTTTAAATCATTTTAAAGGATTTTTTTTTCTTCAAACTTTAAGATATTTTTCTTGATACACCTATCACTGCCCCATTTTGATTTTTCACCTGCAGAATAGGTGGAGGGTCGGAAACGTTTTACCGCTGTTGACGAAGGGGCGTACACCAGGGGTGTCCAAAGTCTGGCCCGCGGGCCAAATGCGGCCCGCGTTAAATTTTAACTAGCCCATGGCCTCATCTAATACCATTGATTGACTCATTGATTTTTCTGATAAGACATTATATTTATAAAATTAGACAAAAGTCTGTGCTGTTTTGAGTACAAAATACGACGATGTCAAACGATAGCAAAAAATAGATAAAGTTTTATTATTTACCATCGTTGAAATTGATTGCAAAAAGCCGAAGAAGTTATGTTTATGAGATTCCATGACGTCCAATAGAAAAACTAATGACGTTACATTTTTTAATTTTGTTAACTCGAAAAAGAAATAAATGTGGCAGAGCTTTGCTTAAAATTTAAAACAGTTTGTAGATCAACATTTTCGACACAAAATTTTCGGCTCTATTTATATTTCAACACATTTTTATTTATTGTAAGGTAGATACCATAAAATAAACATATATTTTCTCTATGATTTGACCATTATAAATCCAATTTTAGTAATCTATACTAATAAAAGGCAAAGCCCTGACTGACTGACTCACTGACTGACTGATTCATCACTAAGTCTCCAATTTCCCGTGAAGGTAGAAGCATGAAACTTTGGGAAGTTGTTGAGTAGCCTCTCGCGACGAAAATTGGAGTAAAAGAATTTTAAAGATAACACTCATGGGGGCCGGGGCCTAAAACGTTTTTTTCCCTTATATGGCCTATATAAAATTTGAATATCACTAATTCTCCTATTTCTACACATTTTTATTTATTGTAAGGTAGGTACCATAAAATAGAAATATATTTTCTCTATGATTTGACCATTATAAATCCAATTTTAGTAATCTATACTAATAAAAGGCAAAGCCCTGACTGACTGACTGACTCACTGACTGACTGATTCATCACTAATTCTCCAATTTCCCGTGTAGGTAGAAGCATGAGACTTTGGGAAGTTGTTGAGTAGCCTCTCGTGACGAAAATTGGAGTAAAAGAATTTTAAAGATAACACTCATGGGGGCCGGGGGCCAAAAAACGTTTTTTTTCCCCTTATATGGCCTATATAAAATTTGAATATCACTAATTCTCCTATTTCCCGAGTAGGCAGAACCATAAAACTTTGGGAAGTTGTTGAGTACAACCCCGTGATGGTAACGGGCGAAAAAATATTTAAATTATCACTTCGTGGGGCCCGGGGGCCAAAATGAAGTTTTTTTCCTTATATGAGCTATATAAAAACTAAAAATTACTCATTCTCCTATTTCCCGTGTAGGTAGAAGCATGAAACTTGGGGTAGTTGTTAAGTACACTTCCACGATGGTAACAGGCAAAAACAATATTTAAATTATCACATACTGGGGGCCGGGGGCCCAAATGTAGTTTTTTCTTATATTAAAACTGACTCATCACTAATTCTCGGATTTCCCGTGTAGGTAGAAGCATGAACCCTTGGGAAGTTGTCAAGTAGCCTCTCTCGACGACAAATGGCAAAAAAGCATTTTATAATTCACCTTCATGGGGGCCGGGGGACCAACATCTTTTTGTTTCCTTCTATGGTCTATATAAACATTTTAAAATCACTACTTCTCCTATTTCCCGAGTAGGTTGAAGCATGAAACTTTGGGAAGTTGTGGAGTACACTTCCGCGATGGTAAAAGGCGAAAAAATATTCAAATTTTCACTTACTGGGGCCAAGGGGCCCAAATGTAGTTTTTCCTTATACGAGCTATATAAAAACTGAAAATCACTAATTCTCCTATTTCCTGTGTAGGAAGAAGCATGAAACTTTGAGTAGTTGTTAAGTAACATTCTGTGATGGTAACAGGTTAAAAAACTATATAAATTATCACTTAATGGGGGCCGGGGCCCAAATGTAGTTTTTTTCTTCTATATAAAACTGACTCGTCACTAATTCTCCAATTTCTCGTGTTGGTATCAGCATGAAACTTTGGAGAGTTGTTAAGTACACTTCCGCAATGGTAACAGGTGAAAAAGAATTGTGAAAGTCACACTCATGGGGGCCGAGGGCCCAAAAACGTTTTTTCCCCTTATTTGGGCTATATAAAAATTAAAAATCCCTTATTCTCCTATTTCCCGTGTAGGTGGAAGCATGAAACTTTGAGTAGTTGTTAAGTACACTTCCGTGATGGTAACAGGTAAAAAAAAGTATATGACTTATCACTTACTGGGGACCGGGGGCCCAAATTTAGTTTTTTTCTAATATTAAAAAACTGACTCAACACTAGTTCTCCAACTTCCCGTGAAGGTCGAAGCTAAAACTTTGGGAACTTGCTTAGTACACTCTTATGACGATAATTGTTTAAAAAGAATTTTAAAAATTTCACTCATGGGAGGCCGGGGACCCAAAACCGTTGGAGAGTGGTTGAGTAATAAATGAGAAACTATCATGGAATCCCCATGTCAATGAAGTTATAAAATCAAACAAAACCTTATGCTTTATAAAAAGAAACTTTAACAAATGTAATAGAGATATAAAACTAAAATGCTACCTCACTTTGGTGAGACCTGTACTAGAATATGCATCTTCTGTATGGGACCCATCCACCAAAGAAAACATTAATAAACTAGAACAAATTCAAAAAAGAGCTGCCAGATTCATTACTGGAGAATATTCAAAACTGACAAGAATAACACCATTAGTTAAATCATTAAACATTGAAACACTAGAGGATAGAAGAACCAAGAGCAAAGTAGTAATCATACATAAAGCAATTAATTCTAATTTAGAAATACAACACAAAGATAACTTAATACAACCCTCAGATAGACATAAGGATAAAAACACCTTTCTTATTCCGTATGCAAGAACAAACACATACAAGTTTTCCTTCTTCCCGTCCGGAATTCGGGCGTGGAATGGGTTGCCTGAAGAATCCAGGAAAACCAACACTTTATCAACATTTAAATCTCTAATAAAAATGCAGGACTAAACACAAACCATAGATAAGCGTAGGACGCAATAATCTTCTGTATAGAAGGAGCGTCTGTAAACAGATAAGATATGATAAGAACATATAAGATAAGATAAGAGTACATTTCCGCGATGGCAACAGCTGAAAAAATATTTAAATTATCACTCCCCGGGGGGCCAGGGCCCAAAAGTCTGGCAATTTTTATAGAGTTTTAAATGTTCAACGTGTGTTTGTTTTCCTGGTTTAAGGCCACGGGTACGTGACTGGAACATCTGGTCATCCGGCTTTAGTCAGATTGTAGTTCTGAAAAGGGCTGGCCTCTACGTGGCTCAGGAGACGAGTACGATCACGGAGCAGAGATCAAGATGTGCAACACTGAATCAACGGTTAGGCGCTAGTAATGTCATTCACGATTTCAGTCGCTGTGCGGATCTTAGACAAAGCATAGGTGAAAATGCAATGTCGATGATGAAAACCAAAACACCCAGAAAGGACCGCCCCGGGGGTACCCCCTTAGTCCCCTAGCTATTAGTTCATTCTGGAAAGGGGGGGGGGCAAGTTGCTAGGAGAATTTCCCGGCAAGACCCATAAGAGCTTTAGAATTAGGCTCAGGGCTTTTGACGCCAATCCACGTGCAGGAGATTTATTCAGGATGTCTTTTTTTCTCGTTGTCTTGTACATTCACGTGACTAGGAATCCACTGCAATGTTGCCTCAACCAGTAGCGTCTCTAGGGGGTTCGGGTGCAGACCGCACCGGGTGACACCATCACAAGGGGTGAAACCAAAGTGTACAATTCTTTATTTTTCCCTTATTTGGCACTGGCAGACTCGGAGGAGGTCTATGGGGTAAGTCGTGAAGGTGTGACACCATGAGCCACCGCACTGGGTGACACCAACCCTAGTGATGGCTCTGGCCTCAACTCAAAGCTTTTTTATTCTACCCATGTCAGCTTAGATGGCGTACACAAGGTGAGTGTGATCTTTCTGTTACCTTACTCAATATCTCAAGAACAGAATACGACCACGTCAAACCCCACATTTCCCACCTGCGAAATTTGCAGTGCACAGTTTCCCTGAGTATAGCTAAAAGCTCCACAATGAAGGTCGATGTCACAGGAAAAGTAAGTAGTAAAAAAATTTTTTTTTAAATTCGCAATTCATTAATGTGAAAAAAAAAGCGGAATGTGCGCTCAAATCTTCTTATCTTATCTTATATTAACTTATCCTATCTATACAGACGCTCCTTCTATGCAGAAGATAATTGCGTCCACAGACCACGACAGATGATCTGTTGGCAAGTGATGCAGCGGTCACAGGCCACGGCTTTGTGGGTTCCACGCATTACCCAGCCGCTCAACTAGTGTTAGGTACCCATTCGGAGCTGGGTGACTCAGGGACGCCCTAGGCCCCGGGAACAAATCCTCTCCACATGGATTCGAACCCGTGACCATCAGTACGCCAGTCGAGCGCGCTGCCACTCGACCACAGCGTCCCCAAATAGTGGATACCTGGCAACCCTACTTTTTGTGTGCAAAATATTAATGACAATGTTTTGAATACCTTTATAATTTAAAGAATGTCCAAGAAAATATAGAAATAAAAATTATTTCTATCATTATATTTTCTATTTTCTTTGACATTCTTTAGTCTTTATATTTTCAACATTTACATTTCTAAGCTTTTATTTCAAAAAGATATTTCTTGTTTTTTAAAGAATCTTTTTAAAATTCTGATTTTTTTCCCTTGTACTTATATCAATTTACTAAATTTCAGTTAATTTAGCGCTTATATATTTTTAAATCACATTTTATGTTTTAGACGATAACTATTGGGTTTAATTTAGGATCGACTGTGTCTGCGGGTGTTTACAGCTTCCTGTTTAAAATCAAGATGGTGGGCAAAACATTGAAAACGTAAACGAAAATATTAAAAACTTGCTTACCAAATCGATTAATAACTTTATGTATCAAATGTATAGAATTATTTATATATGGTAGTTTGAAAAATAAAATTTTATGCGTTGATTAATTTATTATTATTTTAAAAGTTAAATAAAGAAAACAATTAATGTGCAATTTAATTTTTCACTACACCACTTGCCACTTACCACACAATCAATCACAATTCAATTTTTAAAAAATTAAAAAATTAATATTATAATTATAACTTACTTAACATTTATTGGTAATCCTGCAGATTTTACACGTATATTATAATTTATTATTTCACAGCGAAATTTAATTTTCTCATGAGAACTTACATTTTTAATTTATTAAATGCATAATTATATGTTGTATTTCAGCTATTACAGCGCTAATTTGTAGGTCTTTCTAATTTCTAAGCCATTTTTTCGGCTCTCAACAGTAAATAGTCTGATGATGATGCAACCATTTTTTAAATTATCAAACTACATGCCGGATTGTCCGATAAGATGCCAAATGGAAATTTCTCACTTACAAACAAAGAAAATAAGAATCAAACATCTAGTAACGAAATAAAAAAAAATTGTCTTTAAAATATTTATTTATCTTCTAAGAACATTAAAATAGATGAATAATACTTTTAAAAAAATATCTTCAGTCAGTAAATTTATTTTAGCATGGGTCGAGCCAGGTAAAAAACATCTGGCAGCAGTTCGCTAGGTAAACAAAATGGAAGTATCGTGACCACATTATGTATTATATAGAGCCGAAAAAATACATATGAAATTAAAGAGACTCACAAATTATAATATACGTGTAAAATCTGCAGGATTACCCATTTATTATTATAAGCTTAAAGAATAACAAAATAAGATGGTACCTATTATTGTAGGTAATCCCTTATTTTGACGTATTATATTTTTTTAGATAAATTTTTGAAAATAATTTACTTACTTTTACTTTTACTAATTAATTTAAACTCTACTAGAGTCTCTACTCTAAAAAATACTAATACAAATACTTTCAATAATATTTACATGTACATGTATTCATATTCAATCAATGGTCAATGTGTAATAAAACAAGTATTTAATTATTTACTTTACAATTAGTTTCTCATGTGTTTCGTTGAGTTTTAAGGGGTTTTTAACTTTAAAAAGTGGTTTTAAAATCAGCCAGCTATGTAAAACTTAAAATCGTTGTTAGTTTATTTATTTAACCATATTTGGCCAGATAATTTCTATCACCGCCTCACACCAAACGAAATTTTCATGCTAGCAGTAATCTAAATACAAATCAGATTCAGAGGTGTCAGCTCACAGTGTCACAGTAAAGTGATTTACAATTAATAATTACTGATATAATTGTAACCTCAGCCTCAGCTCTTTCCGAGTCCCCCTCCTCCTCAGACTTACCTTAAATTATTACTTGGGAATAAGCCTGGTCAAGGTAAGTTTTCAAAATGTTTGGTAATGACGAATCTTCTATATCTTTTGTAATGCATTTCTTCTATATCTTATTGACAATTTTAAATTAAATTTTAATGGTCCTTTAAATGACACTTATACTTGCCGCCATTTGATTTTCGCCCCGCTTTCTTCCCATCGGTACATTCTAAACAAATAATAGTTTCTTTGAAGACTGGAGTGGGGTTGGGGAGAGAGAGGGAAGAGGAAATGTTCATCACTGACACTCGCGAAAAAATATTTTGCATTAACTAGTGAACCGATGCGATGAGCTAGCACTACATCAATATGTCAATAGGCCTACATCAGAGAATGCTAACAAAGGACTTGAAAGGTAGTGGCGTAGCCGAAGACCTGGCAATACAGAGAAAGGTCTTGCTTAAGCAGCCGGCCCAGGAAACAGATGGACCACGGGCAAAGACGCGTTGTGCTGTCATATCAGAAGATTACACCAACATCAAAGCATGACCAAGGAACCAGAGCTCGCGCACGTGATCATGATGTAGCACCGACATTTGTTTCTAAGTTAATAGGGGTACAGAAGAATCTGGGAGTTATAGCAGAGTTAACAGCTAAAGCTCATATGTTTGAAGTGTTTCCCCTGAGCTTGAGTGGGAAAAAAGGACCATAAGGAAAAAAAATCTTACTTCTACGTCAAAAGAAAATAATTTTAGATTTAAAATCATCTGTATATATAGAATTCTCTACGTCGCCCAACCATGCAGGACACCACGCACGCACGCCGACTCTCTAACCCTCCTCCCGCCCCCTTCACCAAAGCAAGTATGTGCAAACGAGCATGACAATTGACCCTCGCTGGGGTCGACCAATGTCTCGAGACCAACAATGGTCCTTGCGTTTACTTGAATTGTTACTCCACAGAATAACATGAGATTCGTAGTGTACTTATCATGTCCACCTTATACGGGGAAGGTCCTGGGTTCAAGCCCCAGCGAAAACATTTTTAAAAAATTTATTTTTAAAAATGTCTGTTTGTGCCCGTTCTTTTACCCCTTTATTGCCAACATGGCTGACCCTCGCTAGGGTCGGCCAATCACAGTTTATGGTTGGCAAGCTAATGTGGTAAAGGGTGGTGGGCAGGTAGATAACCACAGTGCGAATGTCTCGAAACCAACAATGAGTCGGCAGTCCCCCGACGTTCACTCGCGTTGTTTTGATTTCTTCGTGCTCTAGTTTGTGTCCATTCTTTCTCCACTTTCTTTGTACTCTCCATGACCAAGTCTGCGGCATATGCTACGCCTTGGGGCGTCTAGTAGTTTTTAATTATCTTCTTTCTTTCTTTTTTAAATAGCTACATGAGTATAAGATGGAGGAATAGTCATTAACCAATTTTTTTTCAATTTACACAATGCCACTTATCCCTTTCTTTGGTTCTCACATTTCACTTCATGGGGCCTATCACTCACATCATCATGCATGTTTAAATTATTAACTCTTTAACTGTATTGTTTTTGCATCTAAAATTGTTTAAATGTACATGTACCGTCAAAAATTTGACTAAAATTTTATTTTAAAAAAAACATGAGTGGGGAAAAAAGAATGACCATTAGAATAGCAGTGAAAAAAACTTACTTCATGTCCTTTGGAATTAGTTATCATCTACTGCAGTGCTTCTCAAACTTTTTAGTATGGCGGACCGGCAGGAATTTTTTTCCATTGCACCAGGGACCGGTGAACTATTTTCCCTGCACTGACAATTTTTTCTGTCCTTTTTTGAGAACATCTGCGGACCGGCAGCGGATGGCCTATGGACCGGCACCGGTCCGCGGACCACCACATTGAGAAGCACTGATCTACTGTACTATTGGTCTGCAATAGATATTGGGATCCGTCACTCACAAACAATTATATTTCGATGCCAACTCCCCTCAGCCAATGGTTCCTTTGTCCAGGAACTAAGCCATCGTTTCCCCGCTCACGCGGGACAAACAGCTAATGGTATATTCATGCATTCTGTCGTTGTCCATGTAAGGAATTTCGTTTATCCCAATGACCCCACTATTCACACGCAAAAAAAACAAAAATCTTTGGATGAGAGCCAATCGAAAACTGAAAAGACAGTTTGGAACAAGAGCTGACTCGTTTCCTTCATATTTGAAAGAGTTTTAGTTCTGTTTCAATTTCTCAAAGACATAAGTCAAAGTGTTCAACACAATTTTGATGGTGTTGAAAGGAAGATATTCTGTTTAAAAGTTTTTCAAATTTAAAGGTAAGATCTTTTGAAAGGTATCCTATATTTACCAGTGACTCTTTGAGCTACCAGCCGGTTGATTAAATTAAAGAGTCGGTGTGAAATTTTCTGCAGGGGTTTTGGATTTAGATATTACCCCCTGTTCCAGGATGAGTCATAATAATAACCCCCTTTCCAGTCCATGAAGTAATGGGGGTGAGACTGCAATCAGGCTTTTAAATAGGTAAATTTATGATATAAAAAAAACAGGGTATTAGTAGGCCTGACAAGACGTAACACAACAGCGAACGTTTCGGCAAAGAGCCTTCCTCAACGGACAAATAGTACACACATGAAACGAATAACACGGAATTTTCTCTTCTTACTTTATCTCTACTGGACTGCTTGGATTTCACCACAGCTAAGTGTTTTTTTTTCGTGTTATTCGTTTCATGTGTGTACTATTTGTCCGTTGAGGAAGGCTCTTTGCCGAAACGTTCGCTGTTGTGTTACGTCTTGTCAGGCCTACTAATACCCTGTTTTTTTATATCATAAATTTACCTTTCCAGTCCATGACGGACTATGGGGCAAGTGAAGTAGCTTCACAAGTTTTATTTAGCCACCACTAATGAGCAGGGGATTGTGTGGCTAGCACAATGCCCCGGGGGCCTTGCCAGCACCGAGAATAGAACCCGTGATTCTCTTCTGTCTCGGTTCGTCAGTCCAGCGCGCTACCGCTAGACCACCGCGGCCATGTAACACCTATCATGCGTTGAAAAATACACCCCAAATTTTTAAAATTTAAAAAATCTTTTATTTTAAAAACATTTTTTGTCATTATTTTTATAATAATTAATTTGTTCACCCAGGGGACAGCAACTCAGTTGAATGAACCAAAATATCCAATTGGGCAACACAAAAACAATAACTTTAAAGAAAAAAGATTTCTCCAATCACATGCAACAATTGCCCCGTAAATCACAGAAGATACATGGAATTTACTATTTTTTATTTCTTTCGTACTAATTGTAAAATAGTACTTTTATTGGAACAAAAATATATTTTAATTTCAAAATCCATTCCTTAATTAAGTTTTTTTATTTATTTTTTAAATGACCCGAAAAATAAATAAGGGATTACCTCATAATATAATGATACTAAAATAATTATCTTAAGTAGGGCCTATAGACTATGTTTATCCAATTCAAACAGCAATCTCAAAATTAAATCTAAAAAGAAGTGTCATTAAGTTCCTTGATTAATAAATCCAGTATTGAACAATTTATGTACTCATGACTAAGGTTGTGAAGGCAGCTCATTTTTGAGGACTAAGTAACCCAGGGGTTGGCAAACAGGGGTAAAAAAGGGAACTCTTGGGGGTAATTCTGACTCATTGGGGGGCATATAAAATCTGCTAGAATCCACTCCTTTGGGGGTAACATCAACATAAAATGTTATATTTTGGGGTATCGGGCAAACAAGTAACCATTTAAAAAAACAACTATGTATAACCATCCATAAATCGGAAGCAAGGTATTTTTTCCTATTTTCTCAAAACCCACAAGAGAGCGTAACAAATTAGCAAGGTTCCCTCTCCACTCCCCGCACACCCCCATGTCATCCGTTGGTGACATAAAATTTTGCTTTCATGTCATCATCCCTAGTGTTTAGTTCTCTTGTACAATGTCCATCAACTCAGCAAATTAAAAAAAAAGAAAAGTAAAAAAAATTTCGTGGAGTAAACAATGATGAGTGATGACATAGGAATTATTTTTAAAATGCCATTTATTATTTCTCAATCATCAACTGGCCAGAATTATATTTCAATTGAAATTTGATGATTATTTTAAGATTTGACACACCAAAAAATAAAGTCTGGGTAATACGCTAACACGGACGAATTGATGATGTGGTGAACTGGTCCAGATTAAAAAGGACCAGTCCCGATCTTAGGAGCTGTCAAAAAGTAAACCATTAACAACCTTACCCATGACCAATCTGTTAAATAAAATGTTGACTTTTTCAAATTTCTTATAATCTCAGTCACAGTTTTGAATGAAAGCTGATAAACATCACAAAGCATTAAAGAGTTTATACAAGAGACCAAAGTTCAATCAAAATGTCCTTGTTTAAACGCCTGCTTAATAAAAATCCTGATGATGTCAAGTCTCCGGGTACCCCACCGCACGGCATGCAGACTATGGGAGCCCAGCTTCAGCGGAGGTTCGCCAAAGGAGTGCAATACAATAGTGAGTTCACAAATGTATTTATAATTGTTGAACTCACATCTAAAACAATTAAGAGCTTTTGTTTGTGACTGGGATGTGGAATCATAGGGTTGTAGCAGTGTGTATAGAAAGAAAAGATATGTTAGTGTAAATCATATCATACAAGACCAAATTTTTCATCAATTTTATAAAGACAAGATGCTTTTTTAATAAAAAAGGCATCTGAACTTTTGGATGTATCATGGATAATTTATTTAAAATTCAACTATTTCATCAGATGTCATTCATTGTAATTAGATAGCTTCGATTTCTCAAGAGTTAAAAATCCCTCGAGTCTCAGCTTTTTTCATGGATTCAGGATTGTTTTAAGTTAAAAGTGATTAAGGCAACGCATGTGATCTTTTTGGCTTAGGTTAATATAAAACATGTTTTTATTTCATTATTCCCAGTGAAAATTGTTATCAGAGGTGACAAAAATGTTGGTAAAACTTGCCTGTTCTATCGGCTGCAAGGACAAAAATTCAAGGAGGAATATATACCAACAGATGAGATTCAGGTAGTTAGACACTTTGTATAACATGTTTTTAACATTCAATTTACTGTCTCAGCAGAGTTAGGGAAAGTTCATACTAAAATAATTAAGTCGTCAAAAAATCTAATTGAAATACAATAGTTACTGTGCTTTGAAAATTTTGATCATTAGCATTTTTGAAAATAAGATTAACCTTAATTTTTGTATTCGAGGGACTAGATAAAGTTTGACATTTCTGTTTGTACTGCCTGTTTGTAGATTAGAAAGGGTGAAATTTGAGTTGATTGCAACATATATACATTAATTATTGTGACTCTAAATTTAAATTTCACTTTATTCTGTGTGACATAGTCAGTGGGAAATAAAAGTGGTGCATGTGAATCTGTCTGATTTACGTTACATAGCATTCACAGATTTCAATAGAGAAGATGGTGAGAATGGCAAGTGCTAATGATGTCTGATAGTCCGCTAGATGGATGACAGATGGCATATGTCCCTAATGATGTCTGATAGCCCGCTAGATGGATGACAGATGGCATATGTCCCTAATGATGTCTGATAGCCCGCTAGATGGATGACAGATGGCATATGTCCCTAATGATGTCTGATAGCCCGCTAGATGGATGACAGATGGCATATGTCCCTAATGATGTCTGATAGCCCGCTAGATGGATGACAGATGGCATATGTCCACAATAAGACACCATTACACCAGGGACAACTTTTGTTGTAATTTTTTTTACAGAGGGAGTTTCTCTTGAGAATGGGACGAGCCTGTTTTTTTTTCTTTCAGGTGGCATCAATACAGTGGAATTATAGAGCAACAGATGACGTTGTCAAAGTGGAAGTATGGGATGTTGTGGACAAGGGAAGGAAACGAAGGAAACTAGATGGCCTGAAAATGGACAATGCTGAGGCTGCTGTGAGTCCAGTTTTACTAGGGAATAGATAATAATAGATGATAATAGATAATAATAGATAATAATAGATGATAATAGATAATAATAGATGATAATAGATGATAATTGGATACTTAAGCGTGGGGAAAAATGTCAGTGGTTTTGGTCTTGAGAAATATTTTAAAAATCTGTTGATGTTAGGTATGTCATTTAAATTATTTAAGCATAAATTTTTTTGACAAGCAAACTTAACGTTAAAATTAAAACTTGTAATATTAATGAGAACAGCATCATTTTTAGTATAACTAGCATGCCATGGTGTTGAATGGATATTGTAAACAAAAAATGTAACCAAAACTATTAATTTCACTTCCAAACTTTTGCTTTTGAACTATTTCCTTCACACTGCTGGAATGCAGCCCTTCATATGTTATCCTTAATATAGCTTGTAGTATTTAAAATATTTATTTTACAATGTTTATTTAGACTCCAGAGGAACCTTGCCTTGATGCAGAGTTCTTAGATGTATATAAAGGGACACATGGTGTGGTGTTTGTATTTGACATCACCAAACAGTGGTGAGTTTTCTGTGTATTTTTAATGTGAAATTGGTTTAAAAATTATTTAAAATAGCTTTGAGGAAGAGTTAAAAATATTTGTATTTTTTTAGGGCTGTTATCGATTAATTTAAATTTAATTGTTAACTTTTGAAAAATTATCGATTAATTAATCGATAATTTCGATTTAAGCCAAAAATAGAAATTTATGACGTCATTAAACTGAACATTTCTCCCGGACATTGACAATTAAGAATATTTTGAACTAAATTTTATGACAATGTGTTGATACTTGATCGGATGTTTGTGCTGAAGGTGGTACGTCAGCGATGTATTTGATCCTTTAAAAAGAGAATTGTTTATGGCAGTGAACACAGTAAACTTTTTCACCATCTTCGACTTTGCCATCCGCAGTTAGCTTAAAAAAAAATTTTTGCTCAACTTTCTAGTTATATTTTATATGTTTAAATTTAACTGCGCTGATGCTTTCAGCCATTTTTTAGTTGACGTCTGCCGGTCCACATATATTAATTAAATAAATTATAATATTAGGCGGGAGAAGTTTGTACGTAAAAAATATATAAATTATTATTAAATATTAATAATTAATTATTTATTAATAAAATTTAAAAAAAATATATTCTTTAATTTTAATCAAATTTTTATCGATTAAAATAATTTTAATCGATAAAAAATTTTTAACGATTAATCGAGAAATTAATCGTTAATTTCCTCAGCCCTAATTTTTTAAAATAAAACCATGCAGATATAGACCTACTATATATTCCGGCGTATAAGACCACTTTTTAACCCCTAAATATCTTCTAAAAACTGGGGTTGTCTTATAAGCCGGGTATGGTCTTATGGTATTTGTACCTGTTCATACAGTACAGCACCAGTACCGTAATACAGTACAGTATACAAGTGGCTAACAGTCTAAGATCCCAACATGTCTTCACCAACAAGAAGAAAGAAATATGAAGCCAGTTTCAAACTTAAAGTGTGTTTGGAAGAGGGGTGGACTTATACGGTGAAAATAGCTTAAAAACTATATTTTAACAGGAAAAGTAGGGGAGGGGTCGTCTTATACGCCGGAATATACGGTATTCTTATTTTTCTTGTTTAAATAATATTGACTTTGTCGCCTAGCTATTACATTTGAGAAATACATTTTTTTCAATGTTGTTAAAGAGAATAACTTTTTTGTAACCCTGTAGCACTTAATTGTGACAATCTATTCTCCTTTTGTTGCCTTGTTGTGCATTAGAGAAGTTCTTGGTTTCTAAGAATATATATTGTAAATAATTAATTAGGAATTACATGTATTTTAATTTATAATAATATGAAAAGAATCTGTCTGATTGTAAACTTAAGTTTAAATATTTGCTTAGTTTTGTGTTAAAGATAAAACTATATAATTTGCAATTGTCACGCAAGTCAGTAGTGTCTGTCAGTCAGTCCTGACGCTACTAATTTTAGAAAGCAGGGAAAACCAAATTACTGCACCAAAGCACCAAAAGGTGTGCAAATTAAAGATGCGCTGTAAAAAATATTATATGACGTCATTGTTTTCGCTCATATTTTAATTTTGGAAAAGGGAACATTGTAAAAAGAGAATTAGATGGTGGTTAATTATAAAATTTAAAAAAAACGGGGCGCCGTAGGCGCCCTGCAACCCCTATTATAAAATACTTTGTGTACATTTCAGAAAGTTTAATATTTCGTATTTATCAAACAAGGACAAGTTAGTTGGGCTTTTGAAAAAGGTCGGCGCCTTAGGCGCCCTAAAAAAAGTGCATTTTTTATTAAATAAATAGATTTCAGCTGAAAACTTCCGTCATTTTTGACGGGTGTACGCTAGTATTTAAATAATTTTGTCTGGATCAAAGGTCACCCTGTAAAATATTCAACACTTGTCTTTATTTATTCCCAGGACATTTGGTTATGTTGAAAGAGAAATGGAAAAGGTGCCTAATCAACTTCCTATTCTTGTTCTGGGCAACCATCGTGACATGGGTCATCATCGTACTGTCACGGAGGAAAAGGCCCGTTATTTGGTTGAGCAATTTCAGAATGAACGGTTTGTTGGTTAATTAATGTTATTATGTTTATAAGAGTAAAGAACATTGAAATCCCAAAAATTAAAGATGTATGCCAGATTAGCAACGTGTATTTTTGTGTGGTTAATTACTCATAGATAATAATTATATTTAAGGTTCAAACCCAAGCTGATAATCGTGTATTGTATCCAGAAAATATGTAGACAGAATATTTTAATTTTTCTTAGAGAAAGAATGTTTATGTTGATATATTGTTTAAATCAAAATTTATTTTCACACAGCCCCGAAGGATCTGGAAAAATTCGTTATGCTGAATCCTCAATGAGAAATGGATTTGGTCTGAAATATCTCCACATGTTTTTTAACTTACCCTTCTTACAGCTGCAGGTTAGTTTCTCCACCTTATTCTTGTGGCATTCTTGTGGTATTCTTGTGGCATTCTTGTGGTATTCTTGTGGCATTCTCCCAGTCCTTTTGGAAAATGAAAAATGAAAACCAAACAGTGAAAGAATCGGCGGAGCAGCTTTGAACACTTATGTTTTCAATTTCTGTTTTAAACATTTTTTGTGTGTCTTGACCAATGTTCCCTCTAAGGTTCGATGGTCCGTGCGCAAAGTAAAAAAAACTTGTGTGCAAAGTTGCACAGCATCCATTTTGTGTAAAATATTTTACAAAATTTCCTGCGCAGTAATACTAAACTGCTTCACCCTCGGCCTTAAGGGAATGTGGCCTTGACTTCTGAAGAAACGACTCAGCCAAAATGTCTCTGTAATTGTCCTGTTGTGTTTTCAAACTCGAAACCTTTCTTGTGCCGCTGCTGGTGTGCACCCTGAGAGAGCGAGAGAAGCAGCGGTAGTTGATGTATGAATTCTTTTTATTAATTGTGCAACCTGACAACTGAGTTTGTTCCCCTTGACCACCAGAGGGAGACACTTCAAAAGCAGCTGGAGACCAACATGAACGACATGATGTCCACTGTAGAGGAGTTGGAGATTCATGAAGACTCAGAGGAACAGAACTATGACCTGTGAGTCAATGTTGCTGTTAATTTTGCACCTTAACTTTGGTTGTTTCAACATTTTGTTTTTTTTGCACGCCATAGTAACACAAAAAAAAACTACTTTGCACACTCAACAACACATAACCAAACAACACAAAAGGAAAACACCCTAAAAGAAGCACCAACATTTAATAACATAGTACCATACACCTATGGCGAATTAAGGGGGGGGGGCTGAACGGGCTAAAGCCAGGGGCCCCCGATGATTTAGGGGCCTCAAAATTTAGTATATTTTGTAATAAAAATGGACAAATGTTTACACAAATCGCTGAAAATATGATAAATTAAATAAATTAATAAAATCTTATCTAAATTATTATTAAGCTGATCTCTATTCCGATACGATAGTCTTAAAATAGTTAAGGGAAAAACCAGATTTGATAGTCTCATAAAGAGAAATTATTAAAGAATATTAGTTATATATCTTAAATTGACAAATTTTTCTTCGAGCCCTGGTGGTCTAATCGGAAGCCTATAGGCTTTTGGTGCATGCGGTCGCGAGATCGATCCCCCTGTGGGATGTGGCATTTTTTAAATTTGTAGTTTTATTTTTTTCAATTATTGTCTTTTACACTCAATTTTACGATACCGGCAAACTGTTATTTCTTCGTGTTCGGTTTTTTCATGAATAATCTTTTTGGCTGAATAGTTACAAGTTACAGTCTAATATTAGCTGCTAGCAACCATTTTATCTAAAGGTACACTGGCTGGATAGGGCCCCAGTTTAAATTGCAGCCAGGGGCCCCGTGCAGTCTTAATCCGCCCCTGCCATACACAATTTTACTTAAACATTTGATTTGTCCATATTCAATTAATACATTACCCCCTTCCTACACACACACACTTTTATTTAGATTGTTTTACATATTCTGGCAGTGGATCCCAACACACACACACACACACTTTTATTTAGATTGTTTTACATATTCTGGCAGTGGATCCCAACACACACACACACACACTTTTATTTAGATTGTTTTACATATTCTGGCAGTGGATCCCAACACACACACACACACACTTTTATTTAGATTGTTTTACATATTCTGGCAGTGGATCCCAACACACACACACACACACTTTTATTTAGATTGTTTTACATATTCTGGCAGTGGATCCCAACACACACACACACACACTTTTATTTAGATTGTTTTACATATTCTGGCGGTGGATCCCCAACCAAATTATGGTAACTTTGTAAACTTTCTTAAAATATTTTTAAAACTGCAAGATTTTAATTTGCCTTCTTTTGTTTTTATTATGAAAACTGGGAATGTTAATAAGCTCTAGACTATTTGTGTTAATAAGCTCTAGACTATTTGTGTTAATAAGCTCTAGACTATTTGTGTTAATAAGCTCTAGACTATTTGTGTTAATAAGCTCTAGACTAGTTGTGTTAATAAGCTCTAGACTATTTGTGTTAATAAGCTCTAGACTAGTTGTGTTAATAAGCTCTAGACTAGTTGTGTTAATAAGCTCTAGACTATTTGTGTTAATAAGCTCTAGACTAGTTGTGTTAATAAGCTCTAGACTATTTGTGTTAATAAGCTCTAGACTATTTGTGTTAATAAGCTCTAGACTAGTTGTGTTAATAAGCTCTAGACTAGTTGTGTTAATAAGCTCTAGACTAGTTGTGTTCCAAGTTTGATAGGGTCATTGCAGCTGAAACAGTGGGTTGTTGAACGTCAACATTTCCTTTTTAAATCCTTTATATTAACGCGTGGTGTCTGCTTGCTTGCTTGAGGCAGGTGGGCTCGCGGTGCCGAAAAAACTTTGGGTCGATTTTTAACCCACTTCCTCGTAAGCTAGCGAGCTGAAATTTTGCAGGCAGACTCGTGCCGTTGATAAAAATGATGTATCAAAATTTCAGATAAATCGGATGTACCGTAATTAATTTAATGAATTTTTAGATTATTTTATTTATCTCTATGTAACATGTTAAATTTTTTTGCTATAGTGTCGTGGTGCGTATTATATTGAACAACCTTTTTAATAATTTCCTGTTGCGCGATTTGGTGCGTATTATATTGACGTTACTTTTTAAAAATATATTCCCGATCGGTGCGCATTATATTAAACATGTTTTACGAGACATAACTAAAATTTTGTATTTTTGGATTGTCATGCGCTGCGTATTATAATGAACATTCTTTTAGTTATGTCTCCTATATAAAGGATTTATAGTCAAAAACTTGGTTTTTTACGGGTTTTTTAAAATTTTTAAACTCCAGCTTCCTTGAGACTTTAACACAGAAAAGACGTGAACAGCAGGAGAAGCTGTCTGAAAAACTCACATCCTCTGCTGCTATAAAGCAGGACAAATCCGGTGCCCTGGTCGGGAAAGATGGTGCCCCAATTGTGGTCAACGTCCCGGCCACCACTGCCAGTGGACTCCTTGGAAAATTAACAACAACTGTCACTGGAAGTGTTGGGGGTGGTAACGCAGTGACGACATCGGCTCACGGTAATTACTGCAGTTGTTGGACTTTTTAAATCTGCGTTCACCTTCTCTGAGTTTGGCTTTAGTTCCATGTGATGGTACTTCTTGTAAACTTGATTCTAATTCAGGGATTCAGTTGGCTGATTTGGTTTGAAAGATTTAGTAGCCCCTAGCAAGTTTACCTTTGGATTTTGCAATCAGCGGCTTCCACAAATTTGGCAAATGTTTCTTTTTTTTGTTTGTTTGATAGAGAGATGCAGCTTACATTTAAAAATTTTAAAAATAATTTGTGTAAAATTGTTGCATTGTCAAATATCACACATTGTCTGATATATCTTTGAGGTAACTACATATATTGGTGATGAGTATAAATTTATTATTTAACAAAAAAAACAAATTAAATTTTAACCAAATAGTTTTTTTGCAATAAATTTTTTTATTCTCTCGCCAAAATGATAGTTTCCAGGTCCACTTCACAGCCTATCATCACAAGCAATCTGTCGGCCAGTTCTGGATCAACTGACTCCAACCCTACCAACCACCAAACAGAGCAGCCACCCAGTAACAACCCGCCCCGAGGCAGCCAGTCGGAGACGACCACACCGGCAACAACCCCCCAGGCCGATGTTGCCAAGGCGGGGCTGTTTGCCAGGTTTTTCAAAGGCAGCAAGGCTCCCGCCTCGAGCGCAACACCCCCCAAAACACTCGGTGAGGATTTTAAATTTTTCTGGTTGTAGGATTTACTGGGACAAGGCTAGCACACTTTGTGGTGCCCAATATGAGAACTGTACACTTCTTAGATAGGAAACAAAATGTTAACACCATGTTTAACATGTATAAGGAAATAGAACCAAGTGTAGAATTGTGAGCATTGCATTCATGTTTAGGAAAGATAACTACACAATAGCAGAAATGTGCAGTGAGAGGAAAGATAACTACACAATAGTACAAATGTGCAGTGAGAGGATAGATAAATACACAATAGCACAAGTGTGCAGTAAGAGGAAAGATAACAGTACAATAGCACAAGTGTGCAGTTAGAAGAAAGATAACAGCACAATAGCACATGTGTGCAGTTAGAGGAAAGATAACAGAACAATAGCACATGTGTGCAGTTAGAGGAAAGATAACAGCACAATAGCACATGTGTGCAGTTAGAGGAAATATAACAGCACAATAGCACATGTGTGCAGTTAGAGGAAAGATAACAACACAATAGCACATGTGTGCAGTTAGAGGAAAGATAACAACACAATAGCACATGTGTGCAGTTAGAAAAAGTTAGCTGACACTAGACTTGAAATCATTGGCCTACCAAATTATAACTTAGTCTCATGTGTAAAAATTTTTTTTTAATGTAGATATGAGAATAACAAGAAGTGTAAACAAATAATTAATGAGACAACAAAGATGAATGCTATATGGTGAGGCATGTGTAGGAGGATAATAAGTTTGGGTGATCTGAGGCAGATAACGTTGTGAAGAATACAATAATCATGATGGGATCTTTGGAACTTGAAGAAAATCCAAAGCACAACACTCCTCTTTGGATCTGAACTTTGAATCAGGACATATTTTTTATTCTGTTCTCTTTTATTTCCATCCTGAATCTATGTCTACAATCTCTTTATAATTGTAGATGTTCATTGTTGATACAAAATGATTTAATTGTGAAATGTAGATCTGGCATCAGTAGATGCAAATCATTATTTTTTAACAACAGTATTGTTAAAAAAAAGAATGATTAAAAAAATTATTAAATTTTCTTATATTTCCATCCTAAATCTATAATGTCTATAATCTCTCTATAGTTGTAGATGTTCAATGTTGTTACAAAAATTATGATTAAATTGTGAAATGTAGATCTGGCATCAGTGGACGGTGGTCAGCCCACCATGAAGAGTGTGGAGGACTTTGTGCCTGATGTGGATGGTCTGGATAGTGGATTTTTGGATGACGCCAAGGACATTCCCATGAAGGACACGGGGAAGGAAGAGGACGATGAGAGGTGAGTGGGCGTGGCAGCGCTCTAACACGCACACACACAAGGTGTTATGGTCGGTGCGGTGTCCTGTCCTGTCTTGCTGAAACTTTCTTTTAAATGTCGAGTTTTTTGGTTTCAGCCATGCACATGTCTCGTTCAGCTGCTTCCTTCACAAATAGTTAGTCAACCCAAGAGCTGTCATAGTGGCTGATGATGGGTCACACTTCTGTGGTGTTATGCCCAATATTGTCAGCCTCTTACTAAAATTAACACCTTGAAGGGGAAAGAAGCTTTAACTTAATTTCCTTAATGAAGGGGGGTAACTCAAATAAGGGACGCGGTGGTCGAGTGGCAGCGCACTAAACTGGCGTACCGATGGTCACGGATTAAAATCCGTGTGAAGGCAAGGGTTTGTTCCCGGGGCCTAGGGCGTCCCTGAGTCACCCAACTCCAAATGGGTACCTAACACTACATGTAGTTAGGCGGCTGGGTAATGCGTGGAACCCACAAAGCCGTGGCCTGTGAACGCTGCATCACTTGCCAACAGATCATCTGTCATGGTCTGTGGACGCAACTATCTTCTGCATAGAAGGAGCGTCTGTATAGATAAGATAAGATAATTCATTTTTCCCCCTGTTTTTATAGAAAACTAAGGTAAATTTATTTTGAATCAAAGTAAAATTTTGAGATTTTATATTTAAAACTAAATTGTAGGACTCAGAACAAAGGCTGATTTATTTTGATTATTTATTTATGAAGATGGTTCTTTAAGATTGTTTTACTGGCATTACAGGTGGTAGGGATTTGTGTGGAGCTAACTCTAAGTGCAGTCTAAGTTCTAATAGTGTGGAGGTTGCTAATGAATTTAAAACACATTTTAAGAAATACTTAAGTCAGCTATAAAGCAATTAACATTTTAAAAAAATTTAAGCCCAAATAACTTTATTTCCCTAAAGTAAAGAAAATGCTTTGTGTGTGTGAAAATTGTATTAAGTTGATGAAAGTGACTCAACATTCAGTGCTGATGTTGTTTGCTGAAAACGGTAGTATAATTTACTAGCAGGCGAAAGGTGAAGGTCATATTCATCGTACATAGTTCTCATCATAGTAACATTCATAACATGAGATTTCTTGTACAATTTACCCCCCAGAATGCTAAACTTATATGGGTCACAAAATTTAATTTCTATTGATTTTGTATAATAGTTATATTTAACAAAAATTGCTTTCAAAACTTGATGCCACTATACATGTGCATTTGAGAGTTCATTGATTAACTTTTGGCATGATCTGTTATCTGTCATAAACAGCGTGTAAAGCACTGTCCCAATCAACTAGAATCTACCACATTGAATAGGTATACACCTTTGTGTTTTAATGAGACTGGCTGCTAGTTACCCTCAGTTTACATTTGATTCTCTTGACTTATGACATCATTTATCATTAACCCTCCAGTGATGATGAAGAGGCCAACCCCATGGTGGCAGGCTTCCAGGACGACCTTGACTCAGAGGATGAGCAGAAGACATCTTCTGTTGGGAAACCAGTCCCCACCAAAAAGCATTATTCGTCGTCCGAAGATGAAGCCCCCAAAAAATCCACAAAAGGCTCAAAACCTAAAAAACCAGAAAGTGACGACGCCGACGGCGATGAAAGTGATGATTTGCGGAACTCCGCCGTCATGCAAGACGCAGATTTATCCAGCGATGAGGGAAACACTACGTCAAACTTCAATAAAAACTCTACCTCATCTGGTCTGGGCGCAACTAATGGAGCCTTGTTAAAAACAAAAACGAAGGCTGCAGATGTTGAGGTCACTGACTCAGAAGGGGAGGAGCCCAAGGAAATAAGCAATAAAGTCAATGACAAACACTCCAAGCTTTCTCCACCACCCCTGCCCCTTGACGGGGCAAAGTCTGGTGACAGAAGCAGCGGCAAGAAGAGTTCACTGGTGAACGGTGCAACAAAAAGGACAAAGAAAAATGGGGAGAGTGTAAGGAGGAAGGGAGGCAGCAGCGAGGATGAAACTGCCGCCGCAGAGAGCGCAAGTGAAAATGAGGCCGAGAAGAAGAGTGCGCCGGCGCCAATAGAGCTGCCGAAGGAGGAGCTGAATAGTTGGCTGGATCAGCTGGAATCAAAGGTGAGTCCGTTTGGGTCAAGTGAAATGGAAAGTTACACTTAAAAGATGCAGAGTAATGGCATAGAAAGTGGTTGTTGGGCCTTTTGTTTTTTTCCTCCTTCATGTTATGGAGGGACCCCTCTTTGGTCGCACAGCAGGGTTGGCTGTCGTCACAGGTTTAAAGATCAGATACTTTTTTTTGTTGTTATTTTTTTTTGTCCCATAACCTCGTGGTTGTAGGGGCTTCTAATGCTTCTGTTAGAACATTCTCGGGCTTAGTAGACCTTGGCGGCGCCCATCCGTCTCCAGGTCAGCGGAGGACTTTCTTAGCGCTAGTCGTTCATCAACATTTTTATAGTGGCTTCAACGTGGGCTGGATCCCACACCCCTCAGCTTGTGAGGCCAGCGCAGTATTGACTTGGCTATCCAGCGGATCAGATACTAACCATCTGTAATAGAGAGTATTAGATTGTCTTAGGACGAGGCTTGGGTTATTTTATCTGGTTTTTCATTTATTTCAGTCATTCACTACATTGGTGCCTCTCTCTCTTTTTTATTTAAGTCACAGACCGTGCATCAAAAATCAGAGAAAGAGAAAAAACCAGCTCCATCGAAACCCTCCAAGTCCAACAAGAGTAAGGTGGTCAAAAGGTCTGAAGATGATATTGAAGATGGTGATGACAATGAAGATGAAGACAGTGGTCCTGTCTTCAAAGTCAGTAAGTGGCTATGGTCTTATATGATTGTAATGACTTAAAGGGACAAAACAATGAATTCTTTATTTAATTCATCATTATAAAGTTAATGAGAATGTTATGGAGATTAATTCATCATTATAGAATTAATGAGAATGTGGAGATTAATTCATCATTATAGAATTAATGGGAATGTTGTGGAGATTAATTCATCATTACAGAATTAATGAGAATGTCAAGGGGGATTAGTTTTCAAAAATGTCTTTCTCAGAAAAAGTCTCCTCCGACATTGAAGAGGAAGTATCGAGCCAGACGACAGGAAAAAAGAAAAAGAAGAAAAAGTCAGAAGTAAAGGTAGAGTGTGATTTCAATTAAAATATGACAAATACATTTCCTGTGTGAAGCAGGCAAACACATTAATATTTCCTGTGTGAAGCAGGCAAACACATTAATATTTCCTGTGTGAAGCAGGCAAACACATTAATATTTCCTGTGTGAAGCAGGCAAACATTAATATTTCCTGTGTGAAGCAGGCAAACACATTAATATTTCCTGTGTGAAGCAGGCAAACACATTAATATTTCCTGTGTGAAGCAGGCAAACACATTAATATTTCCTGTGTGAAGCAGGCAAACACATTAATATTTCCTGTGTGAAGCAGGCAAACACATTAATATTTCCTGTGTGAAGCAGGCAAACACATTAATATTTCCTGTGTGAAGCAGGCAAACACATTAATATTTCCTGTGTGAAGCAGGCAAACACATTAATATTTCCTGTGTGAAGCAGGCAAACACATTAATATTTCCTGTGTGAAGCAGGCAAACACATTAATGCTCATAAGATTTAATGAGTAGGTCAAGTCGCTGCATTATTCTTTTACACACCTGCTTAACATGAAGCAAAGTGTTCATAATTTTTTACTCTTAGCATTTTTTGTCGAGGACCAATGTTCCCTCTAAGGTTCGTTGGTACGTGTGCAAAGTAAAATAACTAGTGTGCGAATTTGCACAGCATCCATTTTTTGTGCAATATTTTATAAAATTTGATGTGTGATAGTTCTGAACTGCTGCACGGCGTCAGTCAGATACCTGCGCGGCCGTGCAACTTAAAGGGAACATTGTCGAGGTCATCTTTTAGGATTAATAAATAAAATTTTCCTAGGCCCACTGTAGGGTAACATGAAAAGCATGACTGGCAGAAGGTCGAACATTTAAGGATTGAAAAATTAATCACTGTCTGACCTACGTTTTGTTTCATCACTGTCTGACCTACGTTTTGTTTCATCACTGTCTGACCTGCGTTTTGTTTCAGGATGAAGATAAACCAGAGAAGAAGCACAAGAAAAAGAAAGACAAAGAGGAAAGAAAGAAGGATGGAGCTGCCAACAAGAAGGAAAAGTCCAGTAAAGGAGGGACGGCGGGGAAAAAAGAGAAGAAAAAGAAGAAAAAGGAAGAGGTGGAGGAGGAGTTGGACCCCGACAACAACTTGGAGGCGTTTCTGGGGGGCACCGGCGGAGACTACGAGACCTTGTAGCATTGGTGACATTGGAACAGCTAATCAAGGGAAATAACTGGAAATCTATTAAATGTTCTGAACCAAACAACAGAGAATCAGACAGGATAACACATCCTTGCAGTATGGAAAAACTTTGAAAAAGTTTGCGGGAGCGGAATACCAAGTCACATGCACCAAAAAAATTGGTCTGGAAAAAAACAACAACGTAAAATCAAAAATAAAGTAGAGCAGGAGGATAAAGATTTTACCAAGACTATTTCATATTTTTTTGAGATGGCTGGTGGTAGGTTGTGTAATTTAATTATTGGTGTAACACTGTCAATGTATTCATGAAATTATTGGTGTAACACTGTCAATGTATTCATGAAATTTTTAAACTCATGGTTTTAGTCATTGTAGGACGAGCTGGTTCTTAGTTGTTTGTATAAGGTAGTAGAGTACATAGGATTTATAAGGCAGTATGGCACATACGATTTATAAAATTGTATGGTACATATGATTTGTTTTTTTAAGTGATCAGACATAAATTTCTCACAAATGACTGGTCTCCAATTCTGTGTTGTAACCCTTAAAAACAGGTTATGACTGCTAATAACCCTAAAAACAGGTTATGACTGCTAATAACCTAAAAACAGGTTATGACTGCTAATAACCCTAAAAACAGGTTATGACTGCTAATAACCCTAAAAACAGGTTATGACTGCTAATAACCTAAAAACAGGTTATGACTGCTAATAACCCTAAAAACAGGTTATGACTGCTAATAACCCTAAAAACAGGTTATGACTGCTAATAACCCTAAAAACAGGTTATGTCTGCTAATAATGTAGAACTATTTTACAGTTCATTCTATTGAAACAAAAATCTAAAGCATAAACCTTGTCATTGAAGAAACTTCAGCTTGGGAATAATACAGTTGTTGTGTGTATATCTGTTATATATTTTTAAAATGGGATTTACAGTTAAGATACCTGACTGATTCTTGGGCTTGAGGACTTCAACGGGTCTCAAACGTACGTAGCGCTGTGTCATCTCAAACTTGGGGCCACGTCATATTCAGATCATTCAGTATTTGCTTGCGTACAAAAGTTCAAAGAGGTTCAATATTTAAATATGTAATCTTGGTCCAATTTTGTTTTACAATGTACACAATTCTTTAAAGAATTTAATTTCTGTCCCTCTCATCAGATCACTGAGCCACTTTGGTGGGTCACACACGACGAGTTTTTAGCCACTTTGGTGGGTCACACACGACGAGTTTTGAGCCACTTTGGTGGGTCATTCACAACGAGTTTTGAGCCACTTTGGTGGGTCATACACGACGAGTTTTGAGCCACATTGGTGGGTCACACACGAAGAGTTTTGCACAATGCCCGTATTTACTGGAAACTTATTTTTGTGGCGAAGTATCCTTGCTGCTGATCAGTGCTGGTGTTGTGTTGGTATATTAGAGCTTTTTTGTGTGGTTACAACTAATTATTGTGACTTGTTTGCACAGCACTTTGATATTTTATTTGTGTAAACGTCAATTCATTTTCCACACCTTTGTGGGTTTCAGTTTGTTAAAATAAAAAATAATAAAAAGAAAGGTTATGACCCAGATATTTTTGGGAATTTTTTTTTAAGGTTCACATTTTTTTTAAAGACTAAGGGAGAACAGGAAAATGAGCAAGGCTATATATGGACGCAAAAAAAATCATTTTAATAACCATTTTTTTTGTCAAACAGCCTTATGAACTGACCAGCTTGAAAAGCCTACTTGTCTGGTAAACTCTCTGTCATAGTTAGGGCAAAGTTATCTACTGGAAGAAATGTGTTATCAGAGCTCCCATATGTAGTAAGAGCTCTGATTGCCTCAGTGACTATGTAGATGTCTGTCTGTACCACTGTATGTATTGTAAAGATGTCAGAATTAATTAAGCAGATCCATGAAAAGTTCAAGCAATGAATTGGCTTGAGTTATTTACTGTAAATACTGGCATGCATTGATTCATCTTCAGCTATGTACATTTGTAATATCTGTATATTCATACCAATAATGTAATTCTCTCAACTGCGCATGATGTATTCTTTACTCTAAATTGATGCAGCATTTATTTCTCATAGAAGCATTAATTCTGCTTCAGGTTGTATGTTTTTTTTTAAAAAAACACTGTTGAAGTTGCGAGGCGTAAGCGGTGCCTAGAGGAGGCAAGGATTGAAGATTCAAGGGAAGTAATGTTCAGATGCTAGTCATGGTGATGCTACATGGACTTGAGGTGTATAGAGGTATTGTTCAGATTCATGTTTTAAAGATCAGTTATTGAAAGAAGTGCGGCGATGATGGACTTGAGGTGTATAGAGGTATTGTTCAGATTCATGTTTTAAAGATCAGTTATTGAAAGAAGTGTGGCGATGATGGACTTGAGGTGTATAGAGGTATTGTTCAGATTCATGTTTTAAAGATCAGTTATTGAAAGAAGTGTGGCGATGATGGACTTGAGGTGTATAGAGGTATTGTTCAGATTCATGTTTTAAAGATCAGTTATTGAAAGAAGTGTGGCGATGAAGTCAATCAATGCAGAATGCCGAGAGCACCAAATGTGATATCATTCATTGAATCTTCCAACAACTTACACACAAAAAAAGTGATATAATAAAGATAAAATTTGTGTAGACTTGATGTGGTGGCAACTTTTGGTTTAAGTCATTGGCATCAATGTGTATAAGATTTTTTTTTATTGATGATTATTGAGATCCTATTTTTACTCTCTATTATATTGTGTTTTGGGGAAACAATTTTTTCTTTCCTTGTTAACTGGTTGATTTTGTTTATATGTATTTTTTAAAGAAGGTGTCTATGTGTAGGTGGGGGGGGGCTGGGTTAAACGAATCTTAAATTAATTATAAGACTTGTTACAATGACACGGAATGGTGAGTAAAATCTAGATTGTTTCCCTTGACATTAAAAAATTACTTTTAGTCTTAGTCAAATAATCATCTGTAAAATTAGTTTTTATATTTCAAAAAAATAATGTCACAATAACATATTTAACAAGAAGGTTTTTTGTGTGCCTTAATTAACAACAGCAAATTAAAAAAAGACTAGTTCCCTAACCCTATAGTTAAAATGAGTCACATTGAGTTGGGCCTGCTAATCTAGAATAACTTGTCATCTCGCCTTGTGTTTTTTTTTGTTGACATGCAATAAATTTCAGCATGTGCACCTTTAAACTTGAACTTGAAGTGCACTCATTTATTTTATGCTCCTAGTCTAGTCATTTATGGTTGTGAGATTTCACTGTACTAAGTAGAGCCATGGTTTTTTTTGTTTATTAAAAAATTTAATTTAAAAAAAAATCACTTCAATGAGCTAAGCAATACATTTTGGTTTTTTTCCATTAGTCTCTCCAAACAACGATGGTCATGGTTATAGATTTTGGATTGAAAGCTTTATGGAATGTGGTACATTTAAAAAAAATCCACCCTGACTAATGAACTCTTAAAGTCAACTATAGGTAGGCAACATCTTACTACATACAGTGTAGTAGATTTACAGATGATAACAAAGCTACAGTATATATTTCTAAATTAAATGGTTTGTTGTGAATATAAAGGTTTTCTGAGAAGTAGACAACGCCAAACAATTATGCACATATTTCTCAACTTTGTTTCAATAATTTTGGAAAACTCTTAATATCCATGTAAATGATAACATCAGATGTGCTGATCACATGCAGTGCCGAAGCTTACATCATCAAAAATGATTCAAAAAGCATTTTGTGTATATTTTTGTTCTCTTCTTTTGAGCTTATTTCTGAAAAGTTGTGACATTTGATAAATGTTTATTTGTAACACTTGTGTCCATCGTAGAAGGTTACACAGTGCATCTTAAGAGCAAATACTTTTGCATCACTTTGACTGAAGAAATGTTTACAACTCCGCAGGACTCACCTAATAGGAAAACAAAATTATTATCTACTCACGTTATCATCTTGAGGAAATTAAAGGTTTCTCTTACCGACTATCTAAATTTAACGGCAGATAATCTTGGTTATATTTTTTCAATCACACTGGAAATATTTTGTTTATAATGCAGCCGTTTATTTTTCTTTCATTTAGAATGTAAATGATGTACATTATCATTATTATCATGCGAATACATTACTTGTTTACTTGAGTTGAAACAGAATCGGGCTGGCTGTTGATTTTTAAATGTGTGTGTGATAAATATATATGATAATAATCAGGTGATTTCTTAAAGTTTGACTTGACTATGATTTTGTAATAAGAATATCTGAACATCTTTAGTTACAGAAATTATGTGTAATGCAATTTTTTGTTTGTTGGGTAAATTAGATTTAAAAAAGTGATATACACTAATACCATTGGCCTTTACAAGAAGCATCCTTCACCTCTGGCCATGTGACAGTTGTAATAATATTCACTTCTATGATAGCTTCACATAAATATAGAGATTTAGAGTCCATGAAGTACTTTCCTAGAGGCACTAAGATAAGTCATCTAATTGATTTTAAAACATTTTTTTTTGGAAATTGTATCCTTACTGAATAATTATTTAATTGTGAAAGGTACTGAAAAGAGAATTCATTGAAAAAGAATGTGGTAATATTTTGTTTTTTATGGTTAAAACAAAACATTGAGTGTTGTGTTTGAATGTGAATATTTAAAAAAAAATATATATATAGTCATCTATATTAATTTCATCAAATCAATCACATTAACATCTTCTTAAAATATTTTTTTCCTAGTGCACAAACTTTGATTGTAACTCTGAATTTATTTGGTATTGGATTAATAGCATATTTTTTATATGTCTAATGTAACTACCAAAAATGAAATATTCCTAATTGATGATTATTGTTTTTCCATAAATCAGACAAAAATTATTGTACATTAATGGTGTGTGCAAAATTAAATAAATTAATTTTTGTTATATAGAATTCAGTTTTTATTTTAGTAAGAATGTTAAAGCTGTTTCCAAGTACCTTCTTCAAAGCACTCAATATATAAAAATATTTTAGTTAATAGAGAAATATTTTAGTTTTAGATAACAAGGAAGTTTTTTTTTCTCTCTTGGCTACTTAAGATTAACTATGAAATAAAGCACATAATAATAATAAACAAAAGCATCCCAAGCAAAGTTGTCTATGGCATATATTGTTTTAATTCAAATACAAAAATGTCAGAAAAGCTGTTGACATTTTGTGTTAATATTAAAGCATACAATTAATGAAAACAACTTGTCAAACCTATCACATTGCAACAACAAAAGATTTACAGGAAAGTTTTTTTTAAATAACCCAAACAGTAAAAGAAAATGAACGCAGTCAGAGAAATGGCAGGAAAAAAAAGCCTGTCTATAAAATTGTTAGTGTCTTACAAGGTTATAGAAGTAGTTAAATACAAAACTTTCAATTCATCTCAAAGCTTTAGGGAATTGACAGGAAAAAAATTTATTAAAAATAAAAAAAGAATGTTTCTTACAGTGACAAATATCATCAATGAAGCTTAAAACAATATTTCATATCTCACATTGTCAAATTAAGAATAAATAATAGACCAATGCAACAAATTTCATTATTTAAAAAAAAAGTATATTCAAAAGAACAAAAGATAAACACTTAATTTGTATGATTAAGTGAAATGTATACATACTAAACAGGAAATTAAGACACAAATAACATTTTAAAAAATGTTTCTTTACTGTGGGGAACTATTGCACACAAATACCCAAAATTTGTATAATTGAATTTTTTTTTAAAAAAGGCAAAGGCATTCACACTGTGGGACCAAGCTGTGAAAAATAAATCAGAGTTGATCTAAACTCTTCCAAAAAATCATAAAGTGAAAAAAAAATGGTTTGAAAAACTTAACCATGAAAATTCATTTCTTGAAAACAAGATGTGATAGAAAGATGGGAAAAAAAAGTCACTTATCACCTTTTTATTATTCACACGAAAAATGAAAACAGCCAATTTTCATGAGTGAAAGCATTTCAGTGCAGTAAGGTCATTATGTTTCATTATAACACTAGAATTAGCATACACAAAGGCTATGTTGAATACTGCTAAAATATTCTTTAAAAAAAACAGCAGTTTTGTTCTTAGTTGCCCTTGTTAGTCCTTAGTTCATTGTCTATATTACCTCCAGAAAGAAAACAAAAAATTTTGATTCCAGAAATATCACTCTGATTGTTCCTTCCCATTTTCCAACACCAGTTTTTGAAATCTTTGTGGGGAAAATTAGAAAGTTTCAAGCCAGGCCTACACCTCCCCGCCTCAAGTCAAGTTTCGAATCAGTTGTGAATATGTCAATGCTAACCAGTAATTTATCATATAGAATAGGACTGCGACAAAGCTTTTAAAGTAAAATACAAGATGTGCAAACGAATATAGAATGTGTTATATAATGTAAATTTAATTTTAATACCTGTGTAAGTTATTTCTACCGATGAAGGCAAGCGACGAAATCTCTTCTTTTGTATTAGTCAACCAAGCTTTAATTTATTGTTTTTATCACACAATTCGTTTGTGCATGTTGTATTTTATTTAACCAGTAATTCCATAAAAACATCAAAAGCTCTGTGACTAGACCATGCATTTGTTCCTATAGCCTTTGTAATTAATGTGCTAAATTATTGATGAGAACATAAGCCGTGGTACAACCAATGAAAGGAGCAGAGACTAAATAAATTCAGTTAACCATCATGTAAAAACTTTGAGCATTTTTTTAAAAAACAATATTTGTAAAAGGTTAACACTGAAATAGTGTTCCACTATTGCTCCGTTTCAGTATTAGAGTTAATTTAGCTAATAGAAAAAAAAATCATCTTTATGAGAAAAATCATCAGAAAACAACTTGATGTCAAAAGTTTTATATTGTACCTGTGAGTAAATGAATAAAATAAAATTTTTGAGATAACAACAACAAATGTATTGTATATTTGTTATTTGTTTACTTAAATGTAAACAAAAAAAGTTATTAATTATTGTAATGTCCATTTTTTGTTGTTGCTAGGATTTACCTTTTCTTAAATGACCATGTTATAGAAAAATGACAAATTGTGAATGGCTTTTTCAAATATGATAAATAACTATAATGGCATAAATAAGCACATTTCAACATTGATAACTGCAATGGGAAAACCAAATACACAAAATAATCAACTGTAATTTTAAAAAAACAAAACAAAAAAACAGACCAAAATATTTTTTAAATATGGCGGTCACCTTGTTTTTTAAAATAAAAATGCAGGTTTTGTGGCAATTATAAATGCAGGTCAGAATTGCGGTTTTTAAGATAAAAAACATAAATATTATGATTTTATAGTTAACAACCACAATTATTTAAATTGTAGAGGATATATGTTGCTCTTAAACTGTTGAGTAATTTACCAGTGTATAATTCCGACTAAACATGAAAGAAGCACATCGTTGGCTTATGGCAGAGCTGCCATTTCATTGAGGTCTTCAGTATAATCAAGCTCTCCCAGGAAAAACTTGTAGACCAGTGGAGGGATTTTCTCATTGAAACCAGATATCTCCAGTGTGTTGAGATCATTTTTGTCATTAAGGCAGGAGAAGTCACTCAGGCTTATATAAGCAAGTCTGAAATAGAGCACACATTTGTTTTCCCAATTCAATCAAAACTTTAGATCAGGTCTAAAACTCATGAGCCAAACAGTCTATAGTTTAGATAAGACCTAAAACTCATGAGCCAAATAGTCTATGATTTAGATAAGACCTAAAACTCATGAGTCAAACAGTCTATGGTTTAGATAAGACCTAAAACTCATGAGTCAAACAGTCTATGATTTAGATAAGACCTAAAACTCATGAGCCAAATAGTCTATGATTTAGATAAGACCTAAAACTCATGAGCCAAATAGTCTATGATTTAGATAAGACCTAAAACTCATGAGTCAAACAGTCTATAGTTTAGATAAGACCTAAAACTCATGAGCCAAAAAGTCTATGGTTTAGATCAGGCCTAAAACTCATGAGCCAAACAGGCTATGGTTTAGATCAGGCCTAAAACAAACTCCTATTGGAGTACCAAGCAGACACACTTTGATGGTCAAAAGGCTGCAGCTTAAAAGAGTACAAATAATATATAGCTTCAAAAGGAATAATGCTGTGTGAATAACTATATTTGTATCCCATTTTCTTGTCACTTACTTGGCATGTGTGTGAATCATGCTGTGTGAATAACTATATTTGTATCCCATTGTCTTGTCACTTACTTGGCATGTGGCAGTGATACTTCACGGCGGTAAATTTTAACAGCTTCATGAAACTCCTGTGGGGAGCTCACTGTTTTCTTGTCACTGATAATTAGGATGTTATCAAAAAGCTTCTTGTTCTGTGTGGCCCACTTGAGAGGTTCTGATATGTCATAACTTGCATTGGCTGGCTGGCATGAGTAGGGCAGACAAAATATGTTTATGAGATATGTCATAACTTGCATTGGCTGGCTAGCATGAGTAGGGCAGACAAAATATGTTTATGAGAACAATGAATACACTTCTTATGTATTCATACATGGGAATAAAATGCTTTATCATTGAATTTCATAATTTAAAAAAAAAGTTTTTTGCTCTTTGCACCAGTTTAGACTAACTTGAAATCTACTGCAGACTACTGCATGAAAATAGAAATAACACACACACAAAATGCTGACAATAAAAATAAAATCAATTTACCCCACACATAAGATTTGGTGGAAAACAAATTAAGATAAAAATTTAATCTTCTTTAAAATATTTTTTAACATTACAAACGGTTTTGTTTAATGCGTGGCCTGCAAAGACAATTGTTCGCATTATTACGATTTATTCAATAATAATTGATGATAAAATTATATAAAGTATTAAAAAAATTATCGTGACAATCATCTGAACACCCATGCTGCCAAAAAAAGATATGACGGTTTTTAATTAATTTTTTACAGATGAGGGGGGAAAAAATCTCACTTCTTTGGAACAGTTAATAAACTGTTCAATTATGCCAGCCATGGTCATCCTGCGATGGAGGCTCAACACTACGACCTTCTGGTGGAAAAATACCACTTGGATATTGTCTTCAGACTGTTTGGATAGATGCCACAATAAATTACACCCTATGTTTATGGGATCATTCCAAGTGATGCTCAATTATTTATTATCTGACAAAAAAACAACAACAGATGGTGAGAGAAAACAAACTGAGAAGTTTAAAATGACATTTCATTGACAGATAAACAGCTTATGTGTACAGCTCATGTCATTGAGTATGTACATTATAAATGGTTTTAATTTAATGTTTATTTGTTCTCTAGCTTTAATAGGTGAAGTGCGGTGAGCCCAGCCCCAGGCTATGGTACCGCACAATATGCATTCTCTTATTCTTATATAGACGTATTCCCATCATGATTTTATTTACAGATTTGAAATTCTCAGCCATACATCAGGAATAACCTCAACACAGCTGTTACAATGCAGGCTGATTCATTGTGTGAACTATTTCCAAGCAAACAAGTATTTTATGAATTCCAAGAGAAATACTGAGATCCTCATATCAATCTGAATTTCTGACATGCTGACCAATATAAAAGTACAAATTAATATTAACAAGTGTAATAAGCCAGTTAGATCTAATCATCCATTCCCACTCACACTCAAATGAATAAAATTTCCAGAAAGACAATCCTAATGAATTTGACAATACCTGCAGTAAAAACTTTGTCATGAGAGCGCACGGCATGATGGGGGACAGGTAGTTTGCTCCAGACACGTGCTGCTTGGCCACTTTGTTATCCACATGAATGGCCAGGAGCATGCACTTTCCGATACTGGGCAAGGACTGAAAGGGCAAAAGATAAATTACTTGAGACTGATTTTGATTTTCGATGATTAATTCGTTAAAGAAATATTTATTTTTTGTTGAAGAATTTTTGAAATAAAAAAGCTTTAATTTTTGAGTTATACAGCTAAGGTGCTTTGACTAGAATACAGATTTTCTTTTAAATCATGTGACACCTGTGGCAGAATTAAAATAATCATAGATATTTCAAACTTTAAGACAAATCCAAGTGGCATTTGATGCTGGCAGCCTGGTCTCCTTCATAGCAATAAAATGAAGGCAATAAAACATCACAACAGTAAAAGCCAAAACACCTCAACCAACTGCTGATAGTGTTTAAAATCATCATCCTATGTTATTCCAAAGAATAATTTGTCTACAAGATATATTCTACATCATAAAAAAGATTAAAGATTATGACAAGTTTATTTACCTGTAGAGAAACATTGAAAGCTGCATGCAAGGCTTTGACCAAGTGATAATTTTTAATCCACTTTTTGCTTCTGTCTGCTTCATAACGCCTCAGTGCAAGGAATATCACTATGGGATGAATTCTTTAATCAAATATTTAAAAAAAGGAGACATTAAATAAGATTGATAAACATAAGTATTATATTTGTATTAGAAGTATTACATTTACATTACAAGTATCACAGAATCTGTAATGGAGCAAATAGTCAACATAGAAAATAACAGGAAAAAAAACAACACCAAAAGGAAATTTTAATCTCTTTTCTAAGTAACTAATGATATCACTTTATATTTTTTCGTAATATTTTTGTTTTCTTATTTCTCTTTTTATTCAGACAACTCTTAACATTTGGGAAAAAAAAGTATTAAACATTTTAAGGAGTACAAGAATAGTTCTATGAATTTCGGTGGATCTGAATATCATGTTGCTTAATGATACTTATATGGTTACTAGGGATGTGACGAAGTTCGAATTCGAATCCGACGACAATCGAACTTCGACGTTTTTTTAGCAAATTCGAATCCGACGGATTTTTTTTTAAAATTCCATCGGATTCGAATTTGAAAAATTATCGTTTTCAGATAAAACACGGCCGTAGAAAGCGTAACTAAAATTAAAAAACCTAGAGACTTTCGAAAAGCCGAAATAAAGAAAACAGATAAAACTAAACTCCTGGACCCTTACTCAGCTGTCCATAGATTAGACCTGGACCCTTACTCAGCTGTCCATAGATTAGACGTCGTATTTGGTCATGAACGTATTTTAGATACACCCCTCTCGCCAAACATTGTTTTCATCCGAGCTTTCTAAGCCAAGTGTTGACCAAATCCGCATTCGAATCCGACGGATTTATATTTGCCAAATCCGAATCCGACGGATGCGGATTTTTATCAGCTCCATCACATCCCTAATGGTTACTCTGTACATGTTTCAGATATTTGAGAAGAACAATAAACAAACATAAAATAACAGTAGACATAAACTAAGAGTCTCCAAACTTAAAAATCCTACTACCAACATATCACCAGTCACCTTCCAAAAACTAATAACAATTTTTCAATAGATATCACAGTAAAGGATTCAAAGCGCTTACTTTTCCTGTTGGATAAGTGTCAAATTCTTCACTATGTCCATAACGTGTCCGACTTGGGTGGAGGCGTGATGTAGCATACCAAGGGAGGCCATCTTAGGTATGCTTTTAAATATATCTTCTAGTTTCATGTGCCCTAACAAACCTTCGAATGTCTGAAATAAAATGGTTATCTTTATTTATTACCTGGAAATATTATAACATTAAAAAGTATGAGCAACATATAAAAATCAGGAGACAAGCATTAAGTTTAAAAGGGTCTGCTTTTCAATAGTTCATTTTTAGAAAGCCATACTATTTGCTATACTAAAGGGAATTAAAATTAAACATATTCAAATATTATTTTACTTTATAAATAAGAATTCACACACCTAAACCGGTTTATAAAAGACTAAAATAAATAATGAAAGATAATGTGGCAAATTGAAAAAATATAATGCCAAATAATAAAAACAGGTTCCCGAATGGGAGCTGCAATTATTTGGACCAAAATCCAATCCCGATGAACAATGACAAAATTTTCCCATACAAATTATTGTATGCCACCGTATGTAGGAATTTAACAGCTTTCTCAGTGGTTACTAAATGCAAATGATCATTATTCAAGGCATTATAATTATTTAGGGAGTACTTTTTTTATTATTAATGACTGATTTATATGATGGAGAAATAATATATTTTTAAAAGAGAAATGCTTTAAATGTCTAGCGCATAATTTATCCAAAGTGTCAAATGTTATGTTTAATATATAAATTTATATATGTGCTGAAAATGAATGTGTAATATATCATTTTAAAAAATTTCCATTGATCTGGAGCAATGAAATAATTTTATCTTACTTATTTAAGCTAACTGAAATGCCTGTGTTTTAAGCTCTAAAATGAAATTAAAATTAAAGGTAAAATAGATCCAGTCCTACCTCTGGAGACTGAAAAAGAAACGATGGAATTTGCCGTTCAGTAAATTTGTGTTTCTCTATCAAACTACGAACTAAAGCTCCTTCCGAGGGCTGTGAAGAGGCCAGAGAATTTAGGTCTTTAAGAAAGACAACAACCTCTTGGACCTCTTTGTCATCACTTTCTGGAAAGTTTTCACTCTTTTTTTTACGGTGAACTACATAGTCCACAACAACAGAGAGGCCTGCCACAAAAATAGAAATGAGAAAAGTTGACCTGGAAACTTTCAATGAAGTAAATAAAACTGGTCAAATACTTATTTAGATTAAATGGAATGTTAATGCTCAATATGATAATAATAATAATCGGCATCCTTCCGTCTCGCGAGACGATGGTGCATCACCGTTGAGTTGGGTTGCATTTCCTCGAGTGACTGTGCAGTCCTATCCTTGAGTGACAGTCTTTACCACAGCTTTTACACATGAATTCTGTGGTACCAAATGTTTTGGCCTTTCTCCTAGCTCTTCTTTCTGTAGCCTCCTCCATCCTTCGCTCCTCGGCTACTATGACGCCCTCTTTGGCAACTGTGCGCCACATAGATCGGTCTTCTGCCTTACACTCCCAGTCGCTTGTGTGTATTCTGGCTGCTTCATGTCCCTTTGGCAGACATCTTTAAATAGCAGACATGGGCGACCTGTCTTTCTCTTTCCCAATGCCAGTTCTCCATATAGCAGGTACTTGGGGATTCGACCAGGGCTCATTCTTTTAACATGTCGTAGCCATCTCAGGCGTCTTTCACTAAGGATTGAGAACATGCTTTGGCTATTGGCGCGCATTAGGACCTCATTATTAGGCACCTTGTCTTGCCATTTAATGCCTAGGATGCGTCGCAGGCATCTCAAGTGGAAGCTATTAAGCTTGCGCTCTTGGGATGTATAAGTGGTCCATGTCTCGCTCCCGTATAGCAGTGTACTAATGACGCAGGCTCTATAGACACACAGTTTGGTTTTCTCTGTTAACTTGGTGTTTTGCCAGACCCAATAAGTAAACAGTGTTTAGTAATCTGTATATAATTAAGTAAACCGTGTTTAGTAATCTGTATACAGATCACCATCTATAAATTATCAATAATCTGCAGTCTAACAATTTATTAATTGGAAGGCTCAATTACTCATTGTATTTTTGAATTCCTTTGTCATTCAACCATCCTTTAGATTAAATATGCAAATTAAATTTAATTATCTTTATAAAAAAAACAGCTAAATTCAATTATCTCAACATCATTTCTCTATATATATGTGCCAAAAAGTTATAGGATAGAAAAATTAACTCTTCTGTGAAGATTGAACCTGTGAACTAAGCTATGAATAGAAAACAAGAGCCAAACACATTTCCCCAAAAATAAACTCATTCAAAATCTTGCAATTCACCTTTGTTTTTCCTATCAGGTTTGATGTGGCACTGCCTTAAAAGATCTCGATGAGTCCAGCCCCTGCCTGACTTGCACTTTGTCACCTCTGATGCAAGTCTCAGGGGTGTTTTGGAATCATACCAGTGAGAAACAAGTCGTCTCATGCCTCGACCCCAGCCAGCCTTTTTGGGTTCTGCAACCACTTTATCATAGTGGACAAACGTAAAAAGGTCCATAGCTGACTCGCATGCATCCTGAGCAAGAGAATAGGCTGCTATCCGAATATCATCGTCTTCATGATTTTTTGACATTGGGGTGTTTCTAATAATCTTGGCTAAGGCATACAAAAGAGGTTGTTTAGTTATATAACTTCTGTTCTGGAAAATTTTCCGTAACCTGTTAATTGCTTCCTTTCCTTTTTCCTTGCATAAAAATGAATTGAGAGATGGTGTTCTGTCAGTGAAATCACTATCTGCAAGAACATTGTAGATGCCTTCTTCTGAGCCAACACATACAAATCTTGTCACAAAATCAAGGTCACTTGGTGTGGATAAAGCCATTTTCTATCCTCCAAAAGAGTCCCGTCCTGTAAGAAACAAAATAATAACTCTCTTTTTTTGTGTGTACATTTACAATTACTTTATTTTTGTGTGTGGTCTTAACTTTAAGCAAACTTAGATTTAATCTTATACTTATAAATACTAAAAATAAAAACTAATGTAAGTATTGTAAGAATCAGGATTTTCGTGCATTTAAATTTAGTAGTTAGTATTTAGAAATCAAAATTACTTTGTTTATCCCACACTATATTGAATTACATGCTTATGCATATTAAAAAAGTAGATAACAATATTAATAGCTAAAATAAAACTTTAAAGTCAGCCTCTAACTCTTAACTTAACTTTTTACTAGTTTTCAACATAACATAGCATAAAAAGTACAAGTCCTACACCATTGAAATTTGGATATGTTAATGTTGACATGATAACTAAAAGACCCCTCTATTATCTCATGGACCGCATTTTTTAGAAAAAAGTTATAACTTAGTGAAGGTGACATATGTTGACTGTAAATTTTTAAAGTAAAAACTCCGTTTTTTTTTAAATTTTAAATTTTCAATGGCACAAGCAACATGTCAATCTCATTGAATGGGCAGATGACCAGATGTTGAATTTATTATGGCACCACTAATTAGCTGTAAAAATTAAAACAAGGACACATTCGGTAAATTAAAAAGTGGAGGTCGCCATTTTGTCAACGAAATTAGGATACCCGATTTTCGGGAATTTCCGGTCTATATCCAAGTGCCTAAGTATAGCCTATGCTATTTTATTTCTTTCATAATTTTATTGATTTAAATTTAAACAGGCAGAAAAAAAAAGTAATTGATGAATATAAATAATTGTTCCTGACAACCAAATTTTTTAATAACCGACACTCACTGACATGACATAAAATAACAGATCATAAAATTAAAATAAAACAAAATCGTAACAGTAATTTTAATCTAGTAACTTGGACTTAACTGCCAAAATAATTATAAATATTATAACCGACTCAGACTCCTTTATACTTTATTTAACTTTATAGTAGTAGACTATTGTAAATCAAGGATATTTAAAATCAAAATATCTGAATTTGATTTGTAAAAAAAGAGAGTTATCTAAACAATATCAATTTAATAAACATTGCAGTTACATGTAAAGTTTCTTTTGAGAGAAAAAAACAAAAGAAGAATAAAGAAATACTTGGCATTCTTTACCAAAAGTCGGTACCTTTCAGCTCTTCCGTGTGCAATACGTCATCATATTTTGTGTAAAATCTATAGAGCTTTCTAAATTGTATTCGCCTCTTTCTTTTATTTGTGTCATTGTTGCACTTGAATGACCCTTTGATTTAAAACAAGAATTGACTACGGGGTCTTTTCTTGCTTTAAACTTTCATACTTCAAGCTGCTAAAGACGTATTACAGTGCTCGGAATCTGAATTTTTAATCTTCGCCTTGTTGCTATTTTCATTATACTGTATTGCTTTGTGAGTAGCACACAATCATAAAAAAACAACCCATTGCAGAGTTCCTAAAAATATTTTCTACTAACTCCGCATGACCAAATACAAATGTTTAATATCCCTACCCCTTCTTAGTGAAAGAGGGTTAAAAAGACACTTGTAGGGTGGCATTTTAGTAATCCAGAAGAATGGATTCAAGTTACTTTTAAATGTTTTGTCTTCATCGAGGTTAATATTTGTACGTGATTCCACACATAAATCTTACATTCCATTTAAAAACTAGTTGAATCTGCTGGGATACGCGATAATGTGCTTTAGTGATACTATTTTTGACTGTTTTGTGTGTGTGTGTGAGACAGAGGCCTTCAGAGACGAGGATGTTGGTGTCAACCTGAAGTACCGCACAGATGGCAAGCTGTTCAACCTTCGGGCTCCAGGCAAAAACCAAGGTTATGACAGACATCATCAGAGACCTGCTGTTTGCTGATGACTGTTCCCTCAACGCTGTCTTAGAAGCCGACATGCAACGCAGTGTAAACCTGTTCTCCAGCGCCTGCACAAACTTTGGTCTGACAATCAACACTAAGAAGACTGAGGTCCTCCATCAGCCCGCGCCTGGAAGGCCCTACGTAGAGCCCAACATCACTGTCAACGGCCAGAGACTCAACACAGTGCACCGGTTCACATACCTATGCAGCACACTGTCTCAAAATGTCACCATCGATGACGAAGTGAACGTCAGAATTGCCAGAGCCAGCTCCACTTTCGGCAGGTTGTACCCTAATGTCTGGAACAGAAGAGGGATTACCATCCAGACCAAGCTGAAAGTGTACAGGGCTGTGGTGCTCCCCACACTGCTATATGATATATGCTTGTGAAACTTGGACTGTTTATCAGCGCCATGCAAGAAAGCTTAATCACTTTCAAATAACAAGCCTCCGGAAGATTCTCGGCATAAAGTGGCAGAATAAAATTCCAGACACAGTGGTACTGACCAAGGCAGGTCTCCCCAGCATCTTCACCCTCCTGGTGCAGACCCAGCTTCGCTGGGCAGGGCACGTTGTCCGAATGCCAGACGAGAGACTGCCAAAGAGAATCTTCTATGGTGAGCTCCAGTATGGCCAGCGGTCCCACGGTGGGCAAAAGAAACGCTTCAAAGACACACTGAAAGCTTTAATGAAAGCGTTTGCCATCAATCCAGACACGTGGGAACGAGCTGCAATGGACCGATCCACCTGGCGCTCTTCCATCCACGAAGGTGCCAGGTCATGCGAGGCAAACCGGATCACCGCCGCAGAAAAGAAGAGGCAAGCCCGAAATGCCCATGCTGTCAGCCCTTCAGGAGATGTCCCACTCGTCCCTTCTGTTCCCGAACCTTCCGTGCAAGAATCGGCCTAATCAGCCATCTGCGCACGTACAGACAACCCTCGGATGAATAGAGTGGTCCTCGTCGTATCGACGGATGAACGAACAGGGCATGTAACAATGTATTTGCGCGTTTATTTATTATTAATTAACCTCGTCCTCATATGACATGACACTGTAATAAGCCTAATTTTCGCGCCCATGTAGCTTGGTGCGAGGGTCACATGTACCCCGCTGCCCCCCCCCCTTTTACGTATAGATTCTAGTTCAATATACCTTAAAGAATACAACAACAGCAAATTATAATGATAATTATGAAAAAATGAAATTTAATTAATTAATAAAATTACAGATTTTTTATTTTAACTTCTTTGTCTTTACAACAAGCGGTGGAGCTATTAATTGACGCAATGTTGTTTGGCAGGTAAAAATGTCATATTTCAAAATACTTGTTAATTAGTTTTAATTAATATGCCTTCTAAATAAACTCACAACTAAAGATTATCAATGAAAAGAAAAAAACATCTAACAATCTTACTATGTAACATATATTAATTGGGAATCGATGATGTAGTGCATTGTAATTTTAATTGTACATTACTCGTGATGAGCACCCATATTCAATTGTTTAAATTGACGAGAGTAAATATGTACACTATTTTTGAAAAAATATAAGGCAATAATACAAAATATGTTTTTGAAACGGAAAATGCATACATATTTGGTTGCATTTTTAAGATTTTAAAATATTATTTTCATAATTAAATTAAAATTATACGATACTGAAAAGGTGACTTAAAATCTGGCATTAGAAAACACCTCACATGACCAAAACAGCAAATAGAGATTGTGATTTCATTATATTACAATCTCAAAACAATAAAAATATCAATAATAGATAAACAATTCCCTGAAATTTAAGAAATATTAAGATTAAATATAAATCTAATTATTTATTAAATTGAATAACACACATTGTGCTCCTTGATTAACGAGTTTTAATGAAAATAAGTTTACACAAAATATATTTTAAGTTAAATTTGCAGTTTTTAAATAGTCCTGGCAAACCAAACACATGACTGTATTTAACTGGCAATTAAAAAAAGTCTACAGTGTTTAACTTCTTAGCAGAAAACAATCATTCTTATCAGAAATTAAAATGGCCCAGAAAACAGAAGGAATTCAGCAGCTGTTAATAGCCGAGAAAAAAGCCACAGAGAGAGTCGTTGAAGCACGCAAACGTAAGCATTGATTTATTATAATTTAGAGAATCTTTGGTTTAAAAAAAAATGTAGAGTAGGGTAATAATGATTATAATTATAGCCAAGTCCACTCTTAGTCAACAAGCTAGGGCTAGAGTGATTCGGTGTGGTCAGCTGACTTCAGCCTAGTGAATATCGGTTTTCATAACTTTAAATCTGTCGAGTGATAGAAATCTTAAGTTATAATCTTATTTAACCACTTAAACAAGATTTAGAATAAAATGTTTAAAAAATTATACTATCCATCTAATTAAATTAAAAGTTTTATGACTATGTCAATGTCAGTCACTGATGGCGATGGGTGCTGGTGGGGTCATGCCCTACATTCACACTTCACTTCATCTTCTCTTGGTTTCATCTCCACTTTCAATACAGACATGTAAATATATGGCAAAACTTTTTGTCAATTGAACGAATTGCTCTCTGGTGGTATTTGAATTTTGTATTTTACGTTTTACGATTTAGAGCTACTGAATGTGAAATGTTTGATCATGGATTGAAGCAATAAATTGAAAGGTCAGAGAGTCTGAGCTTTGAGTCACTGTCTCTCCTCTCTATAGAGAATTGATGCGCAAAAAGAGAAATGACTTCTGGTGCTGTTAAATGGCTTGAAAGGTTTTATCTTCATAAAATCAATAATCTGGGTGCTCTGAGTGGGCGCCAATAGGGATGGACTCAGCCATTAAATGTTTTAGCCCCATGTTTGAGTACATTTTGCCCATCTCATTATTTGACTTTCCAAAATCCATCATGTTAATATGCATTGCAGCATATGCTTTATAAATTGTTTGTATTGACAAGAGCAGGGTTTAATCTATATTTCTTACACTTACTCCTCTGTTTGTGAATCTATGTATCTGCACGGTACCATCTCCTTGAATTTATTATTATTATGTATTCAACGTATAATTTTGTTAAAAAGACAATTATTTAATTCCAGTCATTAAAAAAGTAATTACTTTACAGCAGTTTTCTTTCCATTAATTAATTTTTTTTACACATAATATGTATACATTATTTTTTTTTATATAGGTAAGGGACTTAGAATAAAAGCAGCAAAGAAGGAAGCTGATGCAGAAATCCTTGCTTTTAAAAATGAGAAAGAGAACCATTATAAACAGTATGAACAGGAGGTTAGTTAGTTCTATTCAAATTGCATATTTTCCGAAGCCAAATGTTTAACTAGAGCTTAAGAAAATTAAGATCCTTTTCTGAATATAAACAAACTAGCGTATCACCCGTCAATAATGTAGGAAGTTTTCAGCTGAAATCTATTTATTTTGAAAAAATGCACTTTTTTAAGGCGCCGACCTTTTCAAAATATTAAACTTTCTGAAATGTACACAAAGTATTTTATAATAGGGGTTGTAGGTCGCCTATGGCGCCCCCCTTGTTTTTTGATTTTATAATTAACCATCATCAAATCCTCTTTTTACATTGTTCCCTTTTCCAAAATTAAAATATGAGCTTAAACAATGACGTCATATAATATTTTTTTTACAGCGCATCTTTAATTTGCACACCTTTTGATGCATTGGTACAGTAATTTGGTGCGCTGCTTTCTAAAATTAGTAGCGTCACAGACAGACACTACAGACGTGACGGAGATTGCAAATTATGTATATTGATGATAAATCACAAGCCTGAACATTATTATAAAAATACATTTACACTTTTCAAAACAAAAGTTTTAATAATAAACTGATTTTTTTTTCTTTTAACAGATCTTAGGCAAAAAAAGTAATAGTGAAGCTCAAATTCAGGTGGAGACAAACAAAAAGATTAAAGAGCTAGATGCAATGATGAAGCAGAATCGAAGCAAAGCTTTGAGCTCTATATTGAAGCTCCTTTTCGATATTGATGTTAAATTGCATGAAAATGTTAAGCTATAGATCTAAGCATTTTTTTTTCTTTTATTGTTTGTCTCGGTAAAATCGTTTTTTGGGATAATTTCTCTTAAAATGATTTTTTAATGTTTACTTACTCTGTACCTTTAGGTAGCATACACAGGTTGAGATGTAAATAAGTTCATGGGGCATATATATTCCATTATGTGATATTTTGAACTGTGTTGCAGTTGAATGACTAATTTTTTAGATTATCTGTAATTTATCTAATTGAAAATGTGTCATAATGTCTAGTGTTGTAAGTAGAATACCTGGGTATTTCATTTCAAGAGTAATTTTTTCTGTTAAAAAATTGGAGCATATTTATTTTCTATTGCAATTAACACCCCATCTGTGTCCTTATGTGTCTAAAACGTCTTCTTAATGACAAGGTTTGAGAAATCATAAGTATTTGGTGAGCTTTCTTTAATTGATTTCAATATAGCAATAGCAGATCATTAGTTTGTTCAAAGAAATTTGATTTGCAAATTTTGAATTCCTCCAGTTCATTTTGACCAATCAGCCATTTGTTATTTGCTTTAAAACAGCTCTGTGCTCTTCATTGGAAATTGATAAGAATGTGACCAAAATGTATTAATAATATTTGTTGAATTAATTTCATTATTTTTATAGATAACTCTTCACTTATACTAGAAAAACTCCTTACTTTGCTGCAATACGACAGTTCCTAGAAATTAATTTTTGCTGGCACTAATATTTTGGAGTATTTTTTAAGTATTATTCATGGCCATGACACAGAAGTAAATTATCTTTGATTTTAAAATTTAGGTAAGGTGGAAACTTATTTGTTTTTGTTTTACAAATGTATTTCTCATTTACTCGGAGCACATGACGTAGGCTGTGTGTAGCTGTATTTATTCAATAAATTCTGTATAAAGTGTTTTGATTGATTTTTGAAATTCATTTTCTATTAATTCAGCTGGATCATGAAGTACATATTTTATTTGTATCAAGTATTGCAATCGCACCCATCCCAAACAAAACCAAAAGAAATGTGACTAAGTTCCTTAGTACTTAAATGAATCCAAAAAATGTCATAAATTTTCTTTTTCTGAAATTGCAGACATACATTTTTGGGAATTCCAAGTCACTCTAATGTTTTTTGTTTTTTTTTACATTTTAGTTTGATTTCCAAAACCCATTCGACTGATTTAGTCATTGCAATTAAGATTTAAAACTGGTAGGCAAGTTGTGGCCTGCTTGTAACATTTCAACTAGAAGACCACCCCAGAACAGAATTAATATTGGATACAATTTCATAATCGGTAAAAGTATTGGTGATCAGATGATAGCGGTATAGTTATGGTTCACTAGTGTCCACATAACAGTAAAAAGAAAAACAGAAGCTTAGAGACAAATTTTAAAATTTCAATATTTATAATTATCATATTTAGCATCAATCATCATTGAATTAAAGACTAACAACAGTCAAATTTTTCAGTACATATCAGAAACAGTCAGTGCACATAATTTAAATCGATAAGTTATATCTTTAAATGCTGGTCACTATTGGTGTCATTGAAAAATATCAACTAATTTATAAAAAATAATTTACTGTTAATTTTAGAATAATTTAGGATAATAATATTTTGTAAAAATGAAAAAAAAAGTGCCATTTTTAAAAGCATATTACTTTCATTTTTAAAAGCATATTATTACTAATGATTTCAGTATAATTACAGGACTAAAAATAATATTTTTGCTTATTTAATAACTGATCCATTTTGGTAGTTGACTGGAAGTCAGTAATAATAAAGATGCAGAAATTATTATTTTAAAAAGGTTCATGTCCTTTAGTTAATGAATGTACTTAGTACAAGCATTCTGGTTAGTCTAGAGTTTCAGTCTTCAACTGTCTTTGGAAATGTGAAATCTAAATTTTAGATGGACAACATTCCTGCTTCAATTAAAAAACATACCAATGCAATAACAGATGATGAATTTGCATTGTTTATAGGTTTCTTGCATTTAAATGAACACAGATTAAAAATTATTATTCTTGAAATGACTTTAACATAAACAAATTTGCATTTTTAAAACTTGAACTTAATTATTTACATAATCATTGCAATATATCATTATTCATAAAATAGTCAAACACTGAATGGTTAAAAATAATAATATTCTCAATATATCAGATTACAGTACAGCACAAAACATCTACACATGAAATTTCAAGCCATCTATTATTTGTTTTATTTCAAGTGCATACATACAATTTTAAAAATGAATGAATGTGGTTTATAAGGGTAGAATTCCTCAACCAGAAGAAAGTATTAAATCACTCTTCATAATGTAGGATGTTCAGGAATTAGCAAAATTACATGAAAATCTATATATTAAAAATCCACAACATTATATTTGTTTTTGGTAGCTGATGCTCAGTTTTCTTCAACAAATTAAATAAAGATGCTTATATTCATTTCAAACATGTTCGACTGATACTTGTACGTTTTATTAATATTAATAGTTTTTAAAAGCTGATTAATAAACAGTTGCTAGAGCTGTATTGAAAAAAATTTAAAATGCCACACAAAAAAAAACCATCTAAAGCATATTTAAATAGATACAAAATAAAAATAAAAGGCACACAATAACATAAGGTAAATTATTTTTTAATCAGTTAAATTTTAGCTAGAACATTAACTTATTTCCAGATAGACTTGGCTGTGTTAAATAACTTTCCTCAACAAGCTTCTTAACAAATTTTCAATATTAAATCCTTCTGAATGTAAGGACCTTCTGAGAAGCAGCCACCAAATAATTTTGTTAACTAGCACTTGCATTGCTTTTTAAGGAGTTGTGGCTTTGTATTAATTTGCCAACTCTGAGGTTTTGAAGCTAATGGATAACCAATATTAACCTTATAAAAGGTTGAATAAATTCTGCCATAGATTATATTTTAAGAATATGATGACAATATTTGATGCAAAGCACTTTGCAAAAACTAGGATAACTGTGAGGTCCTTTCTTATCATATGGAATGTTGTATTTTGGGCAAGGACACCCCAATAATAAATTGTAATTACTTCTCTTTGGAAAGGATGTTAATGGGAATGTAAATTAATAGTAAATACTCTATACTATCTTTCTAGTGTCGCTATCTCAATTTTTATTTTCTCAAATTCAAGCATGGGGGTAACAAAATGTAACTAAAATCGACAAATCAAAAGCCATGGCATCTGGACAGATATATAAGTAGAACCTTGAAAACTGAAAGACAGTCATAGTTCATTTTTAATGCAGTGCATGTAAATTGATAATATCACTGAGAAGAATGGCCTCACATTCACCAGCTTACATCATACTCAATACCAGTCTCAAATGATCAATAATTATTTTGATGAAATGACAGATAATTTTTGTTAGACACAAGGAGCATGAAAATATATTTTAATCACACACATAATAGCCATGTCTCACCCAAATATATATATATTTAAAAAAAAATTTTTTGAAGACGCAGAAATTTTTAAATATCTAGTAGTAACTTTAAAAAGTTTCATATTTCAATTTGTATGTCAAATAAAACTTTCCGTACCGACAGGCAGTCATTAAGGAAATCATTTTTTTTTGTTTTGAAAAAGGTAAAGGATCTCACAGCCCAAGCAGTTATTGGTTCAATTATACTTTTAATATATCACACATTATAGGAATTTCAACTTGGTAACAATTACGGAAATGGTTTTTACAAATGAAACACAAGTCATGTGCTTAAAAAAACAAATAACATATAGATGAGATTATGAACAAGTTCTTATACTTACTAAGACTTAAAAGCAACACGCCATGTCCCCGTTGAAATTAACAACTGATTTTTTCTCCACAGCTGACTACTAAAAATATATTTCTCTTTAATATTTCTGGACAAAGCTGTGCCAGGTGCTCACAAAAGATTGAGCTGAGGTATATTATCTTCTTAGTGGTCATTTCATTCATCTTATTATTGCATTACATGCATAAGTCAATGAAATATATTAATGAACTGCTCACAGAGAGGCAGGGGCTATAAAGAATATATTTGCTGTACAATATATTATTATAGTTATATGGCTTGAGCATGAATCTCTAAACATACAAGATTACTTACACCCAATATTTCTCGTATCTCTAAACATACAAGATTACCTAAACTTACACCCAATATTTCTCGTACCGCAATCTTTTCATAAAAAGCTTTCTATAAGGCAACATAACGATGAGTATTTTGGCAGCTATTTCACCACACTTCTTCAATGATCAACTGCTGGGGAGGAAAATAAAACATCTTTCAATGCTTACTTTTATTTATTTTTTAAAAACATATTTAAATCCTGTTTCAAACATCAATGTTTTTCATTTAAGTGAATTTTTGAAAATTCATAAATTGACATTTTAAGTCCTGTGTCAAACTAATCCGAAAAGCTCCAGAAGGAAATTTTCTCACCTTTTTCATACGTGCTAACCACTTGAAAGTTCCCTAGCTTTGGCAAGCACTTGTTGTAGATCTATTGCAGATTCCATTCTCTGAGGTTGTAAAAAAAATATTTTGAGAACCATTGTTAATATCTTATTTAGTTATTTGAAGGGTCTTGAAAATAGATTTAAGAAAAGAAAGATATACAGTATCTTAATAAGTTGAAACTTTAAAATAATACATTCTTAAATAAACTAAAAGTGTGGAGTTATATTTAATTTAACATGACTCTTTTAGTTTTATACAACTACTAGTATTTGTACACGAAAATGAAATTGTGCAAGTATATTTATGAGGATTTTTTAGAAAAAAAAATTGTCATATTATAATGGCCAGATGTTTTTAAACATCAACAATATTTCCTTTAAGCAAAGAGGAACTAAATAAGCCTTACATGCAAACATTTTGAAAATCTTTTTGATGAAGCATGAAATAAGTTAAAATACAGTAAAACCTGTTTAAGTCGCCAGCCTAGGGGGTTGCGAAAAATAGTTTGAGATAACCAGTGGTTGAGATAAACGTAAACCTGCAATGTTTTAACATGTGCTTGGAATCTCTTCATTTATGTGCATGCATAAAGCATGTGTTTTTGGAGTTGTTTGTCTTTTACACACAACAGCCTCGCTTCAATTTGTTCGATACGCGATCGGAAATGTTAAAATATTTTTTCTTCCAGTCACACTTTCATGTATGAAACCAGAGGTGTCACTATGGGGGTGCGAACCGCACCGGGTGACACCATCACAAGGGGTGTCACCAAACTGTAAAATTATGTATGTTCCCGTTATTTGGCACTGGCAGACATGGAGGAGGTCTATGGGGTGAGGGGTGACACCATGAGTATGACCCCCCCCCCTCTTTTGGAAAAGAATAGAATAAAAAGTGTGTAAACCACTCGTAAGCCGACCCCAAAAAATAATAGGACAGCGTAAACAAAATGGTAAAAAAAAATTTAAAACTACAAGCTAAATCGGTCATTATGACTGTTTACTTTTGTTTAGGTTGAAGAACAAAGATATTTGAATAACAGAGAAGATGGATGTCATTTTTTATAGCATTCGCTAGAGGGCTTTTTACTGTATTAAACTGAAAAGAAAATGTTTTTTATATTTCATTTTATTAAAGTTAGTAAATAACAACAGAAATGTTTCATCAATATACTGTAGTTCATAAATTTTAAAAATGCCTATGAAATCAACTAGGACCCGCTCGTAAGCCGACCCCCCAACCTTGTCCCCTAGATTTTGTCCAAAAAAGTATATACGGTACTTAAATTGTTGGTGGTTTAACAAAATCGAGTTGACTGGGTTCCGCCGTAATTGCTTTAGAATAATGATAATAAGTACTGTTATGGATAACTTTATTTTAAAATCTGAACCCAATTAAAATAGATTTACTAAAGTTTATTGTTAAAGATGACTATACTATAAGTGCAAGACTATATTTGTGAATCTGTTGTTCTTCATATAAATTTTGCAGGTATCTTTGAGCCAAAAAAAACCCAAGTAAATGGCTCAGTCCAGGAATAATTTCTTTCATGTTATTTAAGGCACTTCTAACTTCTGTAAGAGACTCCTGTAAAGGGGTGAAAGCCCTTTGGAGCCTTAGCCATCTAACCTGAACAAGTTTCATGTTGTTTGGAAAATCCCCTTTAAGAAGATCATGACGCAGTGATCTGCGGAGAGAAAAAAAAAGAATTTTATAACAAAACAAATTAAGAATGGTCTTGAGGTAACTAATAGCAAGGGTTTCAGAGTTCATAAGGTTGGTTCTATTGGATCAAAAGCCTCCGCATTTTTATATTTCCGAATGCTAAAATTTTGGGTTGTAGCAAAAATATATTTTTTTGGTGTAAAAATAAGGTTATAAGTGTCAGAGGCTGACAAAATGACTATGGTTGCATCTTGTAAGATTGATTTTTAAGTATAGACCTAAGTAAAAATAAAAATAATTGTGTGTGTGTTAAAGCTAATGTTTTATACCATCGACAAAGCAATTATCAAGAAAGTCTACTGAAAACAAAAGTTGCTACATTTTTAAAAATAGATTTATCCCTCATGAAATCGTATTCACAACCAGATATTTAGATTTTATTAAAAATGTAATCAATCTGTGATAAAGAGTTATTTAAATATATACCTGAGGTGAAGTTTACTTACACAAAGAAATTATTCAAGCAAAGTAAAATGAACACTTAATGAACCTGATGACACCCAAATTTATGTTCACCCATTAATTAATATGCATGAAGGGACAAAAAAAATGTATCATTGTATTACATGAAAAGAAGGATTATAGACAGGCGATAATCGTGTCAGAAGACACCAACAGCAGAAATCAAATGGCCCTGACTCTATGTTTGCAACACAACCAACAAATAACAAGTCACAAAGCAAGTAAGAGCTGATGAATTATTTGAGAACTCGGTGTTTTACAAAAGATTTAGAAGAGACGGGATATTCCTTATGCATTAAGACAATGGTGGGAACTGCCTATAATATGCAGGTGATCTTTTGAAACTTACATGAGTATTGCACAGCAAATGTAAATAAGAAACTCAAATCTGTTTGAATCCGCAAATAATGAATCCCAAATTCTTAAAACATCTGGGGATAAAAAAAAACAGGCAAGAGTAGCACAAGAATAGATTTTGAGGTGTAACATTTATAAAAGTAATTTAATAGAAAAATCTCAATCACAACAAAGTACCTCATTAAAATATTCTTCAAGAATGAATAACATCAACATTTTAAATTATTCATGCAGTAGATCAAAAGAGTTATTGTATGTTTTGGGTGGAATATGTTGTGCTCTTTATAAACCTATGTCTGTAACAGTTAGTTAGTGCTGACAATTTAATAGCATATTTTATTATAATATTTTAAAAAAGGAATGGCCACACTCTTGCACCCATGTCAAAAAGACTGATGCACAAATAAATAATTAAACTTTTTTTTTCTTGTCTCAACGTTCTCTTTGCGCACTCTGTTAATGCCTCTATCGTATCACACAATGTTAAAATCTCTACCTCATATCACAACCGTACTGCACTTATCTCTCCACAGAGTTACATTAGTTTATATCTCATCATTCATCATTAATACATCTAAGTCATTACACAAAAACAAAATTATGGCAACTGTAGTCACAGTATAGACAGATCTTTTCAAATTTTGTGGGGAAGCAAAAACAGCTAAAATTAATTAGCTTCCGTTGTGAAAAGAATTCAAATAAACTATAAACTACTCAGATGAAATGGAAAACTAAACTACTAAAAGAAAAACCAGAGTTCAGGGGCACACATCTCATTATTAGCCATCGAATGTCAACCTCTGAAACTTGAATAATATAAATGTAAACAAGTTTGATCAGAATTGTTTTTGAAACACTCAGTGAACCAACCAGTCTCAATGAATTTCATTGACAGAGAAGTTTGACAATTAATTTTTTTTGCTTCAAGTATAAATTAGCTTACCTGGCAACTGAAATTCCTGTGACAGCAGTAAAGTAATCCACCTGAAGGCATAAAACTGGGGCTTCAATTCTTGATCCTGAAGTCTCTGCCACAATGGCCGGTCCAATTCTTTCAGCATATCCATCAACTGGTTCATTTTGCTACCTAATTGTTCAAGAGAGAGGTCAACATTAAAGGTGAATGAAAATTAAGCAGATACATAACTAGACATACAATTTAAAAAATATATATATATTGTTATCAGAAAATGTATCTTACCTATTCCAAACTGAGAGTCATCTAATGTTTTGATAAAGAAATCTCTTATTTCACTCATTAGCTGTGTAAAACAGAAAAATGAATCTGCTTCTGCAAACTCTGGAATAAATAAATCAACAGGACAGTTTTTCATAGCATTAATTAATACATTTTTATTAAATTTTAAAATAAGTCTTTTAAAAAAATAAACAACATTATTAAAAATAAAAGAAACATATAATTAAACTTTAAAGGTTAAGTAATGTCTATCTGTCTAAAGATTTTAATCCAAAAGTTGAAAGGTAAAATAAAATGGCATAAATAAGAGAATTTGTAGTATATAATATTTTATCAAAAGTTCAAACTGATTGTCAAGCAACAGAATCCTTTACTAACGTAAACATAAACAATTTATTTATTCAAAGATTGGTAACCAGAGCCAAGCCTGATATATATATATATATACAAAAAACCAGCGAATATGATTTTTTCATGACCAACTGCCTGTTAAAAATGTTAAAGATAATTTCTCCAAATATTAATGACAGTTTTAGTTTTATTATTATATTTATTTTTATTAGTTTTCTTTATTCTCACCTCTATAATTTTGATCAGGATCTGATGCAAATGTGTAGTAAATTGGCCCCAAAATTTCATTCATACCCTGAGGAAATTAACAACATAAATTTAAATTTGTCAAATCAGTTCCTATTGATATATGATTTAAAGCAGTGCTTCTCAAACTTTTTAGCATTGCATACCGGCAGGAATTTTTTCCATTACACCAGGGACCGGTGAAATATTTTCCCTGTACTGACGTGGTAGCAAAATGTCCTTTCGTGGTAACTTCTGCGGACTGGCATCGGATGGCCCACGGACCGGCACCAGTCCGCGGACCACCACTTTGAGAAGCACTGATTTAAAGCAGATATAAACATTGCTATTTTTAAACACATGCGCAATCATTTCCTTTATTTATAAAAGTAAACAAAATGACTACTGAACTGACATTAATATGAACAATTTTACTGAGCGAATCAAATTGATAAGACTGCATCAACATACATAATTTGCAATGTATGTCACGTCTGTCTGTCCGTGACGCTACTAATTTTAGAAATCAGCGCACCAAATTACTGCATCAAAAATAACTCTTTTCGAACGTTCCACATAAAATAGTGCAATATGAAAATAAATGAATAAAATAAAAATAAATCAAAGTTCTGTATTACATTACTTTTTAATCTGATGTGTATTTTTTCAAAATAAATAGATTTCAGCTGAAGTGTATTTATTTTGAAAACTTCTGTCATTTTTTATGAGTAATACACTAGTATAATATATTTAACTTACTTGTACATAATTAATACCCGGGTTAAGTTTTGCATACAAAAACAAAATTCGTTCAACCACTTCCCAGTGGGCCTCTTTCCCATCAGGCAGAACAGCATACTCTTCACTGTGTGTGCGTTTCTTAGAAACAAGCTGAAAGGCATATTTTAAGAAATCCACAGTTTTAACATGTTTCTTTGGACCATTTTCTATTTGTCCTATTTTTCATCAGCAATATTATTAATGAGTGATTCTTCCTAGTCATATAAATAGTTTTGAAATACAGGTAAATTGTTATCAAATTGTTAGCCAGCCCATTTATTTAAAAGATACAAAAGATATTTATTTACATTAAATTAATTCTGAAATATTACTTTTTTAAAATATTCCTTTGCTATTACTATTAATATTATCTGTAAATTAATTAGGAAAGTATCGTTCCAGACATTTACATTTTGTTAACTAAAACCAACAACAAATTATCCGTCAACAATATAAGCAGCGACTTACATTGAATGTGATGCCCAGCCTATTCTTAGAAACAGTTTCTGACTGAAGAACGCAGTGTTCCACACGTTTTCGAAGTGTCTCAACACTTGAGGCGGCATTCAATAGCTCCTCACACGGGAAATCTGTGGCTTGCTGGAAAAAAGACAAGTCTGGACACAACCGCCTGGGGGAGTCAAAATATAGATTTTTAACATAAATGCAATATGTATGTGGTCAACAATGCTCCCTTTAAGCTGTGCGGCTGCGCAGATATCGGACCACCGCCGCGCAGCAGTTTGGAATTACCGCGCAGCAAATTTGGTAAAATATTGCACAAAAAATACAGATGCTGCGCAGATTTGCACATGAGTTTTTTTTACTTTGCACACGGACCAATGAACCTCAGAGGTAACATTGGTTGTCAATGATGTGGAAGGAATATCAATTGGTCATTGGAATTTTATTGTAAAAAAAACAACTGACCTGCAGTCCTTGTCTATCTGTAGCAACATCTCGTTGTCCCTGAATGTCTCCCTCCACTCACTGTCAGGATTGGGGTTTAGAGGCTACAACAGAGAAGTGTTCCAATTAATGTTAATAGCAGTGTCAAAAGAACATCATGATCAAAGAGATGTGATAGGTTGAAAACAGAATATATTTCTTTAAAAACTGGCATTTGCCCAGTTGTCATTCGGCACTAAAGAATCACCTGAACAGCTTTTTATTACATTTAAGAAAGTCCTATAATTTTATAAGTATGTTAGCATTCAGCATTGTAAATATTTGATAAATGAAAAACTAAATTCTGTTGAAGTAAAATTGGTAAGTTAAGCAAGCACTATAATAATATGACTTACAAGTTTTAACTATTTATCTTAATCAAGTAAAGCGTATTCCACAATATTTTTACAGCAGACATGAATGTTAAAAGCATGTAATTGCAAGCCACATGAAGTCTTACATGATCCACCAATTCACCACCTGCTGATTCCTTTGACTTCATCTTCTTACCAGGTAGTATGATGATTTCTTCAATATACTGTTTATATAAGTTTCTATATTGAAAAATACAATTAAAAAACAAAAATGTAGCAAAAGTAAGAGGAAAAAAATAAAATTAAAAAATCTGAACTGTAAACCAATAAAAATGAGATAAATTATTATCTTACTAGAGATAACCCGTCAAAAATGACGGAATCTTTTTTGGTTTGAGTTCAATATAAAATTAAAACGGGAATTATGTATATTTCTTATTCAAGCAAATCATACTTTCAACCGTAACGGTTTTTTAAAATTTGAAATCAAGATGTGATAGAAAGAGAGAGAAGATGTTGAAAAGAGATAGCTATAAAACAAAATCGATCGCAGCACCACCTAACAGCATTACATCCATACAGACAAAGGGAATTATGTATATTGATTTCAAGGTAACAGAGCAAATCATTATAAGATGCAACTTTTGAAAAAAAATTTATCTGATGAATAAAAATCATCATCAGAAAAAAAGATTTAATACTTTAAATGCAATTTATAAAATGTATTTATCATATTCAATATAGACTAGTTTTATGCTATTTATCATATTCAATATAGACTAGTTTTATACTATTTATCATATTCAATATAGACTAGTTTTATACTATTTATCATATTCAATATAGACTAGTTTTATACTATTTATCATATTCAATATAGACTCGTTTTATACTATTTATCATATTCAATATAGACTAGTTTTATACTATTTATCATATTCAATATAGACTAGTTTTATACTATTTCAATTGTAACTTCTACACAAGCATTATATTAGAAACTACAGATGAATACATTAAAATTATGACCTATTCAACTATAATCTTCTATTTCAACATCTTGTAGGCTTATGGATGAAACTCTAAAATAAGGATATAAAATGATTGTTGCATATGACAACTGTCATAGAACTTATAGGTCAAGTAACAAGACTTTAACACACTGTGTTCTGGTTAACAACTGTCTTTAATCACTCTATACAATCCACTGCAATCAACTGTACAATCTCTAAACAATCCACTGCAATCAACTGTACAATCAACCACTTCGGTTGTCTCTTGGACCGTCTATATCTAGTCAGCCATCCTCCCAGTCCACGAACATGCACGCTTACAGTTCACATCACAAACCACGTGTTTCATACTAGGTCAAGTCCTTGCATGCTCATACAATGTAAACACAACAACACGTCTCTCACAACAACCATCTGCTGTTGTTTTTTTGTCTCCATAATGTATGGCATCTGTCCGTCTACGAAAGACGTTAGATTTATCTTTATTATCTGCAGCTCTTGGTGTGGCTGATGAGACCAATCCTTGAGTGGCAGTCTCTTCTGCATGACACACACACGAAAGCAGTGGGGCAGTGTTTCCTGGCCTTTCTCCTCGCTCTTTTCCCGACTGCTTCTGCCCTAGTTTGCTCCTATGCTCTTAGTGATCCTTCTTTCACTATAGCCCGCCACATGGACCTATCCTCTGCCAGGTTTTCCCAGTTTTGTATATCAATGTTGGCTACTTTCATGTCTCTCTTGCATATGTCCACGTATCTGAGACATGGCCGACCAACCGACCTTTTCCCTGTCGCCAGCTCGCTGTAGAGCACATCCTTGGGTATGCGACCACTTTGCATCCTCTTGAAGTCTTTGGCTTAATATTGCTGCAATACTACTCATGCTTGCTTGAGCCAGGACCTCTGTGTTGGGGACTTTCTCTTGCCATTTGATGTCTAGGATGCGGCGCAGGCATCTGAGGTGGAAGCTATTGAGCCTTCTTTCATGCCTGGTATAGGTGGTCCAAGACTCGCATCCATAGAGGAGTGTGCTCAGTACGCAGGCCTGGTATACCTGCAGCTTAGTCCTTGCTGTGAGTTTGGCATTGGACCAGACTCTTTTGTACAGTCTAGCCATAACAGTTGCTGCCTTCCCTATCCTACTACTTATCTCATCTTCCAGTGAGAGGGTGCTCGAGATGTTTGATCCCAGATAAGTAAAACTGTCAACAGCATCCAGGTTGCAGTCGTCAATGGTGATAGTCGGGAGAGAGGCAGCATCCTGTGCCATAATGTTGGTTTTCTTTATACTTATGGTCAGGCCAAACTCTTTGCAGGCAGCGGAGAAGCTGGATACAAGGTTCTGCAGGCCGTCTGCTGTGTGGGATATTAAGGCGGCATCGTCTGCAAATAAGAGCTCGCGCAGCAAAATCTTCCTTATTTTGGTCTTGGCTTTAAGTCGGGCAATATTGAATAATCTCCCGTCAGCTCTGGTGTGTATGTATATCCCCTCGCTGTTGTTCTTGAAGGCATACTGGAGTAAGATGGAAAAGAATATTGCGAATAGAGTAGGTGCCAACACGCAGCCTTGCTTTACTCCACTACTTACTGGGAAAGCCTCGGAGGTGGCACCGTTATAGCACACTGTGCCCTGCATGTTTTCGTGGAATTGCTTGATGATGTTAAGCAGATGTGTAGGGCAGCCTATTTTTACTAAGATCTGGAAAAGGCCGCTTCTGCTGACAAGATCAAAAGCTTTAGTTAGGTCGACGAACGCGATGTATAGAGGCATATGTTGCTCCCTGCATTTCTCCTGCAGCTGGCGCAGAGAGAAGATCATGTCTATGGTTGATCTTCCGGCTCGAAAGCCGCACTGCGATTCTGGGAGTACACGCGATGCTAGGGTCTGCAGGCGTGTCAATGCAACTCGGGCGAAGGCCTTTCCAACTATACTGAGGAGAGAGATTCCACGATAGTTGTTGCAGTCACTCTTGTCTCCTTTATTTTTATACAGTGTAACGATGTTGGCATCTTTTAACTCCTGTGGTATCTGCCCCTGTTCCCAGCACAGAGTGAGGAGGTCATGCAAAGGCTGTAAAAGTATTTCTTTTCCACATTTGAGAACTTCTGGTGGAATTCCATCATTACCAGGGGCTTTCCCGCAGGCTAGGCAATCTATGGCTCTACTTAGCTCGACCATTGTGGGTAGGCTATCGAGCTCTTCCATGACCGGCAGGTCTGGGATATCGTCCAGGGCAGCAGTTGAGACATGGTTTATAGTTGCGTACAATTCCAGGTAGTGCTCGATCCACCGTTTGAGTTGCTTGTCCCGATCAGTGATAATTTCCCCTGCTTTTGACATTAAGGGTGCTGTCTTGGAGGTCAGAGGGCCTGTTGCTTGTTTTATATTCTCGTACATAGCCTTTGTATCGCCTCTATCAGCAGCTGACTGTATGCTGGAACTTAGATTGAGCCAGTACGTGTTAGCGTAGTGGCGAGCTGCCTGCTGGGCATTTTTCTTGGCGCTCTTAAGGGAATGTAGAGTTTCTGGGCAAGGCCTGTCTTTATAGGCTAAAAGAGCCTTTCTTTTTGCATCGGTGACATGCTTCATTTCCTCCCAGTGGGCCTCAAACCAGTCTGCACTTTTGCGTTCTCTCTTGCCGAATGCCGCAATAGCTGAGCCATATATGGTGTCCCGCAGATGTGACCACTTGGACTCAATAGTGTCTACTGGTGGCATTTGTACAAGAGCTTCTTGTAGTCTCTGGGTGTATTCTGCTGTTCTCTCTGGATTCTTGGTGGAGCAGATGCCTATGCGTGGTTTTCCCTTGTTTTTGTTGCGGTACAATTTCTTTGGCAGTAACCTTACCTTGCTAGCCACTAAGGAATGATCTGTGTCGCAGTCTGCACTGTGGTAACTGCGTGTGAGGAGGACACTGGCCAGTTGTGTGCGTCTTGTGATGATGAGATCTAGTTGGTGCCAGTGTTTAGAGCGGGGATGCCTCCATGACACTTGGTGGATTGCTTTGCAGTTGAAGAAAGTATTTGTGACACATAGTCCATGTAAGCAGCACATCTCTAGTAATCTCTGCCCATTTTCATTTAGCCTGCCTCTTCCAAAATAACCGAGGCAAGTTGGCCAGGCCATGTGATCACTTCCAACTCTTGCATTGAAGTCACCAAGGAGGTAGATTGCTTCATTGGTGGGTATGCTGGCTAGTGTTTGATTGAGATCATCATAGAACTGGTCTTTCGCTTCTGAGCTCGAGGATAAGGTTGGAGCATAAGCACTGATGATGTTGGCTAATCCTGAGGATGTAGATAGTCGTATTGTTAGTATCCTGTTAGTGCCCTTTGTTGGGGGTTCTATGGAGGAGCAGAGTCCATTTTTTATGGCAAAACCAACCCCATGTTGCCTTGGTGTGTCCATTGGTCCACCCTGCCAGAAGAAAGTGTAGTTGCATTCTTTTATGGTACCACTTTCTGGGAGTCTAGTCTCCTGAAGGCAGGCAATGTCGATGTTTAGTCTGGCAAGCTCCCTGTCAATGATGGCTGTCTTCCTGGCATCATCAATAAGCTGCAGGTCGGCAGTAATGCCTGGACACATAGTCCTAACGTTCCAGCTTGCTAGGCGAAGAGCTGGAGTCTTCTTATCTTTTGTTTTTTTATTTCTAGGTGCAGGATTTACTGGCCTACTTGTTGAGAAGTTCCTCTGAGCTCCACGCACCCAGTGGAGCAGGTAGGCCATGGCGGGATAGCATCTTAATGGATGGGGGCTGCCCAGCTTGAGGCGGGCGGTAGCGATCCATTGAGACATGGTGATCTCTCCCACCGTCAGAAGCAACCCCTGGCGCCTAGCTCTACGCCAATTGAGCTATGGCTTATAACCGGTAAACTGCTGCTTCCCGTGTTGTGTTCACACCTTGCGTCGATGCTGGAGTGTGCTCTCCAGTAAAGATAAAGCCTGGGCGTGTTACTATGGAGAATCAGCTACTGCCCAAACAGCAGATCCCCCCTCTCCACGCCAATGGTGGATCCAATGGAACGACTAATGTCGATACGGCTTGGCACCATTCGCGTCGCAGGAGCTGCCGGAATGCAATTTGTTTCAGTAGCAGACCGCCTTAGGAGCTCCACTTCCTGATTTTCTGTCGGGGTTTACTCCCCTAGCCTTATATATATGTGGAATATATGCTAATTCTGGAAAGAGTTTTGATTAATACTTACAGCCCCATTTCTATAATATAAACTTGCAGTGTCTACAAAATGACCGAATGCTACTGTACAAGCAGTTAATATTCAGTATCAATGAAATACATCTGACTGGGATTCTAAGTCAGGTATGCAATACAAGAAGGCTCTTAAAGAAAGAAGAAGAATGATGTAAATCTCTTCAATTTCAGTTCACACTATAAAATAAGATACTAGGAAAAAATATTACACGAAGAAATGGGATTGTGCGAAAATCTGCACAATTTTTGTAGCCAGAAAACCAGAAGTGTACAAAAATTTGGAGTTCTACAACAAATGTAACAAGTTTGTTTCATGTCTGATCAATTCTAGGAGATCTTCACATCACAGACTATAAACTCAAGTCTTAAGTAAACATAATGTAAAGATTGTGTTTCATGTCTGATCAATTCTAGGGGATCTTCACATCACAGACTATAAATTCAAGTCTTAAGTAAACATAATGTGAAGCCTCTCATTAATTTAATCAAAATGGACAACTACATCAGCATTAAAAAAACATCTTTGAAAAGTATAGCAGTTATAGAAAGTTGTTTAAAGAAAGATTGTGCGCTGTAGTTGAGTTACAAGATGAAAAATCTAGGGGAAATATAAGAAAGAGACGTGTCGTTTGGAAAATGGGCAGGAAGTTCAGCTTAGATAGCGAGGAATGGGCGAATTCTCAATGTTTACAAACCTTTGTTTCCGGAGGTCATCCTCCCAATGAACCTTTTCAACTGGAACATAATTCAGCAAGATCTAAGAGAGTAAAAATATGTGAACAGGCTTGATAAGCATTCGAATCAATTTTAGGAAGACACTGTACAAATTTAAGATTGCTATTTTGTATCAGAACTACTTTTCCTTTTATATAATATATGGTCCTATGTTTTACTTATTATTGTCTAATTAGTAACTATCACAACCTTCATTGGGATATGGGTAAATAAAAATCAGGTCCCTTGGCTTAATGCTGGGTATATTACATGTACTAATGAGCTTTGTCTCCATTTAATTACAAATATGTAGCATTCATGTCTTAAAAATGCATTGGTATATATTATCGACTGATCTAAATTGTTTATTATTTAGTAAAAACTTATCCAAAAGAAATTATATGAAAATAGGTAAAGAGAAATTATATGAAAATAGGTAAAGAGAAATTATATGGAAATAGGTAAAGAGAAATTATATGAAAATAGGTAAAGAGAAATTATATGGAAATAGGTAAAGAGAAATTATATGAAAATAGGTAAAGAGAAATTATATGGAAATAGGTAAAGAGAAATTATATGAAAATAGGTAAAGAGAAATTATATGGAAATAGGTAAAGAGAAATTATATGGAAATAGGTAAAGAGAAATTATATGAAAATAGGTAAAGAGAAATTATATGGAAATAGGTAAAGAGAAATTATATGAAAATAGGTAAAGAGAAATTATATGAAAATAGGTAAAGAGAAATTATATGGAAATAGGTAAAGAGAAATTATATGAAAATAGGTAAAGAGAAATTATATGGAAATAGGTAAAGAGAAATTATATGAAAATAGGTAAAGAGAAATTATATGAAAATAGGTAAAGAGAAATTATATGGAAATAGGTAAAGAGAAATTATATGGAAATAGGTAAAGAGAAATTATATGGAAATAGGTAAAGAGAAATTATATGGAAATAGGTAAAGAGAAATTATATGGAAATAGGTAAAGAGAAATTATATGGAAATAGGTAAAGAGAAATTATATGAAAATAGGTAAAGAGAAATTATATGAAAATAGGTAAAGAGAAATTATATGGAAATAGGTAAAGAGAAATTATATGAAAATAGGTAAAGAGAAATTATATGAAAATAGGTAAAGAGAAATTATATGGAAATAGGTAAAGAGAAATTATATGGAAATAGGTAAAGAGAAATTATATGGAAATAGGTAAAGAGAAATTATATGAAAATAGGTAAAGAGAAATTATATGAAAATAGGTAAAGAGAAATTATATGGAAATAGGTAAAGAGAAATTATATGGAAATAGGTAAAGAGAAATTATATGGAAATAGGTAAAGAGAAATTATATGGAAATAGGTAAAGAGAAATTATATGAAAATAGGTAAAGAGAGCATTCTAATCATGCGTGGAAATTTAGAACAATGCAAAAGAATAATCAGGTGTATGCATTTTAACTGATCTTGATTTGATATTGTACTCTTTTGGGAGTTGTTGGTTGACCTGGTGGGTAATTACCTCCTAGAATTATCATTTTTGCTGTGATATGATGGAAAATTATGCATTTTCTCATACTCGTCAGTATTATTCTTTTTTAAAACATGGGAAATTTAGACACCAAATGTTATTCTTAGTTCATCTTACCTTCCAACACATAGATCTAATCTTAGTTCATCTTACCTTCCAACACATAGATCTAATCTTAGTTCATCTTACCTTCCAACACATAGATCTAATCTTAGTTCATCTTACCTTCCAACACATAGATCTAATCTTAGTTCATCTTACCTTCCAACACATAGATCTAATCTTAGTTCATCTTACCTTCCAACACATAGATCTAATCTTAGTTCATCTTACCTTCCAACACATAGATCTAATCTTAGTTCATCTTACCTTCCAACACATAGATCTAATCTTAGTTCATCTTACCTTCCAACACATAGATCTAATCTTAGTTCATCTTACCTTCCAACACATAGATCTAATCTTAGTTCATCTTACCTTCCAACACATAGATCTAATCTTAGTTCATCTTACCTTCCAACACATAGATCTAATCTTAGTTCATCTTACCTTCCAACACATAGATCTAATCTTAGTTCATCTTACCTTCCAACAAATAGATCTAATCTTAGTTCATCTTACCTTCCAACACATAGATCTGAAGCTACGTTCATGTGGACACCCTGTAAAAACAAATGTTTATTACAAGAAAATGCATCATCTGTTAATGTAGTAAAGTAGAAGTACAATTTAGGCAGTACAATGAAACCTCTCATAAGGAGCATCTCTCATAACGAGTAATTTGCATAACGAGCAAAAGGAATGTGAAGAAATTGCTCCCTTAACGAGTGACATTTCACATAACGAGTTATGCAGGAAGGCAAAGTCCCTTTTTCCTATTAATTCTTTTGTGAGACGGGACTTCCGCCTCGATGCATTAGAGAGTGTTTAGCACTCTGTCTGTTAGCGTATTTTGTATTCAGACAGTATTTGTAATTTTAGTATGGGCAAAGAGTAATAACCGGTGCTAAAATGTCTTCGAAGAAAAAAACCACAAGAAGATAATCATAAGAGAGAAAAAAATAACTGGTGAAATGAAATGTAAAATCAATTTAATCATTGAAAAGCGAGAACAAGGGGTGAGCGTCAATAATCTAGCGCGCACATACAATCAGTCACTTTTCTCAAGAACAAAAAAAAATGAAGGAGATGGATGCTTCAAAGGGAGTGTCACGAATGTCTACGACACGGTTACGACATATTTTCATCAAATTTTGAAGCGTCGGAAAACCAAATGTTTTTAGGCAGTTTTCAAGCGAAAAAGGATTAATTATTTGTCATAAATTCATATTTTTATTTACATTTTTTGTTTCAAATCTAACTTGTATTCCAAGTTGTTACACTCCTTAACAATTCAGAAGTAATTTTATTTGTATAAATGTTGATACATTTTTTTTTAAATTAGTATTTTTTCAGCATGGAACGCATTATTGTATTAAACATTAAATTGTATGGGAAAAATTATTTCTTTTTTCAAGTGTTTCGCTTAAGGAGTAAGATTCTGGAAATAATTATGCTCGCTATGAGAGGTTCCACTGTAAATTAAAGTGATCCAGAACAGAGTTGGCTCATTTTTTTACCCAAGAGTTAGTACCTCAATTTTTTACTTAAAGGCCAATTACTATTTTGGCATTTTGTAAAAGTTCACTTAAATTAAATTACATGTACTTTAAAATGAAAACACTTACCATTTATGAAACATAAATTTCTTAGCGCTTTTAAGTCAATGACTTCTGCATCAAGGATATCTTCAAAGCATTTTAATCTGCGATTGAAATTATAAAATATTAAATTATCATAAAGTTTAAGGTTATTAGTATAGTGAGTGAAAAACCTTAATAATAAATAATATTAAGAATTATATCCATGATGTTCAAAATCAGCAATGTGACAACGCAGTAGTCATTAGTCATCACTCTATCCCTCCAACATCTACAACAGCAGTTCACGCTTATCACAGCAACACACAATCACCCACTTGGACTTAGACGAGCATTAGACTATCACTATCAGGGACTGGAATCAGCTTCCGAAAGAAATAGTTAAAATTACAACACTTGATATGTTCTTATTAGTACATGTATTAGTATATTAGTGCCAAGTTTCTACTCCCTATCTCTAGCCAGTCTAGCCCTAGCCATCTGGTTCATTCAATTTAAACCTCTAGACTTCAAATTTAGTTTGTTTTTACTAATTTAATTTAATATTATTTATAATTTATAGTGATAATTCTGATAGTTAATAATAGTATTCATAATTAAAAGTTAATAATAGTAAGTAATAATAATATTGACTTAAGTCTTACGAGTCTTATCTCTTAAGTTACTGAAACTGATAATAATAAATAATACTCATCTATGAGTACTACTATGACTATGAGTATGACTGAGTATGAGTTCTTAGTTACAAACTCATAGAATGAGTTACTATGACAATAATTATCGGCATCCTTCCGTCTCGCGAGACGATGGTGCATCACCGTTGAGTTGGGTTGCATTTCCTCGAGTGGCTGTGCAGTCCTATACTTGAGTGACAATCTTTACCACAGCTTTTACACACGAGTTCTGTGCTTCCAAATGTTTTGGCCTTTCTCCTAGCTCTTCTGTCTGTAGCCTCCTCCATCCTTCACTCCTCGGCTACTATGATGCCCTCTTTGACAACTGTGCGCCACGTAGATCGGTCTTCTGCCTTACACTCCCAGTCGCTTGTGCGTATTCTGGCTGCTTTCATGTCCCTTTGGCAGACATCTTTAAATCGCAGACGTGGGCGATCTGTCTTCCTCTTTCCTGATGCCAGTTCTCCATACAGGAGGTCCTCGAGGATGCGGCCAGGGCTCATTCTTTTAACATGTCCTAGCCATCTCAGGCGTCTTTCACTAAGGATTGAGAACGTGCTTTGGGTATTGGCACGCATTAGGACGTCAGTATTAGGCACTTTGTCTTGCCATTTAATGCCAAGGATGCGACGCAGGCATCTCAAGTGGAAGCTTTTAACTCATTTGCTACTAAGCGCAATAACCAAAACACCCCCCTGAAATACTAAGCAAAGGGAGATTACTCTAAAAAACATGCACCCCCATGTTAAATAAAAATATTTTTAAACACCTAAATGAAATTTTAAAATAAAACACAACAAAAAACCGAAAATTGAATGAGCTTTTAAAAAATGTATAGGTTGATGCACTTTAATTCACAAATATATTTGAAATAAATCTTGAAAAGTGTTTTTTGAAAATTTACATCGCTGTTTTGGGATGCGACCGCCGTTGTTTGTCACCTTTTTGTCTATTTATTGTATCATGAAACTTTGAGAAACATCTTATCCACTGACCCATACAATTCGGTAGTTGGTTACTTGAGTCTAATTATGATGTCAGTGTAGAGGAATTTATATATGTCCTCATTAGTAACCTCCTTCCACACGGCGTCTTATCTTATCTTTTTCAGACGCTCCTTCTATACAGAAGATTATTGCGTCCTACGCTTATCTATGGTTTGTGTTTAGTCCTGCATTCTTATTAGAGTTTTAAATGTTGATAAAGTGTTGGCTTTCCTGGTTTCTTCAGGCAACCCATTCCACGACCGAATTCCGGACGGGAAGAACGAAAATTTGTATGAGTTTGTTCTCGCATACGGTCTTTCTTACCCTTGGCTGTTTGCTGCGGTTCAGCGTATCTGTTTGTTTCAGCAATTAACAACTCAATCATGGCAGAGTTCATGAAAAGCTTGAAGTAGTCTTATGAGACTGCTATCAATAGGGAGAAAATGATTTCCCCTGTCATTTAATTAAATTGTCTATAACACTAATCAAATTGTCTGACCAAGATTCAGTGATAGTGATAGGATCTCCTTCATTTCATAACTCTCGTTAGCGTCACTCTGACTCTGATTAGAGTTAATTATTATCAGTATCACTATTAGTCACCATCACTAATTTCAACATCTGATTCCTCATTTATTAAATTATTAACTGCTGCATAATTAAACGTTGAATCAGCAATTAAAGAGTCAAGAAAATGAAAGGCCATTGTATAAGAATATTCAGAAACCACACTATCAAATTTCACCAAATAGAGTCCGACTTCTAAGCCACATAGCTTTTGAACCGTAAATGACATAAACATCTGTTTTTTTAAAACGAAATCAGCGTTATTTTTACTTTTTAAAAAGCCGAGAGCTATTCGCAAGGTAACAATGCTTCTCGCGGGATGATTTTTTATATGCGCGTTGCTAGACGCCATGTCGCATTAGTACGGAGGGGGGTATGTCGCATTCAGTCGCATTAGTAGTAGCAAATGAGTTAAGCTTGCACTCTTGGGATGTATAAGTTGTCCATGTCTCGCTCCTGTATAGCAGTGTTGGGCACTCCTGTCAACGGCGGTCCCAAAATAAAACATGCCCAGAATTTATCATATTATTTATGGTATTTTTGGCTGCTATATTTCTTTTTTTCTATTTTAATTTAAAAATAAAAAAGTAAAATAGACATAAACCTAACCCAGACCCTAAATAAATACGTAATTGGCTGGCTGAACACTGATTAATGTGATACAAATTACTGTGATTTTGGGACCGCCGTTGACAGGATTGCCCAGTGTTGAGTGTACTATTGACGCAGGCTCTTCTAATCTTCTATAGTTATAGACTTATACTTATAGTCTTATAGTATCTATACTTATACTAAAATCTAAATACTATAAGTCATTATACTATAAGACTATAATTAGACTATAAACTATAAGTTATAAGTATAACACTGAACACGGTTACTATGAGATATGATGTTAAAACCTTCGGTATGTAGCCCTTGCGGCCAGTTTTAATAAAACATTGAGAAACTCGGTAAGAAAAACTAAACTGATGGTGGGCCCTACAAATAATGAAGAAAAAGATATAATAATGGGCGTTTCTCGTAGATCATGTACCTCTGTTGATATCCTGCCATTTTCAATGTTGACATTTTATACGCATGCGCTCCGGAAATAATTGTTACCCATTTTATTTCTTTCGTCTTATAAATAATAGTATGATTTTAAAAATGTAGATATGAAAGTTATTGAATATTGTAACCTTTAAATTTTAAACTTACTGACAATTTACAAACAAACAAAAAAACTGAAAAAATATTCAGAAGCGTCACCAGGGTTGGTGTCACAGGTCTGGTAAACACATTGTATCAACCTATAGCCATAGCTGACACTGCCAGATTCATTACTGGAGAATATTCGAAACTGACAAGAGTAACACCATTAGTTAAATCATTAAACCTTGAAACACTAGAGGATAGAAGAACCAAGAGCAAAGTAGTAATCATACATAAAGCAATTAATTCTAATTTAGAAATACAACACAAAGATAACTTAATACAACCCTCAGATAGACATAAGGATAAAAACACCTTTCTTATTCCGTATGCAAGAACAAACACATACAAGTTTTCCTTCTTCCCGTCCGGAATTCGGGCGTGGAATGGGTTGCCTGAAGAATCCAGGAAAACCAACACTTTATCAACATTTAAATCTCTAATAAAAAATGCAGGACTAAACACAAACCATAGATAAGCGTAGGACGCAATAATCTTCTGTATAGAAGGAGCGTCTGTAAACAGATAAGATAAGATAAGATAAAGGGTGAATACATAATGATAATAAGAATTAATCATAACCTAGTTGGAGCCTAGGGTTAACCTTCTTTAAAGCTTTTTAAATTAAAATGTATGACTTCAAAAAAATAAATTATGCTGGATCTTTGCTTTTGAAAACATTTTATATAACTTATAATGAAGGTATTCTGCTATTACTGATAAAAAATTTAAATGGTATATGTACATAGGGTTGGCAGACGTCCGGCAAAAGGATGACATGTCCTGTACAATGTCCTCCGTCCGGCAGGCAAAGCTAAAATCGTTTTAAATGTCCGACTTTTCTTAAATTTTATATTATAATTTTTATTGTATCGTTGTAACAACTATTACATCGCATGATTACTTTAAAAAAACTTAGATTATGGCTATTTTGTTAAATAAAAAATCTTAGAAACCTAGACAAGGACAAAAAAAACCCAACTAGATCTAGGTTGAAAAATATTGTAGTCATTGAAAGAGAAGAACATCAGTATTGGGGTTATGAGCTGACTTCACACAACCTTTGAACTTTAAAAAAAAAGATTGGAGCAGACATTTATTTCACTGAAATTCAGGGAGATGTTGAGAAGACTTCAGGAAAGTGGTCGAGAAGAAGAGTATAATAATTGTCTGTGCGCGTTTGTCGTGTGCGCGATTGTCGTTTGCGCATTTGTCACGGAACCCAACTTAAGATATGCCATACAATTATTATACTATTCTTCTCGACCACTTTCCTTAAGTCTTCTCAACGGTTCCTTATGTTGGTGTATGAAGCATACATTAGTTGCTTAGAAAAGTGGTTTAAACCTTTTGATGAACTTCAATGCTTTAATTGGATGTTCTTAGATAAAATCAAAAACTTTAAATTGTAGGCCTATGGCCTTTTGGCTTTTATCTTATCTGTTTCAGACGCTCCTTCTATACAGAAGATTATTGCGTCCTACGCTTATCTATGACTTTTATGTTGTATCTGAAAGAGCAGAGTATTATTGTAGATATTGTTTGACCAATACTGCAATCTCAATTCATTTTTACAAGACAAAAATGAACAGTTTTTTTTTAAAGAGTCTTGCATGAACAGTGGCAGCTACTACAATAAAATTGTACTGACTGTGAGTTTAATCCGGGAAGACGCAAATGAAATATTCAAAATGTCCCCCTTTGTCGTCCTCTTTTTTGTTTTATTATGTCCTAGTTTGTCCTGCTTTTTGTTTTATTATATACTCCTTATGGGGTCCACGTATCTGGCATCCCTATATGTACTGGATATTAATACATTTGCTTAGAATCCGTTTCCAGTTTTAACGAGTATGGCAATGGCAATGGTGTTAACAAAGAGTCTCGTAAACACAAAGTTAAAATAGCTACACATTTTATACATCGCCAAGACGAGTAAGAGCAAGAAAGGTTCCCTCTACGGTTCGTTGGTCAGTGTGAAAAATAACAAATTCGTGTGGGGCCGTCCATAATTGACGTCACGCGATTTTGGCCGATTTTTCAATTCCCCCCCCCCTTTTTTTTTCGTGACACGTCGTCACAAAAACTTAGACTCCCCCTCCAATATGACATCACAAAGCTTTGACACCCCCTCCCCCATAAAAGCCGTATTTTCTATTGGAAAATGAACATGTTTAAAAACACGCATGAAGCCATGTAAAACGTCATTAAATAAATTGTAATCAATCAAATATTAAATTGGAACTTTTATTTAAAGTAGCGCGTTTTTTTTTGGGACGTCACATTTCATAAACATCCCCCTCCCATTCGTCACTCATCGTCACAAATATGTGACCTTAACCCTAACCTTAACCCTAACCTTAACCCTAACCTTAACCTTAACCCTAACATTAACCCTAACCTTAACCTTAACCCTAACCTTAACCCTAACCTTAACCCTAACCTTAACCCTAACCTTAACCCTAACCTTAACCCTAACCTTAACCCTAACCTAACCCTAACACTAACCCTAACCTTAAACCTAACCTTAACCCTAACCTAACCCTAACCTTAACCCTAACCTTAACCCTAACCCTAACCGCAACCCTAACCGCAACCCTAACCGCAACACTAACCGCAACCCTAACCCTAACACTAACCTTAACCCTAACCCTAACCGCAACCCTAACCGCAACCCTAACAGCAACCCTAACCGCAACCCTAACCGCAACCCTATCCGCAACCCTAACCGTAACCCTAGCCTTAACCCTAACCCTTAACCCTAACCTTAACCCTAACCTTAACCCTAACCTTAACCCTAACCCTAACCTTAACCCTAACCTTAACCCTAACCCTAACCTTAACCTTAACCCTAACCCTAACCTTAACCCTAACCTTAACCTTAACCCTAACCTTAACCCTAACCTTAACCCTAACCTTAACCCTAACCTTAACCCTAACCTTAACCTTAACCTTAACCCTAACCTTAACCCTAACCTTAAACCTAACCTTAACCCTAACGTTCACCCCAACAATTAACCCTAACCTTAACCCTAACCCTAACCTTAACCCTAACCTTAACCCTTACCTTAACCCTAACCTTAACCCTAACCTTAACCCTAACCTTAACCCTAACCTTAACCCTAACCTTAACCCTAACCTTAACCCTAACCACAACCCTAACCTTAACCGTAACCTTACCTTAACCCTAACCTTAACCCTAACCCTAACCTTAACCCTAACCTTAACCCCAACCTTAACCCTAACCTTGGTCCTAACATTGACCATAACCTTGACCCTAACCTCGACCTTAACCCTAACCTTAACCCTAACCCTAACCCTAACCGTAGCCCTAACCTTAACCCTAACCTTAACCCTAACCTTAACCCTAACATTAACCCTAACCTTAACCCCAACCTTAACCCTAACCTTAACCCTAATCTTAACCCTAACATTAACCCTAACCCTAACCCTACCCACCGTCACAAAAATGTTACCACCCCCTCTCCTTTTTTCCTCGCGCGTTACCTCATTTACGAATGTCATCTAAACTCATTAACATCTCTCACTAGACATGTTAAAAATAAATTTAAAAATAAAATAAATAAAAAGGCTTAGAATATTTGCGTTTTTCGTCGTGATTGACAAGGTCCCTTCTTTACATCCTAGCTTTCTTTTTTGGCAGTTTGGTGAGTTCGCTGTTGGCTTATGACCACTTAGAATAACAAGTTTCTAAGTCATTTTTGTTTTAAAAAAAACAAAAGAAAAAAACGGAGTTCTGAACACTGGGATATGGCCCCTGTATCCATCTATCATATCTTATCTATACAGACGCTCCTTCTATGCAGAAGATAGTTGCGTCCACAGACCATGACAGATGATCTTTTGGCAAGTGATGCAGCATTCACAGGCCACGGCTTTGTGGGTTCCACGCATTACCCAGCCGCCTAACTACAATGTAGTTGGGTACCCATTCGGAGCGGGGTGACTCAGGGACGCCCTAGGCCCCGGGAACAAACCATTGCCTTCACACGGGTTCGAACCCGTGACCATCGGTACGACAGTCCAGTGATCTATCATGGTAAAAAATATGGAAGCTGTACCCATCTATCATGGTAAAAAAATATGGAAGCTGTATCGTGAGCTAATTTTGCAGGAAGTACAGAATAACAAGGATCTAACTCTGTATTTGAATTAATTACATCAAATTTTCAAATGCGAATATCTTGGTTCGACCAAAGGTTCACATAGAACCTTGTTATTAAGCTAGGAGGACAAAATCTGCAAGTCACTCCAAACAGCGGTTAGAAAAACGCCGACAGCTAAGAGAAAATTTACCAAGGGGTCTATCATACCACAGCTTCGGCAGTCTCAGTAGAAATGTTATATTTTATAAGTAACGGGCGGTACCCTATAACTATATGGAAATATCGTAAGTCTATTTGTCGCGTCTGCTACTGGTGTCCACCAATCACTCACCGCGTTGTATCGTATCGTGTCATCAAGCAACGCAGTGGCAACTGTATTACATTTATTTTTATTAAGCTGTTGTTTACGTGTATTCCTTCCTCAAATATATATATACTAGTTTGTGCTGCGGCGCCGTGGCGCCTGCGGCGCCCCCTTTTTTATGGGCGCCTAAGGCGCCCACTTTGTTCAAAATCCCAACAAACTTGTCCCTGTATGATAGCTACGTAATATTAAACTACCTTAAATGTACACAAAGTAATTTTAAATTGAGGTTGTAAGGCGCATAAGGCGCCCACTTTTTTTGGTCAAAAGCCCAAGTAACTTATCCTTGTATGATAAACACGAAATATTCCTGAAAATTAAACAAAGCATTTATATAATAATTTTTACAGTGCTAATCACCACACGATTTTAAAACTAATTTTCGAAAGCAGCGCACCAAATTACTGCACCAAAAAATAACTATTTGCGTCAATCAGCACTGCTTACAACGCAAAATTTAAAAAAAGCAGAGTGATTTCCCACAACGTTAGGCGGCAGTGACAAATGAGCGTAAATATATAATATATATTTTTTTACCGACGTTTCATTTGGTTGTAGACCTTGTTATCGACATCATGGGGCAATTCTTTGACAAAATTTGCTGTTCAGACATTTTATCACCAAGGAGAACACACCTGTCAGGTCTCATAGTTATAGGGATTTAGCCTTGATCGCCGCTGCCTCTCAATACACATAAAAATGACACAAGTCCTTATAAAATGATCCAATGTTTATTCTGCTGTAGACTGGCTATTCTTCATGGAGCAGCGAATATAATCTTTATACAACTGCTGTACATCAATGCTACTATATTCAACAGTCTCCTTTCCTTTCTCCTCACAGGTACAGCATACGGTAAGGGTTCTCTACACCAGTGCTTCTCAAACTTTTTAGTATGGCGGACCGGCAGGAATTTTTTCCATTGCACCAGGGACCAGTGCACTATTTTCCCTGCACTGACAATTTTTTCTGTCCTTTTTTTGAGAACATCTGCGGACCGGCAGCGGATGGCCCACGGACCGGACCCCCACTTTGAGAAGCACTGCTCTACACAACTCGCTGTACAACAGCTCCACATACTCTCTACACAACTCGCTGTACAACAACTCTACATACTCTATACACAACTCGATGTACAACAACTCCACATACTCTCTACACAACTCGCTGTACAACAGCTCCACATACTCTCTACACAACTCGCTGTACAACAACTCTACATACTCTCTACACAACTCGCTGTACAACAACTCCACATACTCTCTACACAACTCGCTGTACAACGACTCCACATACTCTCTACACAACTCGCTGTACAACGACTCGACATACTCTCTACACAACTCGCTGTACAACAACTCGACATACACTCTACACAACTCGCTGTACAACAACTCCACATACTCTCTATACAACTCTTATTTCATAATCCAAAACCCTCGGTCCGACTCGACCCGACGCTCAAGTCTCAACGCCACTGACTCACTGCCGTAACAACCGGTCTCTCTGACCTCTGGCATGTCTGACCACACACTCACGTGACCAGAGTTCACTAAAACATCATGCCCGTGAACTCGTGTTCACTCCAGTCAACAAGCCTTCACCCACAGTGGTTCTCACACCGCTGACAACGCCCACGGATTAAAATCGATAACGTGTCTGTTGAGGCAGTGATGAATAATTTAACACGTCCGACAAAGTGCGTTGACCACAGGTCAAGTCCGAACACCTCATATGTGGATTAACTCTGAATTACGTCTGGCTACTTATGATTATGAATGATGCTTACACACGGGCAACATATGGATAAGATGGGCATTTAGTAGACATCCAGGTTGCCTTTAATTAATTTAGACTAAGCTCCTAGATTACAGTGATATAACACAGTTCAAGGCTTTTAAATGTGGCAGACCGTAGGCCGTGACTCTTTTGCTTTGTCCTGTTTGTTGCACAACCGATTGTGGTTTCGTTTTTCATCTGCTTATTTATACCAGGAAAGATAACCCTTGAACTACCATCACCAGGTCTCATATGATAAGGATGATCTCTCCTTGTTATGGGCACTGAATATTTTTAAGGCTTTGGTTCTTAAAATACTCAAATCCCCAATGTTGTTCAGAAGTAGATAGACATTGTTCAATAATCTAGTTTCATGGATGCAGAAATTTATGCCGAATGCAGTTTTTTTAAATGGAAGAGGGAGCAACATTCTTGGTGCACCCCGCACCCACCCCTTTTTGTGCTCTGCCTCTGGACCAGGGAAACTAACATAGCAATAAAGTTTTCTGTCTTGCATAAAAACAATTTTATGTGCTGTGTAAGGCAGTGCTTCTCAAACTTTTTACTATGGCGGACCGGCAGGAATTTTCTCCATTGCACCAGTGACCGGTGCACTATTTTCCCTGCACTGACAATTTTTCGGTCCTTTTTTTTTGGAGAACATCTGCGGACTGGCAGCGGATGGCCCACGGACCGGCACCGGTCCGCGGACCACCACTTTGAGAAGCACTGGTGTAAGGAATTATGGTTATTATTTAAAAATAAATATTACAGGCATTCTTGCGCCCTAAGCTCTACATAGAACGCACCCTGCCGGTCTGTTGGCAAGTGATGCAGTGGTCACAGGCCAGGGCTATGAGGGGGATTGTGTGGCACAAATGACCAGCCGCCTTCGTTTCCCTAACATAGCATGATGAGATACTCAGATACCCATTGTGAGCTGGGTGGACTCAGGGACACCCTTACCCACGAGAACAAATCCGTGCCTTCACAGAGATTTGAACTCATGACTCTCCGTAGTGTGCCAGCCCAGTGCGCATGCTGCCCAACCACCATGCTGTGCTGGGTAAATAAATAATGTGATGCGGTTATTAAATAAATAATGTGATGTGGTTGGTAAATAAATAATAAGATGTGGTTCGTAAATAAATAATGTGATGTGGTTGGTAAATAAATAATGTGATGTGGTTGGTAAATAAATAATGTGCAACATCTTGTAAAGAAATTATGTATTTCACGTCTTGTATATAGAAATAATAAGCTCTGCTTTGATTTTATGACACCCATTATAATTTATTTTAGCCTTGCCCTTGGCTACCCACTAATGTTCAGATTCTGACTAGAGGTCAAGGCTAAATTTTTCTTTTCTTTTTGCGAACACAATAGTACATACATCAAATGAACGAATAGGATGCTTGCAGTAGACCAAATGGCTTGGATTACAGTGTTTTATTTAGAGAGTAATACAAGACAAGTCATGATATTACATGTATGTTGATGTAAGTGTGTGTACAACCGTGTGTACAACCATGTGTACAACCGTGTGTAAAACCGTGTGTACAACCATGTGTACAACCATGTGTACAACCATGTGTACAACTATGTGTACAACCGTGTGTACAAGTATGAGAGTTCCCTTATTTCTGCACTTCTCTCAACAGCTCATCTCACCACAGCCCTACCTCCTCCAAGACCTGCAGTCATCAGGTGTGCCACATCAGGTGTGCCACATAAGGTCAGGTGTGCCACATCATGTGTGCCACATCAGGTGTGCAACATCAGGTCAGGTGTGCCACATCAGGTGTGCAACATCAGGTGTGCCACATCAGGTGTGCAACATCAGGTCAGGTGTGCCACATCAGGTGTGCAACATCAGGTCAGGTGTGCCACATCAGGTGTTCCACATCAGGTGAGGTGTGCCACATCAGGTCAGGTGTGCCACATCAGGTCAGGTGTGCCACATCATGTGTGCAACATGAGGTGTGCCACATCAGGTGTGCCACATCAGGTCAGGTGTGCCACATCAGGTGTGCCACATCAGGTGTGCAACATCAGGTGTGCCACATCAGGTGTGCAACATCAGGTGTGCCACATCAGGTGTGCCACATCAGGTGTGCAACATTCTACCTTGTTCTTTGTGATGTTTCAAAGTTAATGCTTTTATGAAACTTTTATAAATCAAGAAAACGACATAAAAAAAAACAAATGAAAATTAAAGTTAGAATTATACATTTGTCTGACAGTTCTAGATAATATTATCTGGAATCTTGTAGTAGGACTTAGGAGTAGGACCTCGGAGTAGGACCTTGTAGTGGTACCTTGTAGTAGGACCTAGGAGTAGGACCTAGGTCACAAATCAAGCAATCAAGGTACACAATAAAAAAATAAACATGTTATTTGCAGATAAACTAACCCCCCCCCCACACACACACACCTATGAAACTAATTTGATCTGACATGAAACATGAATCAAAATATTGTGAGTTTCTGATGGGCTTTCCTCCTGTCTCTGTGTGTCTCGAGTGTCTGTGATGATGTCTGCAGCTGGTGAAGGTACTTTTCTTGTTCTGATATCTTCTGGCTCACGGCATCAGACACTTTCTTGTCCCTGGAAACAAAAATGTCAAACAAATGATTACAATCGAAACATGGCCCACCCAATTTGTAGAGCTAATGGGCCACAATGTATTTGGCCCACCCAATTTGTAGAGCTAATGGGCCACAATGTATTTGGCCCACCCAATTTGTAGAGCTAATGGGCCACAATGTATTTGGCCCACCCAATTTGTAGAGCTAATGGGCCACAATGTATTTGGCCCACCCAAAAAATCAATCAACTGAAACCAACAATAGGGAAACTGTTAAATGTACAACTATTCTTTTTTATAAGTTTGTTAATGGAAAAATTAAAAAGGGAAGGCCGGAAGGGTACAGAGATAGGAAGAGACCCAGGGTTCAAGGCCCTATTTAAGGCAAGGGTATCGAATTAAACTAATTTATGTTACCAACTTGGCCCACCCAATATTTTGCTCATGGCGTCCCCCATGGTCCAAATACTGGAGTCCCTAGCTCATGGGGACATAAGGGTTGGGGAGCTGGGGTCGGCAATAGCTCTACACTTTGGCTACAGCAGGCACCTTAAATTGTGAAGCACTTCACCTGTTGTCCAGTCCAGTCAAAGACACGTCAACACTCACCTGGACAAGTTTCTAGACAACTGTTGCTTCAGGTGCTCCAGGTGTTTCTGAACCTTCTTTATCTCCTCAGCAGTCTTGAAGATCTGGGGAATAGTTCAGCATTCAATTTTGTTTACGATGTTTGTAATGGTTCTAACAGTTCTTTATGTTATGGACACTAGTGATGTTAAATATATAACGATATGAAATCAATGGAAGTGCATGTACTTGATATATCTAGTGGTTGTTGTTTATGCCTATTTTAATAGATGACATTATATAATGTCTTTACTGGAAGGATATCCCAGGAAACTGTGGCTTACACACATATACCTGAGCTAGAAGACAAGACAACGGCAGCCATCTGTTCCCAGATAATAGAAGACGCTACCTACCTGCACGTTCACATCTTTGTCTGATCTCTTGCTGAGGTCCTTCTCACTGGTCTGTTTGACCTCAACTACTTTAGAGTGGCCAGGCCGATGGTGGACATGAGCAGAACCTGTGGAGCAAACCGAACATTTCATTCACGTGGATCAGCAGTGTTCAAATTCATCCAGGGCAAAACCCGGAAGTCCATGAACGGATTATCTTCTTTATCTCTCTATATATAAGCCGCATTTGTTGTCTGTCTGTTCCCTAATAACTCAAGATCCAGACAACCAAATAACGTGAAATTTGGTACACGTACACAAAATTATACCGGAAAGGTTATTAAACAGGTTTCGTTCCATATATATAAGATACTGGGGCCCGGGGGCCCAAAATGTAGTTTTTCCCTATATGAGCTATATAAAATAAAAATTATTGAAAATTAAGACGTAAAATAATGACGCAAATTAATAAACATTTTGGTGTCGAGATTAACAAGAAGGCGATTATCGCCATAAAATAATTTTTGTTGTTGTTGTTGCTTTGTTGTTGTTGCTTTGTTGTTGTTGCTTTTGTTGTTGTAGTTGTTGTTTTGTTGTTGTTGCTTTGTTGTTGTTGCTGTTGTTGTTGTAGTTGTTGTTGTAGTTGTTGTTTTGTTGTTGTTTTGTTGTTGATGTTTTTGTTGTTTTGTTTTTGTTGTTGTTGTTTTTGTTGTTGTTGCTGTTGTTGTTGCTGTTGCTGCTTTTGTGTTGTTTTTGCTGTTGTTGTTGTCCACATCCCTTGCCCTGCGACGACAATGTCCTTCATGTTGTTGTTGCTTTGTTGTTGTTGCTGTTGTATTTGTTGTTTTGTTGTTGTTGCTGTTGTTGTTGTAGTTGTTGTTTTGTTGTTGTTGTAGTTGTTGTTTTGTTGTTGTTGTTGTAGTTGTTGTTTTGTTGTTGTTTTGTTGTTGTTTTTGTTGTTTTGTTGTTGTTTTTGTTGTTGTTTTGTTTTTGTTGTTTTGTTGTTTTTGTTGTTTTTGTTGTTGTTTTGTTTTTGTTGTTTTGTTGTTGTTTTTGTTGTTTTGTTGTTGTTTTGTTGTTGTTTTTGTTGTTTTTGTTTTGTTGCTGTTGTTGTTAAACCCGGGCGGGAGCCGGGTACTTGCCCCTAGTATACATATAAGACGCACTTGTTGTCTGTCTGGTTGTCTGTCTGTTCCCTAATAACTCAAGATCCAGACAACCAAATAACGTGAAATTTGGTACACGTACACAAAATTATACCGGAAAGGTTATTAAACAGGTTTCGTTCCATATATATAAGATACTGGGGGCCGGGGGCCCAAAATGTAATTTTTCCTTATATGAGCTATATAAAATAAAATTTTATTGAAAATTAAGACGTAAAATAATGACGCAAAATAATAAACATTTTGGTGTCGAGATTAACAAGAAGGCGATTATCGCCATAAAATATTTTTTTGTTGTTGTTGCTTTGTTGTTGTTGCTTTTGTTGTTGCTTTTGTTGTTGTAGTTGTTGTTTTGTTGTTGTTGCTTTGTTGTTGTTGCTGTTGTTGTTGATGTTTTTGTTGTTGTTTTGTTGTTGTTGCTGTTGTTGTTTTTGTTGTTGTTGTTGTTGCTGTTGTTGCTTTTGTGTTGTTTTCGCTGTTGTTGTTGTTGTCCACATCCCTTGCCCTGCGACGACAATGTCCTTCATGTTGTTGTTGCTTTGTTGTTGTTGCTGTTGTAGTTGTTGTTTTGTTGTTGTTGCTTTGTTGTTGTTGCTGTTGTTGTTGTTTTGTTGTTGATTTTGTTGTTTTTGTTGTTGTTTTGTTTTTGTCGTTGTTGCTGTTGTTGTTGTAGTTGTTGTTTTGTTGTTGTTGTTTTGTTTTTGTTGTTTTCTTGCTGTTGTTGTTTTTGTTGTTGTTGCTGTTGTTGTTAAACCCGGGAAAAGCCGGGTACTTGCCCCTAGTAGAGTAATATGTTAGGAGATATTAGAAAATATGATTTTTATATTGATCCATATTAATGGACTCTTAAAAAAACTGCATGGCAGATAATAGTTGTCTGGGTATGAATGAATACATAATATACATGTACTAGGTATAAAGTATACTATAATATAGTATACGTATACTAGGTCTGACAAGATTGTACACATAATACAAAGTGTTTCTTTTAAGGTAAACAATGAGAATGATCATTTACTTCTACAGTTTATCATCCCCGGATAAGCAACACAAAATGGACTTCTCAAGGTCCTGGCGAGTGACGGCACGCTGACACCACAAGTCAAGTGACGGCACAGTGACACAAGTCAGGTGACGGCACAGTGACACCACAGTGACACCACAAGTCAAGTGACGGCACAGTGACACCACAAGTCAGGTGACGGCAAAGTGACACCACAAGTCAAGTGATGGCAGAGTGACACCACAAGTCGCGTGTCGGCACAGTGACACCAAAAGTCAAGTGTCGGCACAGTGACACCACAAGTCAGGTGACGGGACAGTGACACCACCAGTCGCGTGTCGGCACAGTGACACCACCAGTCGCGTGTCGGCACAGTGACACCACAAGTCAAGTGTCGGCACATTGACACAACAAGTCAGGTGACGGCACAGTGACACCACAAGTCGCGTGTCGGAACAGTGACACCATCAGTCGCGTGTCGGCACAGTGACACCACAAGTCGCGTGTCGGCACAGTGACACCACCAGACCAATCTTGGTTGATGAGATGGGAGAGGCTGATGGTGGTGGTGGTGCGGGACCGGTAGACACTGGGTGAGTCACAATATTTGTGGCGGCAGCTTAGTGTGGGTGTGGGGGAGATGTGTGTTGTGTGAGCAACCGTAGGCTAATAAGTGGATAATCCTGGATCATAAATTTGTGGATGCTCACTACCGTAGTCTGATAAGTGGATAATCCTGGATCATACATCGTGGATACTCACTACCGTAGGCTGATAAGTGGATAATCCTGGATCATAAATTTGTGGATGCTCACTACCGTAGTCTGATAAGTGGATAATCCTGGATCATACATCGTGGATACTCACTACTGTTGTTGATTGCAGATAGTGGATACATTAGCTTGTGATTTGTGTTAGTAACTATCTGGATTTTCAGAAAACATAAAATAACTGGATTATCCAGGCGAACGACTGGTTCTTCTCTGTCGAGAGAATCCACTGTATGGATACAATGGATGGATTCATAATTAATCTCCATAACAGTCTTGCGGCAGGTGAGTTGGTGGGATGTGTACTAAGCGACAAAAGTGACTTCGTGTACAAAGTACACAAGACGTGTAGCGAAATTTTTGTACAAATTCATGTACTAAGACAGATCTTCTAGCTGGAGTTTTTCCGTGTACCTTAAACAAAAGTTATTGTACTTTGCCTTAACATCTATATCTATATATATAATTCACCAAATCAAGAGCGAGTATGTGCAAATAAGCATGACTAATGACCCTCGCTGGTTGGCAAACAAAGGTGGTGGAGAAGAGGGGGGTCATCGAGACCAACAATGCTTCTTGAGTTCGCTTTCGTTGTTCCTTCACAGAACAACATCCATTTCGTAGTGTAGCGGTTATTACGTCCACCTAACACGCGGAAGGTCCTGGGTTCAAGCACAGCTGAGACGTTCTTTTCCCCCTTTCTTTTAGAACATGACTTCTCAACTTGGATCTAAACTTTGTTGCTCAACATTGGGATAACTTCAGCGACGTGCTCTCCGTTGTTCTCAGTGACGGTAAAGTAGTCATACGTTCAGTACATGTGTACTTTAGGAGTATATGGTGGCGAGGCAGAAATTATCGCGATGTCCGAAATACTTCCCGCCAGTATCATCATTTGCTTCCGAGATCGTCCTCATACCTCTCCTCGAGTTTACAATCCTGGTCAACATTTGTCTATATACCTGCTCTTTAACGGTCCTTCAGATCATGGCCGTTAATAAGTGCTATTGCCTCTCACACGTGATGTCTTTCTGGTGCCATCTTTTGACAACGTCGGTATGTCCACACAAATTTCCCAGCCACCATATCACACTGATGTGACGTCACCTTATCACACTGATGTGACGTCACCTTGCCACTATCCTGATAAACATGTACAACCGCATTTCAAAACACACTCTAATGAACGAACGGATTCCGAAGAAGAATTTCAATCCACCATCTATGTTTATATGTTATATATATATATAGGGAGGAGGGTGGGGCAGGTAGCAAACCGCAGTTCGCATGTTTAGAGACCAACAATGCGTCGGCGCCCCCCCCCCGAGTTCACTCGCGCTGTTCTGATTTCTTCGTGATGTAGTTTGTGTCCGCTCTCCCCCCCCCCACCCCTTTCTCTGCACTATCTATGAGCAAGTCTGCGGCGTATGCTAGCGTCGTATGCTACTAGATGCGTCGCATCTAGTTTATTTTAATAACCGCCCCAAACCATTAGTTGCTTTTAAACAATTATTACTCTATCCATGACATCATATTACCCTTTCCAAGAAGCAGCCACACAAACACACACACACACGAATGCTGTAGATGTCAATTTTAAGAGACGACCAAAAATAGATGCAATCGATCTAACAATGGCTCCAAGAAAAAAAAAGTATCCATAGACCACAGACTGGGGGAAATATCAATAGATCGACAATAGACCCGGTAAAAATCAATTACCCATATTTAAATCCAATGATTCCAGCCTTCATTCACTGGGTTCCGGTTTATTTTGGGGGTAAAATTTACTAGGAAAACCTTTAGGTAAAACGGTAAAACACAAGTTACATTTGATAAAGTATTGCAATATACAAATCTAAAGCTATGTAAGGACCGACAGTTTTTTGTTTTTGTATTATTGTGTTCTATACCGCTGGCAGACCAGACAGTTTGATTCAAGTCACGACCAAAGAACCAATTCTATGAGATATAAAGGATTTCAAACCGGACAGTCGTTGGGGGTCGGGGGTAGAAAATCTTTGAGCGACATGACCAGTTCTAGGAATAGACAATCTGTGAGCTAACATCTAGGCCATCAGTAAGAAAACTGACCATTCATGGGGTAGACAATTTGGGGGTGGGTATAGACAATCTACGAGCCAACAGACCAGTCCTGGGGATGAGGTAGACAATCTATGAGCAAACAGACCAGTCCTAGGGGCGAGGTAGACAATCTATGAGCAAACAGACCAGTCCTGGGGGTGAGGTAGACAATATATGAACAAACAGACCAGTCCTAGGGGCGAGGTAGACAATCTATGAGCAAACAGACCAGTCCTGGGGGTGAGGTAGACAATCTATGCAAACACTGGGGGTGGGGTAGAGAAACACATCTAAGGTCAAGCTAACACCGTCCCACCAACACCATGCGTGAGAGAAAGAGAGACATCCGTTAAGCCCATGCATATTTTACTCTACTTGTGTTCTTCCGGTTTTTTGGGATCATTCTTAAAGAATCGATATCAGACAGCGGGGGTGGATGACGATGATAGCAGACATTTGATGGTAGACAGGGGGGCGGGTGGATGACGATGATAACAGACATTTGATGGCAGACAGCGGCGGGGGGGGTGTGGATGACGGTGATAGCAGACATTTGATGGCAGACAGCGGGGGGTGGATGACGATGATAGCAGACATTTGATGGCAGACAGCGGGGGGGGGGATGACGATAATAGCAGACAGCGGGGGTGGATGACGATGTTAGCAGACAGCAGGGGGTGGATGACGATGATAGCAGACAGCAGGGGGTGGATGACGATGTTATCAGACAGCGGGGGTGGATGACGATGATAGCAGACAGCGGGGTGGATGACGATGATAGCAGACAGCGGGGGGTGGATGACGATGTTATCAGACAGCGGGGGTGGATGACGATGTTATCAGTCAGCGGGGGGTGGATGACGATGTTATCAGACAGCGGGGGTCAATGACGATGTTATCAGTCAGCGGGGGGTGGATGACGATGTTATCAGACAGCGGGGGTGGATGACGATGATAGCAGACAGGGGGTGGATGACGATGATAGCAGACAGCGGGGGGTGGATGACGATGTTATCAGACAGCAGGGGGTGGATGACGATGATAGCAGACAGCAGGGGGTGGATGACGATGTTATCAGACAGCGGGGGGTGGATGACGATGTTATCAGACAGCAGGGGGTGGATGACGATGATAGCAGACAGCAGGGGGTGGATGACGATGTTATCAGACAGCAGGAGGTGGATGACGATGATAGCAGACAGCAGGGGGTGGATGACGATGTTATCAGACAGCGGGAGGTGGATGACGATGGTAGCAGACATTTGATAGCAGACAGCGGGGGTGTAAAAACGATGACAGCAAACATTTGATGACAGACAGCGGGGGTGGATGACGATGTTAGCAGATATTTGATGACAGACAGCGGGGGGGGGGATGGCGATGATAGCAGACATTTGATGGCAGACAGCGGGGGTGGATGACGATGTTAGCAGACAGCGGGGGTGGATGACGATGTTAGCAGACAGCGGGGGTGGATGACGATGTTAGCAGACATTTGATGGCAGACAGCGGGGGGTGGATGACGATTTTAGCAGACAGCGGGGGTGGATGACGATGTTAGCAGACAGCGGGGGTGGATGACGATGTTAGCAGACATTTGATAGCAGACAGCAGGGGGTGGTTGACGATGTTAGCAGACAGCGGGGGTGGATGACGATGATAGCAGACAGCGGGGGTGGATGACGATGATAGCAGACATTTGATAGCAGACAGCGGGGGTGGATGACGATGATAGCAGACAGCGGGGTCGGATGACGATGATAGCAGACAGCGGGGTCGGATGACGATGATAGCAGACAGCGGGGTCGGATGACGATGATAGCAGACAGCGGGGTCGGATGACGATGATGGCAGACATTTGATAGCAGACAGCGGGGGTGGATGACGATGATAGCAGACAGCGGGGTCGGATGACGATGATGGCAGACATTTGATAGCAGACAGCGGGGGCGGATGACGATGATAGCAGACAGCGGGGTCGGATGACGATGATGGCAGACAGCGGGGTCGGATGACGATGATAGCAGACAGCGGGGTCGGATGACGATGATGGCAGACATTTGATAGCAGAAAGCGGGGGTGGATGACGATGATAGCAGACAGCGGGGTCGGATGACGATGATAGCAGACAGCGGGGTCTGATGACGATGATGGCAGACAGCGGGGTCGGATGACGATGATAGCAGACAGCGGGGTCGGATGACGATGATGGCAGACATTTGATAGCAGACAGCGGGGGTGGATGACGATGATAGCAGACAGCGGGGTCGGATGACGATGATAGCAGACAGCGGGGTCGGATGACGATGATGGCAGACAGCGGGGTCGGATGACGATGATAGCAGACAGCGGGGTCGGATGACGATGATGGCAGACAGCGGGGTCGGATGACGATGATGGCAGACAGCGGGGTCGGATGACGATGATGGCAGACAGCGGGGTCGGATGACGATGATAGCAGACAGCGGGGTCGGATGACGATGATGGCAGACAGCGGGGGTGGATGACGATGATAGCAGACAGCGGGGTCGGATGACGATGATGGCAGACATTTGATAGCAGACATCGGGGTCGGATGACGATGATAGCAGACAGCGGGGTCGGATGACGATGATGGCAGACAGCGGGGTCGGATGACGATGATGGCAGACAGCGGGGGTGGATGACGATGATGGCAGACAGCAGGGGGTGGATGACGATGATAGCAGACAGCGGGGTCGGATGACGATGATAGCAGACAGCAGGGGGTGGATGACGATGATAGCAGACAGCAGGGGGTGGATGACGATGATAGCAGACAGCAGGGGGTGGATGACGATGATAGCAGACAGCAGGGGGTGGATGACGATGATAGCAGACAGCAGGGGGTGGATGACGATGATAGCAGACAGCAGGGGTTTAGGGGCGTCACATCAAAACTCGCGACGTAAAATAAAAGTTCCACTTAAATATTTGATTTCTCAAAATTTATTTTATGACGTTTTACACGGCTTCATGCGTGCTACGATTTTAGAATGCAACCTAACACTAAATACATACTTAAATGGCAAAAAATGGATTTGAAACATGTTCTTTTTCATATAGAAAATACAGCTATCAGGGGGGGGGGACAAAAGGTTTGCGTTTGTGACGTCATATTGGAGGGGGCGGGTCTAAATTTTTGGGACGACGTGTCACGAGGAGGGGTAGGGGGGGTCAGAAATCGGCCAAACTCGCGTGACGTCATTTATGGAGGGCCCCTAAATTGGGTTTGACTCTACCAGAGCAATCGCGTTGGCCCCGGCAGTGGACCTTAATGTTTATAGGGCCCTAACTTTTGATCTTAAATTATACAATTTAAGGACAACATGGGGACGTCCAGAAGTCACACGACCGCTATGCTGACCGCTATGCTGCCCTCTGAAAAGGACTTAGTGATAGTGTGTATATTGTATATATATATATATATATATATAAGGGTAACGGAACTCTGGTTATTGAACTACTCAGGTCGATGTCGTGTTGTGGTGGGCTAGCGGGGCAATGGATTCAACCGGCATCTAAGGCCTGTATTTCAGGCATCTATTCCAGGCGTCTATTCCAGGCATCTATTCCAGGCGTCTATTCTAGGCATCTATTCCAGGCATCTATTTCAGGCATCTATTCCAGGCATCTATTCCAGGCATCTATTCCAGGCATCTATTTCAGACATATATTCCAGGCATCTATTTCAGGCATCTATTTCAGACATATATTCCAGGCATCTATTCCAGGCATCTATTTCAGGCATCTATTCCAGGCCTGTATTTCAGGCATCTATTCCAGGCATCTATTTCAGGCATCTATTTCAGGCATCTATTCCAGGCATCTATTTCAGGCCTGTATTCCAGGCATCTATTCCAGGCATCTATTTCAGGCCTGTATTTCAGGCATCTATTCCAGGCATATATTTCAGGTGTATCAGCGTGACCACATGGTACATGTTTAAATGTAAGATGTTTCATTGTGGGCTATTAATAGGCTCCCTCGCTAGATATCAATTGAAACTCTTCCTTTGTATAGGCTAGACCAGGAGTCGGGAAACGTTTTGTCTGAGAGAGCCATAAACACCACATATTTTGAAAAGTAATTCTGTGAGAGCCATACATTATGTTTAAAACTAAAAATTCAAGCAAATGTGAGCATTATGTGTAATTTCAACGCTAAAAGTACAATAATTATGTCTCTGAATTCTTTTTCATAACATATTTAAGTTTTTTTTAGTATGCAAATAATATGTAGATCAAAGAAGTCTGAATAAACTTTAAAAAAAAATGAACATTTTTCTGAGAGCCAGATGCAGCCATCAATAGAGCCACATCTGGCTCGCGAGCCATGGTTTCCCGACACCTGGGCTAGACATTTAAGTGGTTCCACGGTAATCAATACCCCCCCCCCAGAGGCGTCACTAGGGTTGGTGTCACCCGGGGCGGTAGCTCATGGTGTCACCCCTTCACCACTGAAGGGGCCGTCCATAAATGACGTCACGCGAGGATGCCGATTTATACCCCCCCATATCCCCCCGCGTCATGCTTATACCCCCACCCCTTTTTCACGTTTTACGTCAAAAAGCTTAGACACCCCCCCCAAGCTGTATTTTCTAAATATAATTTAGCATGTTGCAAATTATTTTTTGTCATTTAAATATGTATTTAGGGTAAGTCTGCACTCTGATGTCGTAACACGCATGAAGCCATCGAAAACGTCATTAAATAAACGGTAATCAATCAAATATTTAAGTGGAACTTTTATTTAAAGTTACGCGTTTTTTAAAATGTGACGTCACATTTTTTAACCCCACCCCCTCGTCATACATCGTCACCGATGCGTAACCCCCACATCCTATTACGGATTAAAAGGGGGGTGCTGAACGGGTTAAAGCCAGGGGCCACCAATAATTTAAGGTACTCCAAACGTATTATAGTGTAGAATAAAGATGCAGGCAAATATGTGTATGAATCCCTGAAAATGCCTTGGACATTCATACGGCAATGCTGCAAATATGAGTAGGAAGTATAACGGAAACCAGGCTTTTCTTCGTGAGAAGTGCAGTGTTGCTCATTATGTGCCGTGCACAGCTCATTCCCTTAATTTGGTTGGGAAAAGTGCAGCAGGTTGTCCTGATGCAGTCAGATGTTTTGTCTTCTGCAAAATCTTTATACCCGGCTTGTTGCATCTACTCATCGTTGACAGGTACTTTAAAAACACATGAAATTGAAACATGTTAACAAAGCCTTGTGTGACACAAGATGGTCAGCCTGACATGATACAGTAAAGTCTGTTAATAACTTATACCATGCGAGCATCGCAGCACTGGAAGAATTAGCAACAAACAAAAATCAGCCACGTGACTGTCTACTTGAAGCAGAAGGATTTCTAAAGGAACTTGAATAACTGGAAGTGGCTATTTTACTTGAAATTCGGGAAACAACTTTAGAAAGGAAGTCTCTCATTGAGTTTGTTAAACGACAGCATTCTTAATTTGATTCCTATGAAGACAAAGGAAATGACAATTCCAGAGTGTGAACAATCTTCAATGCTATCAACAACCTAAAAGAGAAAAAAAAAGTAAAAAAAGGATTTTTAAAAACCACATTTTTATAAGTGGACTAAAAAGAAGATAATACTTTAAAACTTATAAGTTCAAGTAGTTTGATTTACTATGACTAAAAACGTAGGTCGGGCGCTTATGAGGTTTAACATATGCAGCTCAATCATTCTCTCACTTATAGATCTCTCTTTTGCATTCTAAATTATAAATCTATAATTTTTATACCAAACACCCGCCCCACGTTGTTAGTCATATTAAATGAAACTACTTGAACTTATAAGTTTTAAATTATTTTCTTCTTTTTAGTCCACTTGAAAAAACATGGTTTTTAAAAATCCCTTTTTTACCTTTATTTATTTCATTCTTTTTAGTTCATTTATAAAAACGTGATTTTCGAAAAATCCTTTTTTTTAAAATATTTATTTATTTTATTCTTTTAAGTCCACTAATAAAAACGTATTTTTAAAAAAATCTTTTTTAACCTCTATTTATTTTACCAAACACCCCAACGTTTAATAACAAAGCGATGAGGTCACTGGGTGAATTCGGCACGTGAAATTAAACTACGGCAGGCGGGTACAGATGCTTATATAAAGATAAACTAAAAAGTTCAATAATTTAATAACGGTACATTCGATCGATCTGAAATTTTGACACAATGCATTGTCATCCAAGATCTATCGGTGGTAAACTTTTGAGATTTCTAGGACCATCAGAAGTGGTTTAATTTTATTGTACATTGGAAAAATCTTGGACAGACACACAAACAATGCCACAGGAACGAAAGCGAGTTAATAAAAGCGTGGTAAAAAATGGCGTCAGTTTGATAAAGGGACATCACCAACGCGCAAAACAGTATTCTCCCCGAGTCAAAAGTTTCAAGGTTGAGGTATTTCTGGTAATCATTGACAAATTTTCTTGAGCCCTACAACATCGGTTAGGCCCATATAAAGACATCCATGAGAAATTTGGCTTTCTTACAAACCTATCTGAGCTCAGCAATTTCACCATCCGATGGGCAGCAGCCAAGATAATGGAAGAATATTCAAGTGATTTCGAGGACTGCTTACCTTCAGAATTAGTCCAATTTTCAAAACTCTTTAAAAAAGTTATTGTCCAGGCTCAGGGTAAGGAAAAGGAATTACCCCAATGCCAAACTCAAAACACGTGCACAGAGCTAAACATTTTGCTGCTTTAGAATGAGCTAAATTTCACACAGCTCTTTACAAATGTACACATCGCACTTCTCATCTATCTCTCAATGATGACATCATATTGTAACTGAGAGCAATCCTTTTCAAAGTTGAAAAGAATATAAAATGAGTTAGAATTTGCATGGGACAACAAAGACTGAATATGCTCTCTCTAATGAGCATTGAAAAGGAACTTACATGTAAGCTTTCTTAGCTTTACTGACATGATTGATAACTTCATCATGAGAAAAATTCGCAAACGATAGTTGTAGGTTCAAATAATAATAATACATATTTTTCAATAATTTTTTTTATTTCAACTAGAGAAAACTATTCGTTACCCCATGAAAAAAAAGTTATAAAAAATAAATACGGAATAACGCGTAATATTATTCTTTATGGGGGAGTGTTCGTAATTACGAAACAGCGTAAGTCAAGATGGAACCGTCTTAACCGGGAGACTACCTGTATATAAACATGCAAATCACGCCTTTAATAAATATATATATAACACAATATTAACTCAAAGACATTGAATTCATAATTTTCGTCTAGAAAAAACAGCAACAAAAAAACCCCATCTTTTGATATATTTTTTTTTGGGAGGGGGGGGGAGTCGTGAGGTGGGATTCGTCCATGGTGTCGGTGTGTCAAAGCCCAAATAGCTTTATATCTTTTAAACATAAGACACTGCCTCTTTCATGTCCAGCCTTTTTTTTTAAAGATCTCTCAGCTGCGACGTTTCTTGTCTTTTTTTCCTAATTTGTTTTAATTTTGTTTGTGTGTTGGGACTGTTTTATTATTGCAAGTTAACTGATATTTTTTAATAAAAAGTTTTAGGCTCGGGTGTCACCCCTCTGATGGGCGTCACCCGGGGCGGCCCCCCCTCGCCCCCCTAGTGACGCCACTGCCCCCCATCTCACCCCACCCCACCAAGGCGTGGTATAGAAAACTGTGTTTACCCACGGTGTGTGGTTTGCAACCACATATTGAAAGCTGAAGGCAATTATCTCTTTGCCTTGAGTACTTTCCCCTTAACGACGATTTGATTGTCATTAATTACGTTGTTTTTTCCCCATCGCATCAAACAGGGGACGCTACGCAACAGATTTCTCTCAATTAGGATGATATCAACACCGCCCAGGTGAGACCTCCAGAGCATGTCAGGTGTACATGTCCTTGGGGGCCGATGGTACGGGCTTTCCCCAATGCAGTTAATGACATGACGAATGATTTGTTCCCACTGAAATCCCTGGAGACGCCTTCTTATGCCACGCCCACATCTTATCTTCCTTGACCTCAGCCCAACAGCTTCTCCATCCCCATTACCCTCCCCAGTACCATCCACATTACCCTCCCCATTACCATCCCCAGTACCACCCCATTACCATCCACATTACCTTCCCATCACCATCCCCAGTACCATCCCCATAACTATCTCCATTATCATCCCAACTTCTCAACCATCTTTCGACACCCGGTGTTTGTCTGTTAATTCACCCCAATAAAATTTGAAGATAAAGCAAGGCCTGAACTGTACCTATTGCATTGCACGTGCGCCATTGATCAGACATTATTTTTTACCCTAGCCTAAAGGCCACTAGCGTGATGTCCCTAGCCTAAAGGCCACTAGCGTGATTTCACTAACCTAAAGCCACTAGCGTGATGTCCCTAGCCTAAAGGCCACTAGCGCGATGTCCCTATCCTAAAGGCCACTAGCATGATGTTCCTAGCCTAAAGGCCACTAGCGTGATTTACCTAGCCTAAAGGCCACTAGCGTGATTTCCCTAACCTAAAGGCCACTAGCGTGATTTCTATAGCCTAAAGGCCACTAGCGTGATTTCCCTAGCCTAAAGGCCACTAGCGTGATTTCCCTAACCTAAAGGCCACTAGCGTGATTTCCCTAGCATAAAGGCCACAAGCGTGATTTCCCTAACCTAAAGGCCACTAGCGTGATTTACCTAGCCTAAAGGCCACTAGCTTGATTTCCCTAACCTAAAGGCCACTAGCGTGATTTCCCTAGCCTAAAGGCCACTAGCGTTATTTCCCTAGCCTAAAGGCCACTAGCGTGATTTCCCTAACCTAAAGGCCACTAGCGTGATTTCCCTTACCTATAGGCCACTAGCTTGATTTCCCTAACTAAAGGCCACTAGCGTGATTTCCCCTAGCCTAAAGGGCACCATCGCGACGTTCCTAGCCTGAAATCCACTATAGTAGGATGTCCCTATCGTGACGTACCCAATTTGATATCCGAGATGCGATTACAACATAACATTGGAGTCTTGTGTACACAACAATCTAAACACCATGTATGGCATCTGTCCGTCTGCGAAAGACGATAGATTTATCTTTATTATTTGCAGATCTTGGTGTGGCTGATGAAACCAATCCTTGAGTGGCAGTCTCTTCTGCATGACACACACACGAAAGCAGTGGGGTAGTGTTGCCTGGCCTTCCTCCTCGCTCTTTTTCCAACTGCTTCTGCCCTAGTTTGCTCCTCTGCTCTTACTTAGTGATCCTTCTTTCACTATAGCCATATAGCCAGGTTTTCCCAGTTTTGTATATCAATGTTGGCTACTTTCTCTCTTGCATATGTCCATGTATCTGAGACATGGCCGACCAACCGACCTTTTCCCTGCCGCCAGCTCGCTGTATAGCACATCCTTGGGTATGCGACCACTTTGCATCCTCTTGACGTGTCCAAGCCAACGGAGGCGTCTTTGGCTTAACATTGCTGCAATACTACTCATGCTTGCTTGAGCAAGGACCTCTGTGTTGGGGACTTTCTCTTGCCATTTGATGTCTAGGATGCGGCGCAGGCATCTGACGTGGAAGCTATTGAGCCGTCTTTCATGCCTGGTATAGGTGGTCCAAGACTCGCATCCATAGAGGAGTGTGCTCAGTACGCAGGCCTGGTATACCTGCAGCTTAGTCCTGCAGCATATACACCATGTAGAGTGTAGAGCAAAACTTAACCAGGACGGACTAAGGCGCCCTAAGGGAACAAGAATAGAGATCTATACAAATGAAATAGAGGATCAATCTGTATTAAATGCCCTCTTTTTCGGGTGTGTGGGGGGGTGGTGTGTGGTTTGCTATGACGTCATCTCTCAAAAGGACAATATCATTGGATATTATTACATCACAAGGGCTTTTGGGTAGTAGTGTAAAGGATTGATTGATGGAAGGACTTAATGAAAGACGGCCGTCCATTGTCACACTGCAAGTGTCTGGGTCGCGAAACACTTAACGAATTGACGGAACATTCATATAACAGATTGTTATTTACAGATTGTAACTTGGCATTTTTTAACCAGCGGGTCTAAGTCGTTTAATCGGAAGAAAAAACATATACAGACGTTCGTTTTAATGGCAGTCGGTTAATGATTATATCGAGAGGAGAAATTGTTAGGAGCGATTCGGGGAATTGAAATATTTAATTAACTTTTATTTTTTAAATGTGTTTAAAAAAAAATTATATTCATTTTAAATGGGGCATACGGCATACATATCAAACCATAAATGCGAGAACCACCGACCAGTTGTGTCCTCGTGTGAGACGGTCACAGCTGAGTTACCAGGCAGTCATCCGCGACTTATCTTTACATGCCACATGGACGGACTGCTGGAAGGTTGGGTTACATAGATAGATAGTGGCTGAATGCTTTCAGGTCATTTCAGAATATCTAGGGGTGCATAATACGTTATTACCTCAGGTGAACGTATATGTAGGTACCCGCTGACATACACATCCTCATAGATGAATTTAACAGACATAACCATATATGTATTAACATAAAGATACACAACCAAGCTGTATTCCCATTTTTTTACACATCACCATAAATGTAGCAAACAACAGACAAAACCATAAGTGTATGCGCACATGCACATCATCATTGGTGCATAAGCGCATACGCACATAAACATCACCAAACGTCCATTCACAATTGCTTAACATCATAGTACATTCACATATACATATCACACTGCTTGTATTTACATATGCATGTGTGTATTGTCTTATACACATCATCTAGCGTGTATTGTCTTATACACATCATCTGGCGTGTATTGTCTTATACACATCATCTGGCGTGTATTGTCTTATACACATCATCTGGCGTGTATTGTCTTATACACATCATCTGGCGTGTATTGTCTTATACACATCATCTCACGTTTATTGTCTTATACACATCATCTGGCGTGTATTGTCTTATACACATCATCTGGCGTGTATTGTCTTATACACATCATCTCGCGTTTATTGTCTTATACACATCATCTGGCGTGTATTGTCTTATACACATCATCTGGCGTGTATTGTCTTATACACATCATCTGGCGTGTATTCACATATACACATCATCTAGCGTGTATTGTCTTATACACATCATCATGCGCGAATTTTTTATACACATCATCTAGCGCGTATAACGATGTGTTCTCCAAAGACACTTTTTTCTCTTTAATTCCTTAAAGAAAAGAAATGCGCGTAACCCAATAATTATTTCAAAACATGTTTATTAGCAGGTGTGTGTGAGGGGTTGGGGGGGGGGTGCCTTTAAAAATACTTTTCACAATTAATGTTAATGGGTAGCCCCTCATACATTACGACTACGAGGTGAAAGTTAATGGTACATGAAACGGGGGTACTTGCGGTTGTTATATAGGCGCCCCAATGTATATCTGCTTGCGGTTGTTATATAGGCGCCCTAATGTATATCTGCTTGCGGTTGTTATATAGGCGCCCCAATGTATATCTGCTTGCGGTTGTTATATAGGCGCCCTAATGTATATCTGCTTGCGGTTGTTATATAGGCGCCCTAATGTATATCTGCTTGCGGTTGTTATATAGGCGCCCCAATGTATATCTGCTTGCGGTTGTTATATAGGCGCCCTAATGTATATCTGCTTGCGGTTGTTATATAGGCGCCCCAATGTATATCTGCTTGCGGTTGTTATATAGGCGCCCTAATGTATATCTGCTTGCGGTTGTTATATAGGCGCCCTAATGTATATCTGCTTGCGGTTGTTATATAGGCGTCCCAATGTATATCTGCTTGCGGTTGTTATATAGGCGTCCTAATGTATATCTGCTTGCGGTTGTTATATAGGCGCCCTAATGTATATCTGCTTGCGGTTGTTATATAGGCGCCCCAATGTATATCTGCTTGCGGTTGTTATATAGTCGCCCCAATGTATATCTGCTTGCGGTTGTTATATAGGCGCCCCAATGTATATCTGCTTGCGGTTGTTATATAGGCACCCTAATGTATATCTGCTTGCGGTTGTTATATAGGCGCCCTGATGTATATCTGCTTGCAGTTGTTATATAGGCGCCCCAATGTATATCTGCTTGCGGTTGTTATATAGGCGCCCCAATGTATCTCTGCTTGCGGTTGTTATATAGTCGCCCCAATGTATATCTGCTTGCGGTTGTTATATAGGCGCCCCAATGTATATCTGCTTGCAGTTGTTTTATAGGCGCCCCAATGTATATCTGCTTGCGGTTGTTATATAGGCGCCCTAATGTATATCTGCTTGCGGTTGTTATATAGGCGCCCCAATGTATATCTGCTTGCGGTTGTTATATAGGCGCCCTAATGTATATCTGCTTGCGGTTGTTATATAGGCGCCCCAATGTATATCTGCTTGCGGTTGTTATATAGGCGTCCCAACGTATATCTGCTTGCGGTTGTTATATAGGCGCCCTAATGTATATCTGCTTACGGTTGTTATATAGGCGCCCTAATGTATATCTGCTTGCGGTTGTTATATAGGCGTCCTAATGTATATCTGCTTGCGGTTGTTATATAGGCGCCCTAATGTATATCTGCTTGCGGTTGTTATATAGGCGCCCCAATGTATATCTGCTTGCGGTTGTTATATAGGCGCCCCAACGTATATCTGCTTGCGGTTGTTATATAGGCACCCCAACGTATATCTGCTTGCGGTTGTTATATAGGCGCCCCAATGTATATCTGCTTGCGGTTGTTATATAGGCGCCCCAATGTATATCTGCTTGCGGTTGTTATATAGGCGCCCCAATGTAAATCTGCTTGCGGTTGTTATATAGGCGCCCCAATATATATCTGCTTGCGGTGTTATATAGGCGCCCCAATGTATATCTGCTTGCGGTTGTTATATAGGCGCCCCAATATATATCTGCTTGCGGTTGTTATATAGGCGCCCCAATGTATATCTGCTTGCGGTTGTTATATAGGCGCCCCAATGTATATCTGCTTGCGGTTGTTATATAGGCGCCCCAATGTATATCTGCTTGCGGTTGTTATATAGGCGCCCCAACGTATATCTGCTTGCGGTTGTTATATAGGCGCCCCAATGTATATCTGCTTGCGGTTGTTATATAGGCGCCCCAATGTATATCTGCTTGCGGTTGTTATATAGGCGTCCCAACGTATATCTGCTTGCGGTTGTTATATAGGCGCCCTAATGTATATCTGCTTACGGTTGTTATATAGGCGCCCTAATGTATATCTGCTTGCGGTTGTTATATAGGCACCCTAATGTATATCTGCTTGCGGTTGTTATATAGGCGCCCTAATGTATATCTGCTTGCGGTTGTTATATAGGCGCCCTAATGTATATCTGCTTGCGGTTGTTATATAGGCGTCCTAATGTATATCTGCTTGCGGTTGTTATATAGGCGTCCTAATGTATATCTGCTTGCGGTTGTTATATAGGCGTCCTAATGTATATCTACTTGCGGTTGTTATATAGGCGCCCTAATGTATATCTGCTTGCGGTTGTTACATAGGCGCCCTAATGTATATCTGCTTGCGGTTGTTATATAGGCGCCCCAATGTATATCTGCTTGCGGTTGTTACATAGGCGCCCTAATGTATATCTGCTTGCGGTTGTTATATAGGCGTCCTAATGTATATCTGCTTACGGTTGTTATATAGGCGCCCTAATGTATATCTGCTTACGGTTGTTATATAGGCGCCCCAATGTATACCTGCTTGCGGTTGTTATATAGGCGCCCCAACGTATATCTGCTTGCGGTTGTTATATAGGCGCCCCAACGTATATCTGCTTGCGGTTGTTATATAGGCGCCCCAACGTATATCTGCTTGCAGTTGTTATATAGGCGCCCCAACGTATATCTGCTTGCGGTTGTTATATAGGCGCCCCAATGTATATCTGCTTGCGGTTGTTATATAGGCGCCCCAATGTATATCTGCTTGCGGTTGTTATATAGGCGTCCTTATGTATATCTGCTTGCGGTTGTTATATAGGCGTCCTAATGTATATCTGCTTGCGGTTGTTATATAGGCGCCCCAATGTATATCTGCTTGCGGTTGTTATATAGGCGCCCCAACGTATATCTGCTTGCGGTTGTTATATAGGCGCCCCAATGTATATCTGCTTGCGGTTGTTATATAGGCGTCCTAATGTATATCTGCTTGCGGTTGTTATATAGGCGCCCCAACGTATATCTGCTTGCGGATCTTATATAGGCGCCCCAATGTATATCTGCTTGCGGTTGTTATATAGGCATCCTAATGTATATCTGCTTGCGTTTGTTATATAGGCGCCCCAATGTATATCTGCTTGCGGTTGTTATATAGGCGCCCCAATGTATATCTGCTTGCGGTTGTTATATAGGCGCCCCAACGTATATCTCCTTGCGGTTGTTATATAGGCGTCCTAATGTATATCTGCTTGCGGTTGTTATATAGGCGTCCTAATGTATATCTGCTTGCGGTTGTTATATAGGCGCCCCAACGTATATCTGCTTGCGGTTTTTATATAGGCGCCCCAATGTATATCTGCTTGCGGTTGTTATATAGGCGCCCCAACGTATATCTGCTTGCGGTTGTTATATAGGCGCCCCAATGTATACCTGCTTGCGGTTGTTATATAGGCGCCCCAACGTATATCTATCTAAAGGTCTTCTGTGTCACCCCGCACAGAGAGCAATCTTTACACCAGTTTGGGCCCCCGGGCAAAGAAATAGTGTTGGGCCCCTTCCGCGCAGGAATAAAAAATAAATATACATAATATATATAAATAAACATGTTCCTATGGGGCCCCCATGCTCGTGGGCCCCCGGGCAAATGCCCAACGGGCCTATGCGTTAAGACGGCCCTGCCCGCACACCTGTGCCTCCACGGGAGATTTGAAGGTTTAAGTCTGAGATGACACAAACATATCCATTAATCATGACGACATCCATCGGGGACCCACTCTGTCAAGTTGAACCATTCAAAAAATAACAGCACAAACGAACGGAACAAAAAAACAAAAACAACCAAAACCGAATAACATTTCACGCAGTTTTTCTCTAATGAGTGTGTGTGTGTGTGAGAGAGAGAGAGAGAGAGAGAGAGAGAGAGAGGGAGAGAGAGAGAGAGATAGAGGGAGGGATAAGGGGTTTAATAATGGGAGGCTATACAGAGTATTGTAGGGTTAACTCTCTGAAATAGAAACTGTCCTAAAGAATGAACTTCGGGTTGAGGGTGTGTCCAGAAAATCTTTAAGTTCATCAACATTATTTTGTCCAAATTATTTCTGTACTAAATATACGTTTCACTTATTGGAACATTCTGCTGACAATGTTAACTTACAGCCCATGTTCCCTCTAAGGTTTGTTGCTTCATGTGCAAAGTAAAATAAAATTTAAAAAAAATAAATAAAGGAAAAAAAACGAAAAAAACAACAAAACAACAAACAAACTCGCGTGAAAAGTTGCACAGCATCATTTTTTTTTCTTCAATATTTTATAAAATTTGCTGTCCGTAAATTCTAAACTGCTGCGCGGCGTCGGTTGGATATGAGCGATGCAGCGCAGCTTAAAGGGTACAAAACAGTTCAGCATTACTAGACAACAACTGTGTAGTTAATTCTCATTAATAAAGAGGCTTCTTATAGTTTTATACTTCGACTGGACTCGTTTGGGATATCTACCTATCCGGCGATAGTGGTAAAACACAGAGGAGGTGTAAAATTACATAAGAAAAAAATAATTTAATTTAACAAAAGATTTCTTTGCTATTTAATTATCTTTGATACTTCAGTGTTTGTTTGTTGACTGCTGTTATTTGACTTCTGTTAGATGACTGCTGTTATTTGACTTCTGTTAGATGACTGCTGTTATTTGACTTCTGTTTGTTGACTGCTGTTATTCGACTTCTGTTAGATAACTGCTGTTATTTGACTTCTGTTAGATGACTGCTGTTATTTGACTTCTGTTAGATGACTGCTGTTACTTGACTTCTGTTAAATGACTGCTGTTATTTGACTTCTGTTAAATGACTGCTGTTATTTGACTTCTGTTAGATGACTGCTGTTATTTGACTTCTGTTAGATGACTGCTGTTATTTGACTTCTGTTAGATGACGGCTTTTACTTGACTTCTGTTAGATGACTGCTGTTATTTGACTTCTGTTAGATGACTGCTGTTATTTGACTTCTGTTAGATGACTGCTGTTATTCGACTTCTGTTAGATGACTGCTGTTATTTGACTTCTGTTAGATGACTGCTGTTACTTGACTTCTGTTAGATGACTGCTGTTATTTGACTTCTGTTAGATGACTGCTTTTATTCTACTTCTGTTAGATGACTGCTGTTATTTGACTTCGGTTAGATGACTGCTGTTATTTGACTTCTGTTAGATGACTGCTGTTACACCACAACTATTAGATTCAATGGTGGCAGACGTTAGAGACGTCTACGTTATCCCCACCATCACATCAGAATGTATATACCGCATTTCTTTTCATGGCCGCGCTACGACATTGACGTAAATGTGCATACAATAAGCCGGGAAGACGTTGACAGATCGGGGCGACAAAGCGAACACTTGGAGTAGAACGGACATGTCGTGGTTCTAATCTTGGCCGGGTCATGTTCTATTTTAATCTATTCAATCTGGATTGAAGTCGAAATTACTTCCAACGAGAAAAGGAAGATGTAGGTGTGCACCCTGCTGTCTAAGATGTCACGTGGACAAAAAAAAATGGTTCAAATAATGTACATTTTTGGTCTCTGTTCTTCGTTTAAAACGCTGCTATTTAGAGGTTGGGAAACACTGAGAAATTATTTGGATATTCAACATCTCCCACTGAACATAAAACGACAACAAAAAAAAAGCGGTTTCCAAACTGTATGTCGCCTGCACGATGTAAGGGTGTACCCTGCAGTTTGAATGTTTCGCCTGCAAAGGTGGATAGGTGTCACCTGAAATTTCAATAGGTGTCGCTTGAAATTTCAATAGGTGTCGCCTGAAATTTCAATAGGTGTCGCTTGAAATTTCAATAGGTGTCGCTTGAAATTTCAATAGGTGTCACCTGAAATTTCAATAGGTGTGACCTGAAATTTCAATAGGTGTCACCTGAAATTTCATTAAAGTGTCACCTGAAAGTTCAATAGGTGTCGCCTGAAATTTCAATAGGTGTCGCCTGAAATTTCAATAGGTGTCACCTGAAATTTCAATAGGTTTCACCTGAAATTTCAATAGGTGTCACCTGAAATTTCAATAGGTGTCGCCCGCAAGGCGGATAAGTTTTGCCCGCAAGGTGGTTTTCGTCTGCAAGGTGAATAGGTGTCCATAGAAAGGTGTTATGGTGTCCAAAGAAAGGTGTTATGGTGTCAAACGAAACAAAACCGTACATATATTTAAACAATATGAGGCAGAACCCCCTCAGAAACACAGGTCGTGCTTCTATAAAAACAACCTCTACCAAATGATAATTTGTCTGTACAATTTGATGAATACACGAATGCAAATCATTGATGAACCCGCGCTTTTTTAAAAGTGGGTTTGCTTACAACTACACTCGCTTTTATCTTCACTTTATTATTATTTATTAATTTAAAAAAAATAAACTCTTTCACCTAGCATCAGTTTTACTGGCCTATCTATCAGGTGAGAGATTACTACGACTCACCATTGCATGGAAAAAGAAGGTGATATTTAAAAAAAAATTAAATCCAGCTCTTAACTTACTTATTTCAAAGATGTCTTTGTGAAAGTGAAGTTTTAAATAATGTGTAAGACGGTAAGGTAGATTCGTGTCTTATTAAATAAGATAGACATAAGGATAAAAACACCTTTCTTATTCCGTATGCAAGAACAAACATATACAAATTTTCGTTTTTCCCGTCCGGAATTCGGGCGTGGAACGGGTTGCCTGAAGAAACCAGGAAAACCAACACTTTATCAAGATTTAAATCTCTAATAAAAATGCAGGACTAAACACAAACCATAGATAAGCGTAGGGCGCAATAATCGTCTGTATACAAGGAGCGTCTGTAAACAGATAAGATAAGAAAAGAAAAAAAAGATTGAACTAAGATTGGGGGATGAGCTACATTTAACATTGATGCAAGCTTTTTCTCCTTAAAAGGTCTTTTTTTCAGTAGGAAAGAATATTGACAAAAGGCTTCAACACATTTTTTTTCCAACTTGTCAGCTCAGCTATGAGAAGGAAGTTATTCCAATCGCTTTGGAAGAAAACAGAGATGGAAGATGAATTGAAAAACGTCGAATACAAAAACTGAGCACGATTTTTCAAATTTTGGTGAAATCAACACATATTACAAAACAACTTAAGTGTCTTATATCATCTGCTGTAATATTTTGTCACTTTTTAAAACAAAGTGTTTATTGTATTTTGTGGACGGCCAACGAAGTATTGCACTTTGTGGACGGCCAAAAAAGTATTTATTGCACTTTGTGGATGGCCAACAAAGTATTTATTGCACTTTGTGGACGGCCAACAAAGTATTTATTGCACTGTGTGGACGGCCAACAAAGTATTTATTGCACTTCGTGGGCGGCCAACAAAGTCATTATTCTACTTCGTGGACGGCCAACAAAGTATTTATTGCACTTTGTGGACGGCCAACAAAGTATTTATTGCACTTTGTGGACGGCCAACAAAGTATTTATTGCACTTTGTGGACGGCCAACAAAGTATTTATTGCACTTTGTGGACGGCCAACAAAGTATTTATTGCACTTTGTGGACGGCCAACAAAGTATTTATTGCACTTTGTGGACGGCCAACAAAGTATTTATTGCACTTTGTGGACGGCCTCACCCACTGCACATAAACAAAGGCTTTCCAAAATGTGGAGACTGGCTTCACACTTCCAGGCCTCATCAACTCGGCCAGTGAACTGCAGGAGTTCTCCAACATAGTCGGGAATAAATAGCTCCGGTGTCACTGTGTGACATTTAGGGGGTGATGGGCGTCGCTGTAAATAGACTCTTTGCAATTTTCAGGAGCGCTAGAGCTGGTTAAACCTTTTTTGGGATTTAGCTTGATGACTTGGGCGTCCAGTTGTATGTGAGCTCGTCATATAGCTTTCAGGGTCAAGGGCACCCGGCATTGAAAACAAAGAATGAGCAGATTCATATTAGGTCCTGTGGAATATGTCTTGAGCAGATCCTTATTTGGTCATCCCTTCGCGCTCACTGTGGAATATGTCTTGAGCAGATCCTTATTTGGTCATCCCTTCGCGCTCACTGTGGAATATGTCTTGAGCAGATCCTTATTTGGTCATCCCTTCGCGCTCACTGTGGAATATGTCTTGAGCAGATCCTTATTTGGTCATCCCTTCGCGCTCACTGTGGAATATGTCTTGAGCAGATCCTTATTTGGTCATCCCTTCGCGCTCACTGTGGAATATGTCTTGAGCAGATCCTTATTTGGTCATCCCTTCGCGCTCACTGTGGAATAGGTCTTGAGCAGATCCTTATTTGGTCATCCCTTCGCGCTCACTGTGGAATTTTTTGTTAGAAGATACTCATAAATGCACATAATGTTATATGTGATATTTCTCGGGTAGACGTATTTATTATTCCATTTCCAGGATGCTTGAACACCGCAGAAAAAAAAATACGTGAAGTGAACATAGAAATACTAAATGATTTTTTTTCTGAGGCGACTGGGCCCATGTGAGCTGGGTGGTAGGTGACAAACTGAAAGTGTTGTAACATTCAAGACTTGTTTAAAAGCCTGTATTTAACCCTGGCGTGAAAAGTCTGCCAGTTTTGACCTCACTGTCACTTTTACTATCAGCCAACTTCCACTCGTCTGAGAGTATAACATTGTATTTATTGATAAAATGCTTCATTTTGCGCCATTCGTATTTTCCCTTTAAAAAATTACATTAAAAAATTGCTAGCAAATAAAAAAAACTTTCATAGATGCATGATTTAAGAGTAGATATCTATAATACCCACAGAGCAGTGATGGCGAACCTATGCCACGCGTGCCACAGACGGCACGCAGAGCCTCATCAGCCGGCACGCGACTAAAATATATTACTTAATATTACTTCCTTAATCAAACCACTTTGCTGGCGCTTTGCGTTGGCATTTTTCCTATATATGAGCAGGTTTTAATTGAATTTTGGGCACGCGGACCCCAAAAAGTTTCGCCGTCACTGCCCCAGAGAATACGACGGTGACCACACCCATGGTGCTATGGCCGGTGACCACACCCATGGTGCTATGGCCGGTGACCACACCCATGGTGCTATGGCCGGTGACCACACCCATGGTGCTATGGCCGGTGACCACACCCATGGTGCTATGGCCGGTGACCAGTCAACTGAGCCGTGTATCCGGCATTGTGGGGTGACGGGTGATGGGAAATGTTTGACGGCTCTCTTTGGCTGTTAGTCTGTGTGGCCCTGGGGTGGGTGGAGGGTGGATAGGGTGGGGTGACGGGTGATGGGAAATGTTTGACAGCTCTCTTCGGCAGTTAGTCTGTGTGGCCCTGGGGTGGGTGGTGGGTGGATAGGGTGGGGGGTGGGGGAAATGTTTGACAGATCTCTTGGGCTGTTAGTCTGTGTGGCCCTGGGGTGGGTGGATCGGGTGGGGGGGGGGAAACAACAACAATAACAAAAACATCATCATCATAACAAATAAACTATTTTCAAAACTTTAAATTTGTTTCTTACCCTTCGGAGAGAATATAAGGCTTCCGGCAAAAATAGGGCTTCGGGCAAGAATATGGCTTCTGGCAAGAATAGGACTTAGGTCAAAAAAATGGCTTTGGCCAAGAAAAGGGCTTTGGCCAAGAAAAGGGCTTTGGCCAAGAAAAGGGCTTTGGCCAAGAAAGGGGCTTCGGTCAAGAAAAGGGCTTTGGCCAAGAAAGGGGCTTTTGTCAAGAGTAGACAAAAATCCCACAGGCATCGCTACTCCAAACACCGGTTTTTTAGACAAACAAAAGTGTTGCAAATAAACAATATCTGTAAAACTTTTTTATAAAAATATATAGAAATATTTTTAAAAAATTTTAAAAACTAACCAAAAAAAACCTTCACGAGATGGAAAACGAGTAGAGAGAAAGATTCCTTAAAAAAAACAAACAAACAAACAACAACCTCAGAATATCAATAACATCATTTTTTTAAAAATCTCATACGTCGTTAACCAAATGATTTCAGCGAGTCTGAATCCCACGCAGACGGCGATAAACCCGCGACATCAAGCACTATGTTTCCGACAACGTCTGCCGCTCCGATAAGACATCTCGACACATCTTTACCGCTGGGATCATACAAGTGAACACCATGACGCGTAAGTCCGGTTCTCTTGTGTCGATGATTCAAACTTTTTGCTGACTCGGCTCTCTCTCAGACTTGAACACAACAACGGCTTCACTCGATATCTTAGATCAGTGCTTCTCAAAGTGGTGGTCCGCGGACCGGTGCCGGTCCTTGGGCCATCCGCTGCCGGTCCGCAGATGTTCTAAAAAAAAGGACCGAAAAAATTGTCATTGCAGGGAAAATAGTGCACCGGTCCATGGTGCTATGGAAAAAATTCCTGTCGGCCCGCCATACTAAAAAGTTTGAGAAGCACTGTCTTAGATTACAGATATCAGAGCTATGAAAACTCCACCAACCGCCCCCCCCCCTTTCCTCTAGACTTTACAGTTGTAGTTCATTTTGCTGACCGCGTGGATTTCTTATGTTACAGACGCTCCTTCGATCTAAACAGAAGATTATTTCATCCTCCGCTTATTCATGGTTTATGTCCACTCGTGCATTTTTGTAAAAGTTTTAAATGTTGATAAAGTGTTGGTTTTCCTGGTTACCTCAGGCAAGCCATTCCACGTCCAAATTCCGGACGGGAAGAACAAGAATTTGTATGTGTTTGTTCTTGCATACGGAATAAGAAAGGTGTTTTTATCCCCATGTCTATCTGAGGGTTGTATTAGAATTAGATTATCTTTGTGTTGTATTTTAAAGCTATAATTAATTGCCTCATGTATTAATAATACTTTGCTCTTTGTCCTTCTACCCTCTTTTGTTTCAATGTTAATTGATTTAACTAAGGGCGTTACTGTTACTCTTGTCAGTTCTGAATATTCTCCAGTGAACATAAGCCGTGGATGTGTGCGTTTAGCAATGATCCTGGACCCTTTTTCAACCTTTCTGTTGGATTCCTGGACCAGGCATCAATAGATCTATATTGACCCACTAAGCGAGAGAACTGATGTCTCGTGGTCAAGTGACATTTTCTTTGACCCCCGCCCCCCCCCACCTCTTTCTTTATGTGCCTTCCATTTCAACCTCACCTCAATACAAAGGTAACGTTAAACTTACAATTCCCATAATTAAAACGTCCAAAATTCGTCTTTTAAAATATATCCTATATCGCATGGAGTGTGCGATACGTAATACAACAATACAGTGATTAATAAATGTAACACCATTATAAATACGCCGCAATGTTTAACGCAAGTGCCCCCGAAAAGATAAATTTGTAGCACCACTGGATTAGGAGATAGGGGATACATTCTAGCTGCCGTTCCATTGAATTAACGCCGGAAGGTAAGTTCCCGTTGCAAACCAGCCCTATAATAGTTCCAATCTAGTAGATGTGGTTATAGAGCTTCTGGCGGTGCGTCGTTTCCGTATCACTGGGCAAGGTCGCGAAGAGTCTGTTGCAATTCACACCAACTATTTTTTATGCTTATTCAACAACTTCTGTCAGAAATTGACAGCTCCTGCAAACGCCCTCCCCCACCCCCTTCCTATGGTGATGACCTCCGGGGGTCACAGTAAAGTTATAGAAATAAAAATTGTTTAAAAACTTCCCCGTTGTAAAACTCAAACATGCATGCATACATTTTTAATGTAAGTAGCGCGACCCGACATCGTTCCAACTGTAACATTGACACATCCAAAGTTAAGCAAACAGACGAGATGTTAGGAAGACATCCTCCGTATGGATAAGCGCCGGACGCGGTAATCTTCTGTATAGAAGGGGCGTCTTCTATATATAACACGTCCGGGTAAGAATCGTTTAACAAGGAAATGGCATACTTCTCTGTTTCAACGGGGTGTTTCACTTTAGTCAATCTGTTCTCTTCAAATATTTTCATTTGAACATCACATGGAAATCGATGGGCTAGATTACAGTGGTGGCGAAGCTTTTTGGGGGGCCGCGTGGCCAAAAATTTAAACAAAACCCACATTTTTTTTATAGCAAAGTGCCAACACTCCAATGAAACCCGAAAATTGGGGTTTGGCCTCGGTGGTTTGATTAAGGACGTAATATTTCAGTCGCGTGTCGGCTGATGAGGCTCCGCCTGCGTGCCGACTGTGGCACGCGTGCCATAGGTTCCCCATCACTGGGTTAAATCCACACACTAAAGTTTTGCATGAAAGAGTTTGGATATCGCCTCTGTCAGCAATTCGGGGGTTTGGGGGTGGGGATATATATTTGAAACACAGACCAGACACTGAAAGGGTAAGACATAACAGAGTTTTTCGAAATAGATTAATATGACCCATAGATGTATCTACAGAGCACGCGATTTATACTTTTATGACCTGGAGCGGAGGTTAGAAAACTCCGGCTTTCAGGCCAGACACGACTTGTCTAGTGTTGCATGAAGGCCAAATACCCACTCATATTTATGTAATTGCACCCCATGTTCCCTTTAAGCTGCGCGGCTACGCGGCCGCGCATATATCTGATCGACACCGCGCAGTAGTTGTGAATTATCACGCAAAAATTGTGTAAGATATTGCACAAAATATGAGTGCTGTGCAACTTTGCGCACTATTTTTTTGAATTTTTTAAAAAAAACTTTACACGCGGACTAAAGAATATTAGAATGAATTCCAAATGAAATTATCCCCCTTTTTGTTGCCCTGCAATACCGGTGCTGTCAACTCAAGCTGTGGTCCGGGTCAGGTCAGTCATTCATCGTTGACCGGGGTCAAGATTTGCAATGCCCGCTGATGTTTGAGCTGTGTCGCGCGAGGCCACGCCAAAAAATGTCCTATGGTCTCATTGTATCGACTCCACAGTTGTATGTCATGGTCTGTCTCATTGCATCGACTCCACAGTTGTATGTCATGGTCTGTCTCATTGCATCGACTCCACAGTTGTATGTCATGGTCTGTCTCATTGTATCGACTCCACAGTTGTATGTCATGGTCTGTCTCATTGTATCGACTCCACAGTTGTATGTCATGGTCTGTCTCATTGTATCGACTCCACAGTTGTATGTCATGGTCTGTCTCATTGTATCGACTCCACAGTTGTATGTCATGGTCTGTCTCATTGTGTCGACTCCACAGTTGTATGTCATGGTCTGTCTCATTGTATCGACTCCACAGTTGTATGTCATGGTCTGTCTCATTGTATCGACTCCACAGTTGTATGTCATGGTTCATGGTCCTCAGAACGTCAAATGATCTCTGAGACAAGGGGGTAAAAGGGAGGGGGGAGAGGACCGCACTGGGTGACACCAACCCTAGTCACGCCTCTGCTTTGAGAACACGAAACATGACGCCTCCCGTTGATGCTTTGTATTTATTATAATTTTCAGATAAAACATTTTATGTGGCATCTTATTTTTTCTGGCCTGGTGAGACAACTTGACACCTTGAAATGACCAAAAATTTCAAAACCTTTTGCCGTTCTATTAATAATGACCAAGTTTCACAATAGACGCACTTGTGTTAACAAGTGCATGAAAATAAGGCATTTATTCCTGGGGATCGCGAGAAAGGTTTTCATTTGAATTAAACAATGTTCAAGATAGATACGAAAAAAAAATCAAATCTGAAAACGTCTTTACCAAAATAAGGTCACTTTGACACAAGACAGCATCGGCCAACAGAACACGTCGCGACAGTTTATCTGAGCAGTGGTTCTACAATGATTGGCGTGACCCTCCGACTCCGAGGAACGATTTCAGCTGGTCGTTACTAGTCGAACGGGAACAGTCGGGTTTAAAGATGGTGGACAGGAACACTCGGGTCTAAAGATGGTGAACGGGAACAGTCGGTTGTAAAGATGGTGAACACGTACAGTCGGGTATAAAGATGGTGAACACGTACAGTCGGGTATAAAGATGGTGAACACGTACAGTCGGGTATAAAGATGGTGAACACGTACAGTCGGGTATAAAGATGGTGAACACGTACAGTCGGGTATAAAGATGGTGAACACGTACAGTCGGGTATAAAGATGGTGAACACGTACAGTCGGGTATAAAGATGGTGAACACGTACAGTCGGGTATAAAGATGGTGAACACGTACAGTCGGGTATAAAGATGGTGAACACGTACAGTCGGGTATAAAGATGGTGAACACGTACAGTCGGGTATAAAGATGGTGAACACGTACAGTCGGGTATAAAGATGGTGAACAGGTACAGTCGGGTATAAAGATGGTGAACACGTACAGTCGGGTATAAAGATGGTGAACACGTACAGTCGGGTATAAAGATGGTGAACACGTACAGTCGGGTATAAAGATGGTGAACACGTACAGTCGGGTATAAAGATGGTGAACACGTACAGTCGGGTATAAAGATGGTGAACACGTACAGTCGGGTATAAAGAGGGTTACCGGAAACAGTCGGGTGTAAAGATGGTGAACACGTACAGTCGGGTATAAAGATGGTGAACACGTACAGTCGGGTATAAAGATGGTGAACACGTACAGTCGGGTATAAAGATGGTGAACACGTACAGTCGGGTATAAAGATGGTGAACACGTACAGTCGGGTATAAAGATGGTGAACACGTACAGTCGGGTGTAAAGATGGTGAACACGTACAGTCGGGTATAAAGATGGTGAACACGTACAGTCGGGTATAAAGATGGTGAACACGTACAGTCGGGTATAAAGATGGTGAACACGTACAGTCGGGTATAAAGATGGTGAACACGTACAGTCGGGTATAAAGATGGTTACCGGAAACAGTCGGGTGTAAAGATGGTGAACACGTACAGTCGGGTATAAAGATGGTTACCGGAAACAGTCGGGTGTAAAGATGGTGAACACGTACAGTCGGGTATAAAGATGGTGAACACGTACAGTCGGGTATAAAGATGGTGAACACGTACAGTCGGGTATAAAGATGGTGAACACGTACAGTCGGGTATAAAGATGGTGAACACGTACAGTCGGGTATAAAGATGGTGAACACGTACAGTCGGGTGTAAAGATGGTGAACACGTACAGTCGGGTATAAAGATGGTGAACACGTACAGTCGGGTATAAAGATGGTGAACACGTACAGTCGGGTATAAAGATGGTGAACACGTACAGTCGGGTATAAAGATGGTGAACACGTACAGTCGGGTATAAAGATGGTGAACACGTACAGTCGGGTATAAAGATGGTTACCGGAAACAGTCGGGTATAAAGATGGTGAACACGTACAGTCGGGTATAAAGATGGTGAACACGTACAGTCGGGTATAAAGATGGTGAACACGTACAGTCGGGTATAAAGATGGTGAACACGTACAGTCGGGTATAAAGATGGTGAACACGTACAGTCGGGTATAAAGATGGTGAACACGTACAGTCGGGTGTAAAGATGGTGAACACGTACAGTCGGGTATAAAGATGGTGAACACGTACAGTCGGGTATAAAGATGGTGAACACGTACAGTCGGGTATAAAGATGGTGAACACGTACAGTCGGGTATAAAGATGGTGAACACGTACAGTCGGGTATAAAGATGGTTACCGGAAACAGTCGGGTGTAAAGATGGTGAACACGTACAGTCGGGTATAAAGATGGTTACCGGAAACAGTCGGGTGTAAAGATGGTGAACACGTACAGTCGGGTATAAAGATGGTGAACACGTACAGTCGGGTATAAAGATGGTGAACACGTACAGTCGGGTATAAAGATGGTGAACACGTACAGTCGGGTATAAAGATGGTGAACACGTACAGTCGGGTATAAAGATGGTGAACACGTACAGTCGGGTATAAAGATGGTGAACACGTACAGTCGGGTATAAAGATGGTGAACACGTACAGTCGGGTATAAAGATGGTGAACACGTACAGTCGGGTATAAAGATGGTTACCGGAAACAGTCGGGTATAAAGATGGTGAACACGTACAGTCGGGTATAAAGATGGTTACCGGAAACAGTCGGGTGTAAAGATGGTGAACGTTGGGGTTCTGTTAATTACGACTACCAAAAGAAATAAATAACGTAAGTAAAAAAAATAACGAATTTTACGACTACCAAAAGAAATAATACATTGCAAGTACAAAAATCACAAGACGATATTTCAGTCTCAAGCTGTGAGAAAAATGAAATGGGCTCCATCACGCTGTCCCCTGTGGATGCTCACCTCACGAGCAGATAGTATGGAAGAAACTTAACGCAACTTGGGGACCCAAATCTTCAAACTTGCCCGCCAAAACCAGGCAGACGACTAATCCACTTCCGTGTTTGATTACACTACGATCGATAAAAGCTCGTGCCGCCTGTGGCAATCAAAAGTTATATGTTACACAGAGGCGTGACCAAATCGGTACTTTGCGGAGGGAGCGGGGAATGGATTACGGGGATACCTCGGTTTTCATTTCTCAATTACGAAGGTAAAATTGGTGACTTCAAATGACTTCAATTGTAAATATGGACGGCTTACTTTGTACTGGCCTAAAAAAAAATAAAAAAAAATAACATTTTGGATTCATTAAAGAGGTACAGTTGTTTCATTTTCGGTTCAATTATTCTGATGCTTATAACAAACTTGCACCGAGTTCAGTTCCATCAATTAATTGGCTTTAGAATGTATGTGGAAACTCACAAATTAATCCAAAAAAAAACACCCCCCAAAAAAATGAAAATTATTGACTTGACTGTCTATGATAAACTCAGTAATGTTCAAATTAGAACAAGGAATGTGATAGGGACTTGGTCAAATTTTGAGCTAATCTTATGATTGATAACCACCAAGTTATTTCGTGTGTTGCAAAAACAGTTTTTGAGAACCAAAAACCCGTTTGAGTTGACGTTGGTTGTTTCTTATACCTTGTCGTCCCCCCTCCCCCCCCCCACGAAAAAAATCTCTCTCGTCCTCGCACACCCCCGCCCTATACGAGCCGACATGCCACGAAAACTTATGTCGGGACAAACACGTCCTCAGCATTTCACATCTCCATAAAGTCTTGAATTTGAATAGGCTCTGAAGGACATTCGTGTTTGAACAGATAGGGGAGCCCGGGCTAAGGCCAGACCCGCGCCGTCCCACATTTAGGGGACGTCTTGGCTATCAGCAGGGGTCCTCAAGTATCCAGACCCGCGCCGTTCCACAAATAGGGGACGTCTTGGCTATCAGGGGTCCTCAAGTTATCCAGACCCGTGCCGTCCCACATATAGGGGACGTCTTGGCTATCAGGGGTACTCAAGTTATCCAGACCCGCGCTGTCCCACATTTAGGGGACGTCTTGACAATTATTCATTTCCAGACCTCTACTTCTCTAACGGTTCCTGACAACCCTTCAGTACAAGATCCCTACTTCCCTAACGGTTCCTGACAACCCTTCAGTACCAGACCTCTACTTCCCTAATGGTTCCTGACAACCCTTCAGTACCAGACCTCTACTTCCCTAACGTTTCCTGTCAACCCTTCAGTACCAGACCTCTACTTCGCTAACGGTTCCTGACAACCCTTCAGTACCAGACCTCTACTTCCCTAACGATTCCTGTCAACTCTTCAGTACCAGATTCCTACTTCCCTTACGGTTCCAGACTCCAGACGACCCTTCAGAATCAGACCCCTATTTCCCCAATTTTTCTGAAAACCCTTCAGTACGTAAGACTCCATGGTAATAAGAAAAAAAAGCTGTAAGTAGAATAATTTATGACCGCAACCAACACTGTGTGTCAAGTATTGTCAGCAGGTAACGTGATTTGTTTCGAAATGTAAGTAGCTAGCGGGCGATGGGGCGGACCGCGTCATTAATGGGTCATATAAGTTTTATGAATATTGCCCCCCATCTCCTGAAAGCCAACACGTCTAAACTCTCCAACTGTCGGTGTAGTCACGGTGACCTCACCCAGCTCAGGGTCATACAAAAGGGGGTCTAAAAAAAAATAAACCGATGGTCCTCCCTCTGACATCTGAAAGGCTAAAACAAACTAAATTCGTCACGGCATGTCCAAATGGCTGGAGGAATAAGACACGGATATTTAATGTCGTGCCTGCACTTTAACACTGCCAACTGGTTGACGGATGACGTCACTTCAACACAGCCAACTGGTGGACGGATGACGTCACTTCAACACAGCCAACTGGTGGACGGATGACGTCACTTCAACACAGCAAACTGGTGGACAGATGACGTCACTTCAGCACAGCCAACTGGTGGACGGATGACGTCACTTCAGCACAGCCAACTGGTGGACGGATGACGTCACTTCAACACAGCCAACTGGTGGACGGATGACGTCACTTCAACACAGCCAAATGGCGGACGGATGGCGTCACTTCAAAAAAGGCAACTGGCTGACATCAGTGGCATAGCTAGGGATTTGGAGGCCTGGCCTCTTAAAGCGAGGGGGGCTGCATTTTGACAAGTGGGGGCCCGAGGGGACTTTTAAATTTGGATTCCCTCCCCTCCCCCTAGCTACGCCACTGGCTGACATATGACGTCACTTCAACACAGCAAACTGGTTGACACATGACGTCACTTCAACACAGCAAACTGGTTGACACATGACGTCACTTCAACACAACAAACTGGTTGACACATGCCATCCCACGTTGTTTAGATCTCAACTATCCAGGTTCATGAATTTACACCAGCTATTTTAACGGTGACCGATGATTTCAGCATATGACTTTATGCTTTAAAGTTAATAGCTGTCGCGTGTTTCCGTGACATTAAAAAAAAACACACCAAAAACAACCCAACGGAGGATCAGGTCTAGTGACATTGTTGTACATTTCGTTTCACCATCTCCAGGTGTCAAGTCATAAACTGGTCCACACTCTTGACTAAATATTGAAAACTACATTTAAAAAAAATAATTAAACCCTAAAAGTGAAAGATGTTGGATTCCAATCATTCAACATACATAATTCCCGTAATGGATGTAATGCTTCTTGGATGTAATGCTGATTTGTTCAATAGTGCGCACCAAAAATTACTGCACCAAATATAACTCGTTTCGAACGTTCAGCGTAAAATTGTTCAATATGATAATAAATGAATCAAATAAAAATAGATAAAATAAAGGAAAGTTCTGTATTACGTTATTTTTTAATCTGATGTGTTTTTATTTTGAAAACTTCCGTCATTTTTGACGGGTGATACACTAGTAACTAACTAATTAATTAAACTAATATGATGTCATCATTTTCAGCACAGGGCTTCGGCGCAATGTTGAAACGGAAGTAATGCCGCCAATAGTTCGCTGCTTACGGTCACTATTACGGTGCGAAATTTTGATCCATGTCATGTTGTTTCAAATGAGTGGTAAAGCATAAATATACCATTGTGATCTATATTTAAAAATGATTTATTTTTTAAATACGGTGTGTTACGGCGCGGATCCAGAGAAAGCCCAATTGAGAATCGTCGATACCGGTTTAAACGGCAACTACAAAGGAAAAAAAAACAGACTAGCGGCTGAAAAAAAAGGGGTGGGGAGGTAAGACGGATTAGTTTCCTGCTGTTTGGGCGCATTCGTACCAACACAGCAGACGATTGTGTTTCGTCAGTCATAATACTCTCCTAGACATAATGCTGGACACAATCCAGTGGACTGTAGACACTGTCCGCGCAGAGCTGTGCAGGACATGATTGGGTTCATGGTGTAGTGTGTAGCGTGGAGTCTTCCATCGAACAGCTGGCGTGTCGTAGTGTGCATCGATCTGTCCCCCCCTCCGGCCTGCTAGACTAGACCGCTGCTAGCTGCTGTGTAACAACACGCGGCGGGCTCTGTGTGTGTGTGTGTACACACAAGGATATCATTCGTGCCAGAGCTGAATCCTAAAGGGTACAGGACATTGTGTCGGGGGACAGCTCCGCTCAGTGATTAAAACTAAGATTCTGGTGTGACAGGGATTTACTTTAACGGTGGAAGTGTTACTAGTTGGTTGGTGCTGCTGTGCCAGAGATACTACGTCGGTAGCGAGTTCTAGGGTAGGTTATTGTGTTAGCGTTAGTTAGTGCTGTTGTGTTCTGATGCTATCACTATCGTGCCAATAGCCAACATCACTGTAACTGTAAGGGCTTGTTTTTTCTCTCAAGTGATCAGTGTTAAATTGGATTTGGATTACGACGTTAAGGGAGTAAATGTAGATGTAGATGGAATAAATCAAGGGAAACTTCAGGTTACGTTTTTAGTCAAGTTCATTAAAATTTGTTGACGATTATTATCATTATTGGGTTGTAAACAAAGGTCAAAAGTATGTCAAGGACGAGCTCGGATTGTCGCCTGGGGGACCAATTTCAATTAGGGACCCCTGACTACTGACTACTTTTTGCAGAATTACTGCCTACAGAATACAGTGTTGTAATATAAAATATATGGAAATATTATATTTATATTATTAAGATTTTCACCTGCCTAAATTACTATAACTATAAGACAGCACATTTTCTTTGGACGATGTACAATAATTGTTTAAGGGCGGTAAACATTGACTTTGTTAAGATATTTCGCTATCCACAGTTTTTTTTCCTTTTGTCTTTTTTTCGGCTGAAACAACGATAGTACATTAACGGGTATTATAGTTATAAATTATATAATTATTTTAGTATATATAAGTTTTAGTTAGGTATCGGTAAGAAAATAAGCCCCGGTAAGAAAATAAGCCCCGGTAAGAAAATAAGCCCCGGTAAGAAAATAAGCCCCGGTAAGAAAATAAGCCCCGGTAAGAAAATAAGCCCCGGTAAGAAAATAAGCCCAGGGGCGGGGCTAGAAAAAAAAAGACGAAGAAGAATCATTCATTAGACAACCAGGTATTCAGGTAATCTTTGCTCTAACCTACAGCAAAGACCACCTGAGTGTACTTCTCTATTCGTTAGATACACAAACCCTTTGACTCCAAGTAGTAAGCGACAATGAGATGATCTTAATATTCAGCGTTTAGGGCCACCATAGGCAATACATGTTGAATTCAAACAGTTGACAACATAGCATATCATGCCGTGGCAGACGGATCAAAGTGTCAACGAATAAAACAGAACACTTGAAATCTACGTTGACATAAACAACAGCCACAAGGGGGGGGGGCATGAAGCAACAGCCACACTAAACAATAAGAGGGGAAATAAAGCAGTTAAATTGGTAAATTAAAAAAAAAGTCACATAAAGTATTGACATTTTGAGTTGACGGTATACTTTCAATGGAATTAAATCTGCACCGGCGGCTGAGATAGCGAAGTCAATAGTGCGCTCATCTCACAAGCTGAGGTGCGTGGGATAAAGCCCGCGATAAGCCACAATAAAACATGTTGAAGAATGACCATTGCTAGAAAAGCCCTCCACTGACTTGGAGAGGAGATGGGCGCCGCCAAGTCTACCAAGCCCCGAGAAAGGTCTGAGGGAAACATTAGAAACCCCTACGACCACGAGGTTATGGGACCCATAAATTAAAAAAAAATCTGCACCATCCAAGATATTTCATGTTACATCTCCCACCAATGACATGCCATCTTACTTCTCCATCCCCATGACATGTCATGTTACATCTCCCACCCATGACATGTCATCTTACTTCTCCATCCCCATGACATGTCATGTTACATCTCCACTCCAACCCATGACATGTCATCTTACTTCTCCATCCACATGACATGTCATGTTACATCTCCCACTCATGAATGTCACTCATATTTCCCACCCACGATGTGTCATGTTACATCTCCCACCCACGATGTGTCATTTGACATCTCCCTCACACGACATCGTACACCGATCATCTTCAACCCATAGAAGTGACAATAAGGAACCCCCCACACATGATGTATCACGTTTCATTCCCTACAGCTCTACTCTGGCTCCGCCCCTGACAGTGTGCGAACACCATTCAATCATTCTATGTTCCTTGTACAACGTCTCTTTGTCATCACACCTGTGCTTCCAAAGGATAGGTTACCCCCGGAGTGGAGTTCAGGTGTAATGTGACCAGTCCACGTTTCACGCACAGAACAGTCACGCCACTCTGGCATTCATTCACGGGCTTGATGTAAGCACACACGACCGTGGACTGTAATATCAACCCACCCCACCCCATGTTCACCAAAACATGTTCAGATAAAACATTACAATGGTGAACCCTAATTATTAAAATTTATAAATAAAAACAAGACAAAAAAAACCCACACATTATTATCGCTAAAGTCCGTCATTCTGTTCACCACCCCATCCCCTTAATATGACACGGGTTCTCAAGAGGTTCCGTATGACGAGCCAGTGGACGCCCATGGGTTAATGGCACGGGTTCACGAGAGGTTACGTATGACGAGCCAGTGGACGCCCATGGGTTAAGGGCACGGGTTGTCAAGAGGTTCCGTATGACGAGCCAGTGGACGCCCATGGGTTAATGACACGGGTTCTCCAGAGGTTCCGTATGACGAGCCAGTGGACGCCCATGGGCTAATGGCACGGGTAGTCAAGAGGTTCCGTTGACGCCCATGGCGTTGATCTTGTTCCTTTTTCTCAAGGTTACCCCCATTAGAACACGATGTAAATTCTGTCAACCAAATTAACCAAATGTCGAACTGAGCAGTAAAAATGTATTAAAGGTGAGCCACGCCTCATGTTGCCAGATTTACAGTTGATTGAATCTTTCTCCAAAACTTGAATAGTGCACGCGCCCGCCTCCCAGCGCCCCCCCCCGCCCCCGGCCTAAGTTTACTACGGTAAGGTAATGACAGGGACCAAACATACTTTGCGGTCACGATAAATATAAGACTCGGCTTTTACTACAATCAACAAAATGTTGAAAGTTGGGAAGATTCTGTCAGGACTTAAACTAGTATTAACCTAGAATGGCAAGGGCTCGGTATTGTCCGGTCTTATCGAGGTGCGAAAAGGGTTAGGGCCTGACCGCGGCTGGTCTACCAGGTGTTCGTGACAAGCTACATCGGCTGATTGGATAATCAATAAGAATCTTATTTCCGTTTATTGTTAAGTTAATGTGGCGTGTACGTGGTTATGTTCGTGGCGCACTCCACCTGGTCAGGTCAAGGGGTGGATACTCGGGAGCTGAAATTGACTTCACCGGCATCTCCAGAACCACCCGTCTTAGTTCTGATTTTAAGGGGGAGGGGGGTTTATAGCAGAGGCGTAACGACAAATTGGTATCGGGGCAGTTGCCAAGGGCGCCGAGGGCTAATCCTTTAATAATCAATTGATTCTGTGTAATCTAGTATTTTCTCAATGGCGCCAAAAATGAATTAGCCAAGGGCGCAGAAAACCCAGTTACGCTTCTGGTTTACAGGTTGTAAACTTATTTATTAAAAATACCAGATTTAAGTGATATTTTGATGTTTTATGGGTACAAAAACTACAAATAGATGAAAACTAAAATAAAAATGGTTTGTGTGTTTTTGTTGAATAATCCATGATTACATAACTTTTCAATCCCATTTTGAATCATCATAACTCAAACTGTATTGAAGGGTGCAATGATGAAACTATGTACTGATGATCTTTATGCTATTATTGATGTTTCCAAGAGAACCTTTTCATGTAAACAAAATACTTTAAAAAATGCCATACTCCCTTGGGGGTTATGAAAAATAATGGCATAAGTATACTTAATTAAAAGTAATATATTTTTAAACGAGAATCATTCAAAAGAGACACAGTTAAAAGCACTCTTGAGAATCTAGTAAATGATGTTGGCTACATGTGCCAAATGTCAGCTCTTTATCTCTACAGACAAAAATAATACACCGAGCGTCGTGTTGAAGAAAACACACATTACTCAAATAACAGAGGAAACCCATTCAAACAAGTTTGGATGAAGATATCATAACGAGTTTTTATTTAATGGTTAGAAATCTATCATTTTTTAATAATTGCAAATATAGGTAATAAATTTTAGATTGTGAAAAGTGTAATATGATCGACCTTAAGACCCCCCCCCCTCCATTTCCCGCTTTTATTCTTGTACCGACTGCTTAGTGGCACGTTTTGGTATTGAGCGCATGCGTCTGTTTAATTAGCTCCCTTTCTTTAAACAAAAGAGAGAGAGAGAGAGAACACATGTATATAATGTACGATGGTTGGATTGTATTCATGCCCACATGATGTCAAGCTGTGTGGTTATATTAGATGGGAGGCACGCCCACGTGATATCAAGTTGTGTGGTTATATTAGATGGGAGGCACGCCCACATGATATCAAGTTGTGTGGTTATATTAGATGGGAGGCACGCCCACGTGATATCAAGTTGTGTGGTTATATTAGATGGGAGGCACGCCCACACGATATCAAGTTGTGTGGTTATATTAGATGGGAGGCACGCCCACATGATATCAAGTTGTGTGGTTATATTAGATGGGAGGCACGCCCACGTGATATCAAGTTGTGTGGTTATATTAGATGGGAGGCACGCCCACATGATATCAAGTTGTGTGGTTATATTAGATGGGAGGCACGCCCACGTGATATCAAGTTGTGTGGTTATATTAGATGGGAGGCACGCCCACACGATATCAAGTTGTGTGGTTATATTAGATGGGAGGCACGCCCACGTGATATCAAGTTGTGTGGTTATATTAGATGGGAGGCACGCCCACATGATATCAAGCTGTGTGGTTATATTAGATGGGAGGCACGCCCATATGATATCAAGTTGTGTGGTTATATTAGATGGGAGGAACGCCCACATGATATCAAGTTGTGTGGTTATATTAGATGGGAGGCACGCCCACACGATATCAAGTTGTGTGGTTATATTAGATGGGAGGCACGCCCACATGATATGTTGTGTGGCTACATTAGATGGGAGGCACGCCCACGTTATATGTTGTGTGGCTACATTAGATGGGAGGCACCCCCACATGATATGTTGTGTGGCTACATTAGATGGGAGGCACGCCCACGTGATATGTTGTGTGGCTACATTAGATGGGAGGCACGCCCACATGATATGTTGTGTGGTTAGAGTTAGTGTATAGTGTAACACGCCTGTATGATTCTCCACCATGAAATCCCCCACATAATGTACATAAACACGGGTATCTGTAATAACATATAGTGTGTGACAGTACGGACGTGGAGTACATGGGGAATGACACCACCTTTCTAAATAGAGAAAAAGGTATGTCAGCGGCGGCCCGACGCACCCTTCCCTCACACTTTCTACGCTTCTGGGGAAAGGTAAGCCGTGTAAAAAAAATATAAAAATCCAGCCAGCATAACGACATTTTAAAATTAACATGCTGTACGAGCGAGCGTCGTGTGCTGGAATATGATTGAGTGCCTCTCTCGTCAGGGGATCAAAACAAGGCCATTCTTCATTCAGTTTTTTAATTGAAAACTCTTAGGTTAAAGGAAAAAGAAATGAATCACTCTTCGGTCCGTTTGTATGCGTAAAAGAATGTATAGCAGCTCCGCTAATGTTTGGTCTGGACATGAAATTATTGAAATCTTGAATCAACTTTTGACTGCTTTTGACTTGCGTAATTTGATGAAGACTTGGGCCACGATTAAAACAAATTCAACCACGATTACACAAGGTTAAAACCACAATTACACCAAATCATAGCTAAAGTCAATCATCTAAAAAACGCTGCTTACCAAAACTAAGTGTAGAATTTTAAGCAGGTTCAAATATAAGCAAGGCCACGTCTGCAGCACGTAATTGATATAATACAAGACAGATAAATAAATCAAAACCAGAATTGGGTGGGGGTGGCAGTAAATTGACGGAATCGATGATTTCAATTACACGAGGAGATGGCTTCTAAATAAAGTGACACCGCCATCACATCTACTTGCTATTATTATAATACATTCAGGGTTGGGTCGCCCCGGGCGGGAGATAGCTGGCTGTATCGTAGATCAGAAGGGGATTCAATTAATGGGGCTGTTTTAAACAGGGCAACACGCAGACACACACAACAGGGCTGTAGGCGACACGCAGACACGCACATCATGGCTGTAGATTACACGCAGACACACACAACAGGCTGTAGATGACACGCAAACACGCACAACATGGCTGTAGATAACACGCAGACGCACACAACAGGGCTGTAGATCAGTGCTTCTCAAACTTTTTGGTATTGCGGACCGGCAGGGATTTTTTCCATTGCACCAGGGACCGGTGAACTGTTTTGCCTGTACTGACTTGATAGCGAAATTTCCTTTCTTGGTAACCCGCGGACCGGCATCGGATGGCCCACGGACCGCCACCGGTCCGCGGACCACCACTTTGAGAAGCACTGCTGTAGATGACAAGTAGTTGAAGTAGACACACAACATGGCTGTAGGTAGACTACACACATAAAGGTTCTAATTTTCCCCCTCTGTCGTGGGCTAAATCTTAATCTGTTCCATGGTTTACATTTTACACAATGAAGCATACCCGATTTGAAAACTTCTGTCTCTAGAATAACAATTTTCTTAACACGAGATGATTGTTGTTAAAAACAAAATAAGACGGATTCTGTCAAGTGTTTAATGTATCTCAGTGTATTCTGTTCAACAGCTCACGAACTTCTAAGCCTGGCGGACCGCGGGCGAGTTTAGGAGTAGGAGTTAAACCACGTGCCGGCGTCCCTCCCATTTGCCAGTACATGTCATATATCTTTTTATATCTCCAAATATAAATTTATGTTGTGCGCGCCGCCGACTTCGGGTTCGCGGGCCGTTGTAGGTCCCCGAGGTCCACTCGTGGAGACACTGGACAATTAATGGGCCGTTCACGGGACCTGGATATATGTCATGTCAACTCAGTCAGGGGGGGGGATATGATTTTAACTGGAAACTTTCAGCGTCAAAATTCTTGACGACTGCTATTAGAGGTATTAGAGGCAATGGGCGAAAGTAGCTGAAGACTGTTCCATGGGGCCGACAATAAAGGTAATTGAAGAAAGTAGCTGAAGACTGTTCCATGGGGCCGACAATAAAGGTAATTGAAGAAAGTAGCTGAAGACTGTTCCATGGGGCCGACAATAAAGGTAATTGACGAAAGTAGCTGAGACTGTTCCATGGGGCCGACAATAAAGGTAATTGAAGAAAGTAGCTGAGACTGTTCCATGGGGCCGACAATAAAGGTAATTGAAGAAAGTAGCTGAGACTGTTCCATGGGGCCGACAATAAAGGTAATTGAAGAAAGTAGCTACCACAGAATGCAAGTAGCTACCAGAGAATGCGGCACATTTTGGGGCAACTAAATTTGATCCCTAGTTTGTGATCAAAACGGACGATTTTTCTCTCTCTTGAGTTTTAATTTTGACAAAGGCTGGATGATTTGCCCTAGAAATGGATGATTTGCATCAGAACGGATGACATTTTCCCAAAGAGTTGATGATTTTTCCAAACAATGAATGGCCTTCCGTAAGAATTTCTGATTTTTTCCGTAAAAGCTTTTAGGTCTACAGAAATGGATTTTAATACTTTAAAAAAAAAGCGTTCCCCATAGTAACAATATCACCCACACCTTCATTTTTAGGTACTTAAAACCGACATTTTTTGCTTATCATTGTTATTGTCGTGGGTGCGGTAAAATACGGCGCGTTATAAAGGGCTGAGATTTAAAAAAACAAAAACAAAACATCAACAGATCGTGTGAAACCCACTGGCGCCTGTAGAAGTGTTGAAAGTTTAATGAACGGGTTCCACCCCCCCCCCATTCACTTTACACGTCCGCAGACTTGTGTCACTGCGGAAACCAGATAAGAGAACTTTCCAATATTCTGCCACTTACACAGGCAAACACATTTACAGACCCGGATACCTATAGAAACGATGCTACCCAGGGCCGGGAAACTGTAGGTCGGGCTCTGATGAGTTGGGACTCTTAACCACTGTGTGGTTGTACACACAGCTGCCCCCCCCCCAATTTTTTGTTTCAAGTGGATGCCCATATAAAGTCTTTGAAGGCGTTAAAAAAAACAACAACCTTAAGTATAAATAAGACCTTATCTGTTACAGACGCTCCTTCTATACCTCCTTTGTTATACATCGTATCGGATTTCTAAGCATCCTTATAAACAGTTGTAAAAAAAATTCTTCTCGCCTTACAAGTTTCAATTTTGTCGTTGTACCATGTAACTGAGATTAAAAAAATTAAACTACAGACTCATTAAATAACGGTCGACCCTTGGTCCAAACACTTTTAAAGTAAAACGTAAAATGCATTGCTATAACAGCAGGAGTGTCTGTGCCTCATGCCATCCAAGTGTTCTGTCCTATCACATTCTACGTTAGACAACTCTGCTACTGAAACCAGTGGGCAAAGTCTACCATGTACCATCGAGTTCAATAAATAACGGTTGCTGCCGAGAAAAATATCTATCAATAACAAATATTAGTATCGATTACTTCAAGCTCGCTTCCCAACTTTGACCCAACATCTCCGATTACACCCCTCTGCCCGCATCGCTCGATACTTTCTGGGGTTTTCCATATACACGCATTCCTGCTGTATACTAACACATGCCCCGTGTTCACCAAACATATTCCTTGAATTCTACTAAACACATTTCCCGTGTTCCACCAAACACATTCCTCGCCATCCACCAAACACAATCCTCGCCATCCACCAAACACATTCCTCGCCATCCACCAAACACATTCCTCGCCATCCACCAAACACATTCCTCGCCATCCACCAAACACAATCCTCGCCATCCACCAAACACATTCCTCGCCATCCACCAAACACATTCCTCGCCATCCACCAAACACATTCCTCGCCATCCACCAAACACATTCCTCGCCATCCACCAAACACAATCCTCGCCATCCACCAAACACATTCCTCGCCATCCACCAAACACAATCCTCGCCATCCACCAAACACATTCCTCGCCATCCACCAAACACATTCCTCGCCATCCACCAAACACATTCCTCGCCATCCACCAAACACATTCCTCGCCATCCACCAAACACATTCCTCGCCATCCACCAAACACATTCCTCGCCATCCACCAAACACATTCCTCGCCATCCACCAAACACAATCCTCGCCATCCACCAAACACATTCCTCGCCATCCACCAAACACATTCCTCGCCATCCACCAAACACATTCCTCGCCATCCACCAAACACATTCCTCGCCATCCACCAAACACATTCCTCGCCATCCACCAAACACATTCCTCGCCATCCACCAAACACATTCCTCGCCATCCACCAAACACACTTCACCGCGTTCTACCAGTACTAAATTTCACAATACACGACCCAGACATTCCTAGAGAGGAGATATTTTGATGATATATGGTCGCCACTAAGTGCTAAGTTGATGTCCTGGGGTTCGCCGTTGGAAAGATTTGACAACCTGTGCTGTAAGCGGTCTATCAGTAAGACTTGAACAAACATTTCACGGTTATTGCCTTGCTTAAGGCCCCCCACCCCCAACCCCCACATAAAAACCACATAACTGTTTGCAAGGACGTTATTAGTTTAGTTTTGAAATACTGAGACTAGAGAAGATATCCGTGGTCTAAAACTCATGAAAATAAAACGCACCGACACATTTTTAATAAATTTTGTATAAAGTAACAAATACACAGAGCTTATCTTGATGTAAGATTAGCTGTGTCGCCTGATGTAAGATTAACCGTGTCTCCTATCTAGATTTAAGATTAACTGTGCCGCCTAGATGTAAGATTAACTGTAACTGCGTATCCTATCTAGATGTAAGTTTAACTGTAAATCCTATCTAGATGTAAGATTAACTGTGTCTCCTATCTAGATGTAAGATTAACTGTGTCGCCTGATGAAAGATTAACTGTGTCGCCCATCTAGATGTAAGATTAACTGTGTCGCCGGATGTAAGATTAACTGTGTCGCCGGATGTAAGATTAACTGTGTCGCCTATCTAGATGTAAGATTAACTGTGTCGCCTATCTTGGTGTAAGATTAACCGTGTCTTGTACATTCATGTAACTTATACGCGATAATCTCGAATGAAGCTTCAGTTCAAGCTAACGACGCGAGGCTGACCTTCCCTATATGTTACAACGAAATAGGTTTCCATTGAGGCTTGTTTTTGCTAAGACGATCAACAAACCAAGCCAAGGACAAACTCCTAACTCAAACTGTATTAATTTCCCCTCTCCCGTATCAAGTCATTGACAAAGTTATGTGGGATTTTCAAGAAAAAGGGTCATATCAGCGAATCAGTGTTAAAAAAAAACGTTAGGAAAGGCCGTCCATCGGGGTAGCTTAAGAAAACCCACACAGCGTACACCAAACACGCGGTCTAGTAAGAAGTTTTTTTTAAAATCCAAAAATGATTCAGTCCGGACTTTATCAGCACGTTCCAGTGCAAATACTGGCTACCCGTGCTTAGATGTTTTACTTCAGCTAGTTTTAAGATTAAGGATGAATTGATTAGGTAAATACACTATAGCATTGTTGAGTAATGACACTGTAACAATGTTGAGTAATGACACTATAGCATTGTTGAGTAATGACACTGTAGCATTGTTGAGTAATGACACTATAGCATTGTTGAGTAATGAAACTGTAGCATTGTTGAGTAATGACACTGTAGCATTGTTGAGTAATGACACTACAGCATTGTTGGTGTTGAGTAATGACACTACAGCATTATTGAGTAATGACACTACAGCATTGTTGAGTAATGACACTATAGCATTGTTGAGTGATGACACTATAGCATTGTTGAGTAATGACACTATATCATTGTTGAGTAATGACACTATAGCATTGTTGACTAATGACACTATAGCATTGTTGAGTAATGACACTATAGCATTGTTGAGTGATGACACTATAGCATTGTTGAGTAATGACACTATATCATTGTTGAGTAATGACACTATAGCATTGTTGAGTAATGACACTGTAGCATTGTTGAGTAATGACACTACAGCATTGTTGAGTGATGACACTATAGCATTGTTGAGTAATGACACTGTAGCATTGTTGAGTAATGACACTACAGCATTGTTGAGTGATGACATTATTTTCTCTCTCTTTATTGCACGATGTTAAACGATCACGAGACAGTAGAGTGGCGTGTTTCTGGCTCCATCACGTACAGCAAGTGAGAAGAAATAATTACACGAGCGATTTAACATCTTACTTTAACGCTTCAAACATTCTTAATGTCACTCCACTTCAAAAAATGACACCAACTATTACATTTACCGGGAACCTTTTCGGTTGTCAAAACTCTGATGTGAACATTTGGCGTTGAAAATTTCTGTTTCGGCCAAAATGTTCCCCAATGTTCCCCCGAGGTTTGTTGATCGCGTGTGCAAAGTAAAAACAAAAACAAAACAAAACAAATGCGTGTGTAAAGTTGCACAGCAGCCATTTTTGTGCAATACTTTACAAAATTCGCTGCGCGGTAATTCTAAACTGCTGCGCGGCGTCGGACAGATTTCTGCGCGGCCGCAACATTCCCTCAGCATGAGCGTTCAGGTCTGTTCCATGGTTACAACTATCTACAATTGCCCTCAGAGACACAACACAACACGCGACTCTAGGCTTAGAACTGATCCCTGTGTTAGTCTCGGCATTTTAGATCAAAACGCTCTGTTGTAGGGCAGGCAGAGGCGTCACTAGGGAGGGTGCGGACCGCACCCGGTGACACAATCACAAGGGGTGACACCAAACTAAAATTCCGTATGTTCCAGTTATTTGGCACTGGCAGACTAGGTGGAGATCTATGGGGTACGTCGTGAGGGGGGTGACACCATGAGCACCCGCACTGGTTGACACCAACCCTTGTGACGACGCCTCTGACGGCAAGGCAATGTTAACCTATAGGACTATCATAATGGATACCGCCAAGGAAGGACAAGTATATATATGTACGACACGGGGAACAAAGTAATGATATCAGTGGACGGGTTAGGGTTTGTAACAGGATTACATTCAAAGAAAGGCCTGCGCTGTTTGAAAATAAAACACGCTCTTCAATGACAGCAAGTACTCTTTGATGAAAGAATAACTTGAGACACTATTTAACTCTTTTAGTTTTGTGGAAGGTAATGTTCTTTTGAAAGGCTCTAAAGAAAAGCGAGCTACAATGCAGTCTTTGACACGACAATAACTTGGCATGACAGAAATAAGCGGGTAAATAAACCCCTGTGTCCTATGTTCTTATCAGTTACCTAGTGTCTGACATGTGCGTACTGTCTGACATGTACGTACTGTCTGACATGTACGTACTGTCTGACATGTGCGTACTGTCTGACATGTGCGTACTGTCTGACAGGTGCGTACTGTCTGACATGTACGTACTGTCTGACATGTACGCACTGTCTGACATGTACGCACTGTCTGACATGTACGTAATGTCTGACATGTACGTAATGTCTGACATGTACGTACTGTCTGACATGTACGCACGGTCTGACATGTACGTACTGTCTGACATGTACGTACTGTCTGATGGTGGAAGCCGATCGGCTACACAGTTACATTCTTGGTGTGAGACCTCTAGGAACTTATAGATAAATAACATTATACATTCTTGTCTTTTCAGATGTGAGCACCGCCACAGCCGGGAACTTGACCACTGAGCACCCCACCAGCCGGGAACTTGACCAGTGAGCGTCCCACCGGCCAGCCCCTTGACCATGGAGCCAAAGAAGTCATCGCTCAGTGATGACCAAACGTCAAAAAATAAAATAAAATAATAGCAGTTACACTGAGATGAACACGACAGCACATTCAACTGCCAGAGCTAACAGAGCATCTTGACTTACTTTCCCTACAAACCAAAGATATCGTGATCAACTGACGTGATCAACTGACGTGATCAACTGACGTCATCAACTGACGTCATCAACTAACATCATCAACTGACGCCATCAGATCTACGGTAGCCCCATGGGAGGCACCAGTGTCCCAGATATGATAACAAGGGGATTCTCACATTATAATCAATACTTGTCTCACCTAATATAAAGGTAAAGATCAATGAGCACCATCTCAAAGTTTAAGCCCATTGAAAACGTCATTGTTAGCGGTGATCATCAACGAGGATTTCTCATGTCAGTGTTTGCATCTAGAGTAGAACACCTCCACAACAACAACAAAGGCCACTGAATGTTTCCTGAAGGATCACCTCAAGTCTTTAAGCAAGAAAGTTCATCTGGGCTGAGCCAACCTGGTTTTACCCTCCACTTTTTACAACACACAACATGGTGGGAATCAATCACCATCAACATACAGCGCCCGTTACACACATCACATCACACACACAGGATCAACTGGAACTGACATTTTAGAATAAAACTTCAAGTATTCAACAATTCAAATAATTTTCTTAGAGTGGATTATTTACCTGAGTTGAAATGGTCTAAGCGGATAGTATAGAAATTTATACCATCAGAGGTGCCCCCCCAGGCCCACCCACAACCATGGACAGCACAGACCCCACCACCGCCCCTGAGGACAACAAAGCAACGCTGCTGTTTTGCCGAATGTGCCAAGCCGTCTACAGGCAGCCCAAGATCCTGCCATGCCTCCACAGTTTCTGCCGGCCGTGTCTGGTCAACGCCGTCAGCCACACGGCCGGCGGGACCGTCATCATCTGCCCCCTCTGTTCGTACCAGGGGCGCCTGCCCCCCAACGGGATCGTGGGGATTCCTGACAACGCGCTGCTCAACAGACTGTGTCAGGTAGGTCCATTAGCTTGGACCACTGTTAGGGGGTTCAAGGACACCAATGTAGGGGTTCAAGGACACCAATGTAGGGGGGTCAAGGACATCAATATAGGGGGTTCAAGGACACCAATCTGGGGGTTCAAAGACACCACTGTAGGCGGGGGGGGGGTCATGGACATCCACCAACATAACTTGGGCCATTGCAAGGGGCAACAAGCCATTCTGGTTACTGAAATGTTGACTCAATAAATGGTACCCAAACATTTTGACTTAGGGAGACTAGAGCATCTTATTAAATGAGTCCAAATACAATCTGTCTTTGTCAGACTATATCAGCTTAATTTGTGGGACCTTACTAAAGAATTATCCATGTTACTATGTCAGTAGGAAGACTATGCTTTAGACCCCAATATGAATAACACATGAAGATGACTGGGAAATACTACTTGGAGGTGGCACACTGAAATGTAAAGATGGGCAATTCTTTTAGTTAGCTAGATTAATAAGATTTTCAAATATAAAGAACATGTCACAGTAAGCAGAACTTCAAACAAAACTCAGATATTCAAGTACCTTGTTGGTTATACTTAATTATTCTTAAACATTTTTCATTCATTTTATTATAAAATATGTATAATGTGATCATTTAAAAAAAAAGTATTTCTGCTGACCACACTCCCATTTCTTACTGTCACCAGGAGTACATCAACGAAGTACAGAGCCACCTGGTGGCCAGAAGCCTTGGTCCCAAGAAAGAAACCACTACAGCCAAGCCGTCCGAGTTCACTGCCCTCCGGTCGCGCCTCAGCGACGAGCTCAGCAACCCGCGGTTCTCGCCGACGGGGAGTCCAAACAGAAGTCACAGCAGCCGCCCCTCCTCCGTGAGCAGCCTGACGGATGACGGCGACACCGCGTATCAAAGTGAAGTTTTCGCAGACAGGAGCCTCCCCGGCCAGACCACCGCCACCACGCTAGAGGCCATCCGCAACATGAGCAGGATCCAGACCAAAGTCATGAGCCTTCAGGGCGAGGCTCTGCGGGTCACGTACGCCATTGATCGCGTCAACCAGAGCATGGTCGAGTGGAGCCAGCACAAGGAGGACCTCAAGCGGGCAGTGGAGCGGAGGGGGGCCCAGTTCCAGTTTTACATCAAGCGGATGGAGCACCAGCTCATCACCCAGATAGACAGCAAGCTGAACGACGACCGGTTCTACGCAGAGTCCGACAAGAGCAAGAACGACCTCAGGAGGAATCTCAGGAACATCCTGCACGAGGTCGGCGTCCTGAAGTGCCTGCAGGAGTTTGGGAAGGATGCTGAGATGAACCTTCTAGGCGCTTCAGTCCTGGGGAAATCTGTGGGAATGTCTGATGTTGTGTTGAAAAAGCTTCACTACGACATGGAGGTCCCGGTGAAGTCTATCGAGGAAGTAGTTCATGAATGTTTCGGACACATTAATTTGATATCCCATGATTCAACTGTGTTCTCGCCTGAGGTTTTGGACTTTACGAACATTACCGTTGGTTCAGGGACTGAGACGGCTATTAGGGAGGAAATGACAAGTGGGACTGATATGGAGAAGAATGAATCTTTCACCGAGGAGGACGTTGAAGAGGCATTTAGGAGGTCAAGAAAAAAATCAAATGACAGAAGATCCAGACGACACAACACCGACCTTGGCCTAGATTCGGCAGATGTACAGGAATACCTGGCCCAGTTCCAGAACGCCAGGGAGACTTTCAGAAACAGGAGACGGGAGATATTACGCCAGGGGCAGCAAGCCAGAGAGGATGCCTCACCAATGAGGCAAGACACGAGAGCACGTCCAAGATCGAATTCGAGGAACGGAAGAGTCCAATCCCTGGACAGGTCCGCCATGCCCATGGCCAACACAAGGGGGAGATCTCTTTTACCTTCACGCTCCAGCGACCAGCAGGCTGCTGGTGAAGACGACACTGATATCGTTCAATACCATTATGGTGCCGCCTCAGGTCAGCACAAGCCGGTGGTCAGACCCGAGGACATCAGCCTGCCGTCCCCTGTCATTGAAGAGGCTTCCGTCCCTAGCTCCCCGGTTAAGAGGCTGGTCAAGCAGGTGTCCGATCCTAGACATTCCCACGAGATGACCTCCCAGATAGAAGCAGAGGGCCTTGACACAGCCTCACCGCTGCAGGATCAGTATGGGAGGCTAGCGACGATGGGAAGTTTTAGTTCAACGCGCAGACACTCGTCTGAGCATGTCTCTCCTCTCTCGTCACTCGGATACGTCCCCATCGACATACTTGACCGCAACTCATCCAGGCCGGTGAGAAGGGCTATCAGCAGTGCATGCGATAGGAGATCCAAGATTGAGTTTCTCAGAGAAAACTGGCAGAGAAGAAAAGAGATTCTCATACAGAACGAGGGATTTGTTAGTCCAGAGAGCCAGCAGGCAAAAGTTGCAGTCAGAGCCGTCATTACATCCCCACCATTGTCCCCTAAAGTTCTTACATCTGTTCCTGAGAAATCTGAGAGTTCCGTTCTCGATACTGGGAAAGATCAGATTCCTCTTTCGTCTGAGGAAGACGCCAAGGGTGGTGGTACTATGCAGCAGCTACGCAGCCGTTTGTCCCATTTTAGGCATATCATCAAAGGAAACGGTAGAAATAAGGTGGATGCAGAAAGGGAAGAAGACTTAGATGAGGTCAATCCAATACAATCGGATAAGACTGGGGTTAGCAACACGACTTCAGCTCAGAGGTCATCTGGCATAACCTCACCGACAGCTGGGATGACCTCACCGACAGCTGGGATGACCTCACCAACAGCTGGGATGACCTCACCGACAGCTGGGATGACCTCACCGACAGCTGGGATGACCTCACCGACAGCTGGGATGACCTCACCGACAGCTGGGATGACCTCACCGACAGCTGGGATGACCTCACCTTCTTTCAGGAAGTCGCCAACTACTATTTCCCCAGCTGAACCCCTTTCCCCAACAACCACTACAAAAGAGGGACCCCAGCCCCCCACCCCGATTTCAAAAGCCGAAGATACGTCCCCGGCCCCTATTATCAAGCCTGTATATTTTAAGAGCAGACTGACGCCAGCTACCACTGCCGGCCCAACATCTCAAGCCCAGGCCGTCGTCTCATCCTCTGCCCCAGAACCGCCCAAGACTGTATTTTTTAAGAGCAGACTCACTTCGACGGCCTCAACGCCCCCAGTCTCCACTGCTGCCAGCACCGCCACTGACACCCCGTCGGCCGATTCAACACCCACAACCGCCCCTGAACCTGTAAAGCCCGTTTACTTTAAAAGCAGGCTCACGCCGACCAACAATGCTGTCCTGACGCCCAAAGCCCCCAACTACACCACTGAAACCCAACCGGCCGCTTCAGCGTCGCCCTCAACCACCACAGAACCACCCAAAACGGTATTCTTTAAAAGCAGACTCACGCCGACTACGACAGCTGGTTCGGCGCCGCCTCCTACAACTGCAACTACTATGGCTTCAACCTCTAGCAGATATTCCCCGAAGACATACACAAAACCCACAGAGAGCATTGATGTGGCTGCCATGATTGCAGCCATGTACAGCGGTAAGGAAAAGACCATCATTATATCCACCTCTGAGCAAGGTGCAAGCCCAACCACAACAGCCTCTTCAACCACGACAGTTGCTTCCACAGCCATCACCACTGCTACAGCTGCTCCGTATGCCAGGTTGTATGGTTCCTACTCAAACAGAATCTCAGCAACAGGTTCAGCTGCTGCAGCAACCACCTCCACCTCTGGAAGCACGACAACAGTTGCATCCAGCGTGATGGCTTCAACAACAACTACCACTGCCACCACCGCAGCACCCAATGCTTCCCTTTCATCAATCAGGGCCCACACCACAAGTGTAACTACCACTGCTGCCGTGACGGCACCAGCTGCATCCTATCCTGCCACCAGCAACTACACAGCTTCGCCATCAACAGAACCGTCAGAGAGCAGCACCACCCAGGCCCCTACCTCTCAGCCTTCAGTGTACAGGAGTCATGAGACTTCTGGCCCAGCCCCAAAGACGTCTGTTCCAACAGTCAATGTCCCCGCAAGCAATTACCCAGCTGATAACAGCTGCACTTCCAGCGGGGATCCTCAAATGACCACCCAGCCGTCTAATGATCATTACTTTAAGTACGAGTCAAGAAAGTCGCGGTACAGTACCTCTGGGTTCAACAGAAGGCACACAATAGAAGTTGGCAAACAAGACATTAAAGAGGCATTAGCCAGCCTCAACTCTATGCAACTAACACCGCAAGGTCCGGCAAGCACCAACAAGAGAGACAACTCCAGATTATTGGGATTTCGAGACATAGAGAATTCTCAAGGGGCTCTGCCTCCTTTGACAGAAGTAGACCAACCAGAAGAAATGACTTCTGTGACGTACCAGATGGGCGAAAAGCCTGTTCTAGCCAAAGTCATACCATCTCCACTCAACCTTGACCCCCCGCAGGAAGGTGCCATCTTGGAGTCACAGAGCCCGAAGCGACAGGGCTCGGCCATTGCAGCCGCTGTGGCAGCTACCCTCCGGTCTCCGTCACCTTCCCTGTCACCAACCTCTCCCAACGCCATGGACTTAGGCTCAAAGGGGAGACTGAGAGAAATAGCCAGGAAGAAGAAAGAACGCTGGAGACACCTGACAATTACTTAGCAGAGTCAAGTCAATGAAACATGGTCCAAGTCAACAGCCATCTACCAAGAACCGAACCAAATGCTACCTGACTTTTTGATAGTTTATTATTGTAAACAAATTTAAGGGCAATTATAACAATTGGCTATTCTATCATTTCAGAATGCGCACACAACAGACACTAACTAACATTTAAAGAAGTATTAATGCTGGCTGTATTTTTGTTGGTACTTACACAGGCAAACATTCCATATTAAAACTGACCATTGATAATTAACTCTAAACTCATCATAGAGTGCAACTCCAGATATTATTTATATATATATTTTTTAAAAAAATATATATAATGCTACATCTCAAACCATGCTGGCATCTTAGCTTTCAAAAATAAATTTAATATTGCTAATGAATTACAAAGATAGTGAAACTTTTCTTTTTACAAAAAAAACAACCAACGCCAAATTTAAAAAAAAATATTTTTTTTTAGGCTAATCAATATTAAATGTTAAATTTTCCAATAGAAAGATGTTGAAATAACCTTCTTGCTTTTGGAAACTTTCATTTCACATTAAACAAAGTTAAAAAATTCTATGGAAAGTAACAAATCTATTATTTCTTGTTTTCAGCAAATAAGATATGGTAAGATAAGGTGGTGAAATAATAGTGAAGACAAATTTGTTGAAGATTTTGAATTAGCAGTAAATTATTATGCAGTGTAATATGATTGTAGCAGTAAAACATGTTGATAAATGTGTTATTTTAGATTTCATTCATTCTGACCCATACAAGTAAATGCAACCGATGGTCATACAAGAGATCAAGGAAAAATTTCAATACAGGTCAGCATATGTTTTTTGAAGGATAAAAAAAACAATGAGAATAACATGTCCAGAGCAAGTACAATTTAGAATCTTTCTTATCATTTATGTTACAGATACTCGGTGATATTCATGTCCACAGCCGCGCCACAAGACAATTTTTGTATTTGAATTCTTACTGGTCAAAAAATACAAATAATGTAATCCCTCTTTGGAAGATCTGTTGATTATCTGCACTGAGTTTAGCTGTGCTTGAGTGTAAAACTGTGTATCAAGATCTTGGGCTATTTAATGTGATCATGGGGACCATCCATTGTTAATGTGGACAATTTCTTGGGCAAGATTTAAATGTTTAAATACCTCATCTCAAACTGTCACAACCCTAATTAATTGTGCCACCAATGTTAATTTACCCCCTCCCAACAAAAAAAAAGATAAATAAATATAGAAGATAGAGAAATAGGAAGGAGGAACAATCAATATAATTTAATATAATCAATTGTATAAAATTTGTACCAACTAGAAAGCTATACCTAGAAGTCAATATCTACTGCAACATTGATTTAACAATAGAAAAACCCTTAAAAACTTTCAATTATAAAAAATTGTTTATAATAAAGCTATTAAAATTGATAAATAAAATGAATCAAATTATTTAATTAGTATGCCCTATCAATTATTTTTATCATTTTAAAAAGACAGAGTTGATGACAATTTCTGTCACGTCAAAGACGTCAAACTTTTTCATCCCCCTGCTTCCCCTAAAATTGTTTATATAAATAATGAACAACATCTTGATGTATCTTTCCATAAATATATGTATTCATATTCTATAATTAACTATAGATTCTCATACAGTAATATATTTACAAGTGCAATGATAATTATTCATTATCACACTCCATATTTTGCAAGCAATGGAACAAATAAATGCTGTTGTCTTCTTATTTCAAACAAATCTGTGATCTATCAAGCAAATCGTTCTTTCTCTAGCTAAATATTGATTTTATTCTTTCTGTATGCTTTCAATTAACAAGTCAGCTAAGGATATAGCTTTGTATGTATGTCTGTATTTTTTAAATAAACAGTGTAAATATATGCATTTTCTATCCTATGGTGCTATCTTGTGCTTACTAATGCTTATTAAAAATTGTCATTAATAAACACTATTCCTTGTGATTAAAAAATTGAAATTTAATAATATGCATTTCTTTTCACAGTAACATAGATCTTTTAGATGACTAAATATTTATAGTTTTAGAATAAATCATTGTCAATAACTTTAGAAATATTAATCTAGCTTATTTGCCTGTTAAGTAATTCAATAAACATTTAAATGGCATTATTTAAAGACTTTATCAAATTCAAAACAAAAAACCAGTCAGAAATCTTCTGTCATAATTTCAGGAAAATTTCAGGAAAGTGGGATGAGGGCATTTCCCTGGGACTCATTTCATATTACTAACAGATGTGATTTCAATACTTGAATACATTTTACTGGCATTTTATTTATGAGCATTTCTAGAGATTTATCTTTAGCCCCATGTTTTAATGATGAACAGGCAAAAGCAAACATTAACTTGTGCTTTGATTAATTAGAGCAACAATATAGAAGGAAATTGTATTTTTTAAAATCTATAAATGGTAACATGACCTCCCTGGATCTCATGCTTGTATTTGATTGGATATAGTAGTTTCCTCAGACTTTGTTATCAATATTTAGCGCTATAATTTACAAACATTCCCATATTATGGAAAATTGTAATTTATGTATAGTTAAAATTTATGCAATTGCCATTTTTTCACTGAATAAAGATTAGGACGTTATAAGGCAGCGGTGGTCTAGCGGTAGCGCGCTGGACTGCCGAACTGAGACAGAAGAGAGTCACGTGTTCTATTCTCGGTGCTGACAAAGCCCCGGGGCATTGTGCTAGCCACACAATCCCTTGCTCGTTAGTGGTGGCTAAATAAAACTTGGGAATGCTACTTCACATGCCTCATAGTCCGTCATGGACCGGAACGGGGATTATTTATTTATTTTTTAAAATTGAAACATATCAGCCCTTACTCTGCTTTTGCCATTTTTTCAGAAATCAGCTTAAAACAAAAATAAAAAAACCAAACAAAAAAAAACCCCATAAAATCTAAAGAAAATAAAAATTGCCATCAAGACATTGTGAGATTTATTCTTTAAATTATGAAAAGCCCCCAAAATATTGTACGTTTTTGTATTCTTTTTATAGTAGTGACCAATGGTTTTTCCCAGTAAAACTCAGAGAGAACAAACTGGAGCGGATTATTCAAATGGAACATTAGAGAATATGTAAAAGAACCACAAAAAAAACTCTGTGGAATGCAGTTTGGACTGGTTAATAATGATTTTCATTGCTTTGAAAAATTATTGTGCCAAGTTATTTTGTAGTTGGAGTGATTTAGTTAAGGATTGATGAATCAAGGCGGGGACCAGTTTTGAGTTGTGTTTAAATTTAATTTTGGAGGGAAAAAAACTCCACACTTTTCTTCAAAACTGCTTTCATAACTTTCTGTAATATCAAAATTTAAATGCAAATTATTATATTTCATATAAATGATTGTGTGTTAAAGTTAAAATACAGCCAGCGCTAAGCAATATTTAATATGTAACTAATATTCATAAGACCTTAAAAATGTTGCTATAATTATAACTCTTGTACATGATCAAGAAAGATTGATAATCTGAGTCTGCTTTGCTTTATAGGTAGTAGTTAGTTTACTTTACCGCAAGTATCAATATTTCCCTATGCTTCAAGTATACTAGTATTGTTTTTATTTTATTTAAAATCTTTACTGAAATATTTTGTCCAGGAGTTATCAATGTTACGTAGCATTTAATGGAAATTGTTTTTTTTTGTTGTTTTTTTCAATTAAATCTAAAAACTTATCACAATATGCTTGCATTTTTAAAAAATTCATGTAAAAACAAATTTATAGTCTTCTTTTTTTTTAATTTTTAAAACTTTTTTCTGCCTTTTTTGTGAGTATATCTGTTTCTGTCATAAATGACCAGACCCTGGTGATCACTAATGAGCCTAATATAAGATCTGCCTTAAGTTAACATATTCACAAAGCAACATTCCCAATTTTTTGTTTTCTTTCATTATTTTATAAATAATTAAACAAAATAATGTCCATGAAAAAATATTATTTACAACATTATTTTGAAGTGCTTGACACTTTGAGTGAAAATATATAATTTGTAACAAAAATCCCAGGATTATTCATGTTTTGTTGCACCTCTATATTACACTCTGCTCTATATTACACTATGTATGTTTTTTTAATGCATTAAAAATATAATTTTGTTTAAGCAAAGACATTATATTCTTGTATTCTTTGTTTTCTATGAACTGCTCTAGTGCCTAATTTAATACCAGTGCAGATGTCTATGACTGCAATGTTTACATTTATAATACGAAGCCAATTGTTTTCATCTCCCCCCACTATTATAACCTTGAATTCAGATTCTGTGCAATTATTTTAAGCTTACTCAGTAACCATATCATCTTTACATATATAAATAATTTCTTCTGTGCAACAAATTTCTGCAATGAATTTTAGTATTGCAAATCTCATTAGTGCTTTCTTTTTCAGAATTTTTTTTTATCAGCCCCCCTCCTCCCCACATTTAAAGGTTGGAAAATTTTATATGAATGAAAATTGATTAATATTAAATAATTATAAATATTGATCATCTTGGTTGTAATTGTGTGTTAAAAATTTGTCTGTTGTTAAATTAATTTCTGAGCTAAGTCCTCCTATGTTAATTAGTTAAAGTAAAAGTAGGAACGGAATTACAGTAACTGGATTTGCTTCATATGAACAGTTTGATATTTTGGCATTACTGAAACTGGCCATATCATTTCAAGAGAGATATATCACTGCAACGGGCAATAATATTAATTCATGTTTAAGTTACAGTTAAAATTCTAGAGCTTGAGATATTTCAACTACCAACAAAGAAATAAAGAAACCCCAATAGACGGTCAAACTGAAAAATAATTCAAGTTCTATGCCCTAAAAATATATTAACAGATCTTCAAGATTTTCACGCCTTCAGAGTTTTAAAAATTAAACAATAAATCACATAAAGCTTTTCATTTATCTGAATATATTCTTAACATTGACCCCTGCATGGTCTGAGGAAATAGGTGGCTTAAGACCGCCAAAGGCAGGTAGTGGTAGGGCTTACACAAGCTTACAGGGGTCGACTTGCTAATAAATCGGAGAAAGACATGGCGTTAAGCCAAAGCAAAGTAGACACACTGCTGCATTTCATTATTATAAATCTCATTTTATTTTATGATCTCAGAAAGAAAAAAAATGTCTTTGTGGGAAAGGGGGGGGGGAATCCCAAGGACTTATTTTCAAAAGAATCCATTAATTGTTTGTATACAAACACACACATACAGATTTCATGGGGAATAACAAAGATGCAGACATGTTGTTCATGATTAATGCATTGGTTGGATGGTGAGAGAGAGGGAGAGAGAGAGTGAGAGAGAGAGAAAGAGTGAGAGAGAGAGATTGAATGCCACTAAGAACAAGGACTTACCTTCCTTCTCCCCCAGCTTCTTGTTGATAAAACCAAAGACACCCCAGTTCTCCTTCACTGTTTTCCTCTTCTCAAGCTCTTCTTGCTTTTTCTCCATTAACTTTTGTCTCTTCTCCAACTTTTTCATGGCGTTGAACAAATCTGCATTGCCAGCCATTTCTTTCAGCTCCATGATCTTATCTAAGGACTTGCCTGAGATAGATGACAGAGTGTGGAAAGCGAGAAAAAATTTTTTTTGTCTGTCTAGTGAACCCTCACCAGCAAAAGACTGGTTGCTAAAGTCATTCAAATTAGATGAATGTTAAACAAAAATTTAAAAAATACATGTTTAGATACTTTTACAAATTTAAGCCACACAAAATGTGTTATAATTTTTTATTCAGGTTTAAGAAAGATAGAAATCCATTTCATGATAATAATTATATTCTTTCTTATTTGAAGTACTTACATGGTTTCTATTTTAAGTATGAATTCAAAAGTATGGACATTAATGACCAATTCATTGTTAATTATTAATTAGATTCAAGAGACTTTTAATTCTGGAATGTCATTGTAGATTAAAGTAGATTTAAAAAAAAATTACTCTTGAACATCCAGAAAATTGTGGGTAGCTAGAAATTTATCATCTTAAGCAGTTAACAAGAGGTTGTAAAAATAAATGAAGACCTCAAGGGAAGAAACGGCTATGTGACATTTTTAAAGTTTTGTGATGTCCAAGTTTTAAAGTTCAAAACTATATATTAGGGCTGTTATCGATTAATTTAAATTTAATCGTTAACTTTTGAAAATTATCGATTAATTAATCGATAATTTCGATTAAAACCAAAAATAGAAATTTATGACGTCATTAAACTGATCATTTCTCACGGACATTGAAAATTAAGAATATTTTGAACTAAATTTTATGACAATGTGTTGATACTTGATCGGATGTTTGTGCTGAAGGTGGTACGTCAGCGATGTATTTGATCCTTTAAAAGAGAATTGTTTATGGCAGTGGACACAGTAAACATTTTCACCATCTTCGACTTTGCCATCCGCAGTTAGCTTAAAAACAAAATTTTTGCTCAACTTTCTAGTTATATGTTTTAATTTAACTGCGCTGATGCTGTCAGCCATTTTTTAGTTGACGTCTGCCGGACCACATAAAGTATTAAAATAATGTATAATATTATGCGGGAGAAGTTTGTACGTAAAGAAAATTATAAATTATTATTAATTATTAATAATTAATTATTCATTAACAAAAAAAAATGAAAAAATATTATAAATATTTTCTTTAATTTTAATCAAATTTTTATCGATTAAAATAATTTTAATAGATAAAAAAATTTAATGATTAATCGAGAAATTAATCGTTAATTTCCGCAGCCCTACTATATATATTTATCATTAATTAACTAAATACTTGTTACTTTTTCATAGGGTTAGAGATGCTATTTTTTTCATAAAAACTCATTCAGAACATTCTATTTTTAAATCCTTTATATTAACTCGTGGTGTCTGGTTGAACCCTTGATTGCTTGTCGGTCGCCAAAACTTTGGATACATTTTTAACCCACTTCCTCGTAAGCTAGCGAGCTGAACTTAAATATTATGTATCAAAATTTCAGATCGATCGCATGTACCATAATTAAATTATTGAATTTTTAGATTATTTTATTTATTCCTATGTATTAGGTTATTTTTTGAGATAGAGTGTCGCGGTGCGTATTATATTGAACAACCTTTCTGTCGCGCAATAAGGTGCTTATTTTATTGACAACACTTTTTATAAACATATTCCTGATCGGTGTGCATTATGTTAAACATGTTTTACGACACAACTGCAATTTTGTATTTTTGGATGGTCTTGCGCTGCGTATTATGATGAACATTCTTTTTATTACGTCTCGTACATAAAGGATTTATAGTGAAAAACTTGTTTTTTTAACCCTCTATCAGCTAGGCGGAATAACTCAAAATATGTTTAAAATGTCACACGGCTGTTTCCTCCATTGAAATGCATGGATCAAAGAGAAAATTTTCAGATGGAGTGAAAGCAAAAGTAAAACTAACCTTGTGGAAGAAGTTGTATTGGGACAGGCTCGGCCCTGCCTGTTCCTTGTGGACCTAACCCTTGACCTGTGATGTAGCCCATTTTGGCCATTAGTTTAGAACCTATTCCCTGTTGAACAGGATGTTGATTGAAAGGGTTTTAAATAAAGATGAAATTTTAACAACTATGCAAAAAACAACTGTATTTTATTAAACTATATTCTAAATGAACTTTAAAAAAAAAGATTTCAAAAAGAGACTAAGACTTAATAGCAGCTAGAAATAATTTCACCCTTTTGAATTTCAACAGTTTGTCATTAAATGATAATAAGATGAACTCTAAATTTATTCATAAAAGATAGTTCTATTCTATTTCAAATATTCTAAACATTCAACAAAAGCAGTTTAACACAAAGTTTTAAGACTAACGAATCGGTTATTTGAGAAACTATAATAACAATGTCAAATAAAACCTTTACTTTTGATTTGTTTTTGATGCTGCAATGATTTCTTGTTCAAAGAACAAAGTCTTGTTGACAAACCTTTGTGTGATTTTCCCATGCCCCAAGTTTATCCGTAGTTTGAGCTGGTTGCCATAGATACCCAGGCGGTTCATCCTCTTCTTCCACCTGTTCAAACTTAGACCCTGGCCTCCTGTGAGATGTCCCTTCACCACCATCAGAGTCGCTGCTGCTCCCGTCATCACTAGCACCATCTGGGGGGGACATTCAAAAGAAATGTTTCATAATCTAAACAATGTTCATTGAAATAAATACTTGTGAAATATCAGAAATACATCATGTGTTCCCTTTTTTAAATCCTTTATATTAACTCGTGGTGTCTGCGGCCGACCGACCTTGCTTGCTTGCTTGTCGCCAAAACTTTTGATCGATTTTTAACCCACTTGCTCGCAAGATAGCGAGCTGAAATTTTGCAGGCAGTTTCGTACCGATGATAAAAACAATGTATCAAATTTTCAGATCGATCGCATGTACCGTAATTAAATTATTGATTTTTTAGATTATTTTATTTATTCCTATGTATCATGCTATTTTTTGAGATAGAGCGTCGCGGTGCGTATTATATTGAACAACCTTTCTGTCGCGCAATAAGGTGCGTATTTTATTGACAGCTCTTTTTATAAACATATTCCTGATCGGTGCGCATTATATTAAACATGTTTTACAACACAAGTGCAATTTTGTATTTCTGGATGGTCTGGCGCTGCGTATTATAATGAACATTCTTTTAATTACTTCTCGTACATAAAGGATTTATAGTCAAAAACTTGGTTTTTTACGGGTTTTTCTTATTTATTTTTTTATAACAAAGTAAATCTTCAAATAAAACAATAGGTCACAACTTGATAGGGATAACTGTTTACACATTTCCAAAATATCATGTAAACAATAGTGTATATTTTTTTAAAAAGCCAACATTCACTTTGCATTTTTATAATTATAAAATCTATTTTAAACATTAGTCGGCTTTGAATCAAATTTTAAAACATGTATTGCTGAACCTGTCAATCGTATGGCAAATTTTTACAAATAGACCATAAAAAACTAGTGCTCTATAATAAGAATTTTAAAAAATCATCAGATTCAACTTAGTTTTTTTTGGTTCATATTTTAAATAATTACTTTAATGAGCAGTCTATTTTTAGCCCAACATGTTAATAATATAGGAAACTAACCAGCAAGTATCATGTCTAGCTTAAAAAATTTAAATTATCAATTAGGCCATATGTGATGTGCATGGGAATGTGTAATTGGGAATTCTGAGACAATTTATATTTGGGTCACTTCTTTGACATACATTCATTCAATAACCCAAACTCCAGCTGGGCACAGGGAAAGTCCAAACATAACACAAAAGTTTCTGTCCTGATGGAATGTATGGGCGCAATGACTCACAGAATCACAGCCACATAATCCCTCGTATGCCGTGGCTAAAAAACTTGTGAACGCTGCTTCACTTGCCCTCATAGGCCAGCATGGTCTGAAAAAGGGACTTTACTTTTACTACCAAGAGGAAGCACATGTTCTACTAGAACTGTACACTCCTGTCTCTGTGATGACTTACCAAGGGGCAGCACATGTTCTACTAGAACTGTACATGTCTCTGTGATGACTTACCAAGTGGTAGTACATGTTCTACTAGAACTGTACATGTCTCTGTGATGACTTACCAAGTGGCAGCACATGTTCTACTAGAACTGTACACTCCTGTCTCTGTGATGACTTACCAAGGGGCAGCACATGTTCTACTAGAACTGTACACTCCTGTCTCTGTGATGACTTACCAAGGGGCAGCACATGTTCTACTAGAACTGTACATGTCTCTGTGATGACTTACCAAGTGGTAGTACATGTTCTACTAGAACTGTACATGTCTCTGTGATGACTTACCAAGTGGCAGCACATGTTCTACTAGAACTGTACATGTCTCTGTGATGACTTACCAAGTGGCAGCACATGTTCTACTAGAACTGTACATGTCTCTGTGATGACTTACCAAGTGGTAGTACATGTTCTACTAGAACTGTACATGTCTCTGTGATGACTTACCAAGTGGCAGCACATGTTCTACTAGAACTGTACATGTCTCTGTGATGACTTACCAAGTGGCAGCACATGTTCTACTAGAACTGTACATGTCTCTGTGATGACTTACCAAGGGGCAGCACATGTTCTACTAGAACTGTACACTCCTGCCTCTGTGCATCAAACTGGACATTGACCTGATGGTCATCACAGACATCGGTCACAGTACCTGGATACCACACATCGTCTGTGAACTTTGCCAGGCAGCGACAACCTTCACAAATTTTACTGAGGAAATGGTAAGTTAATGTTGTTGGACATCACATAGTGAAAAACAAGTCAAAAAGAAGGAAGCAGACTTATTGAGCTGTAATTTACAGTTTAAGATTATCTTGGAAAATTTGCTTGTAGAGTGACAACTGTTATTGAAATACCTCAGTGAAAATGTTGGAGTCTTTTAAATGTATACACCTATAAATTTATGATTAATGACGAGTTATCTAACTTGCCTGTGGTCTAGCTTTACATAACATACATCTAAGTTTATAAGTAATGATGAGTTATCTAACTTGCCTGTGGTCTTGCTCTACCATAACATACATCTAAGTCTATCATTAATGATGAGTTATCTAACTTGCCTGTGGTCTGGCTCTACATAACATACATCAAAGTTTATCATTAATGATGAGTTATCTAACTTGCCTGTGGTCTTACCCTAGAACTGTCCTAACGGCCGATGGTCGGCCATTATCCCCCGTTGTGTGGTGTCCCGGCCGATATAAACGGCCGTTAGTAAAATCGTCATTAAAAATGCGAATTATTTTATTTACGTTTAGTAAGGGGACATCACTGTTAATAAATGAATTTCCTTCCTGTTTCCTTATGTTGTTTTTTTTTACAACGTGTGCTTATCGAGTGTTATTTTGTGAGTAAAGGCGAGTGAAAATTTTCTGAATTTTTTTTGGACTGCCAAAATGTCTGGCGCTGGAGAGGGTCCATCTGGATCGGGAAATTAACATTGAATATCTTTATTTAATTTATTTTAATTGGAGACCATTTAAAATAATAATTTCATGGACTTTCCACAACTAAGTGATGATAGTGCTAGTATCAGTGAGGACGACATAGAGTCTAACATTGACGAAATTAGCACTGCATCTCCCTGTCATAGTGATGTGATTTTACTGACAAATTTGTTTGGGAGTGCATTGATATAGAGCAGAACAGACTCAGAATAGATCCTAATTTTACTATCAGAATATAAATTTTGAAATGTGTTCAGAGTAGGCTAATCAGAGCCTATTAATTTTTAAATTTTAATTTCTGATGATGAACTATTAACAGTCTCAAAGTTGAATGTCGGTGAAAGTGAAAGCAAATTCTGACATAAAGGTTCAACAACCTGGGATTCAATGTGTCTTGCTATACACAGATACCTCTGTGCATCAGCTGTTATTATTGAAAGCAAGAAGGACTGCTTTGTTTGTAGTGACAGAAGAAAAGACAAAAAAACTTGATAGGGCAGAGGACAGAAATGACACTTGTGTCCTGGTTGCAAAGCTGGGTGCCACGAGCTTTGCGAGCCTCACTTCATTCATCAGACCGACCAGGGTCTTAGTCGGAAAAGAAAAATAATCAAAGACATTCATGTTTGTGGTCTTTGTTTTCACAAATATTGTAATAAAACATTGTTTGATTTAATAGAAAAGGAATTTGTTAAGTCAGTTAAATGATCAAAGTGATATAATGTCCCTTTTCTTTTTTTTTGGAGTGACCGAAATTTGAAGGTTATGAAAGAAAAAAATTCACCAAAATTACATTTGTCAAACAAATGACATATAACTATACATTTTCTGAAAGAGTATTGCTTCTAGTATCTGAAAATCTTGGTTTTATGACAGTTAGAACAAGTTATAGAGTGTGAGGGTGGTTTGAATGCAGAAGATGAGTAGTAAAATTTTACTCACTCTGTGAAGGTCAAGGTCAATGTCAACATACATAATATAAAAACAAATAATTTATATACCATAAGAAACCTCATCCAATGTACTTTCAGAAAATGTATACATGTTAGGGTCTCAGAGTTCATTTAGTATGGGATTTTGTCATTTTTAATAAGCCTATGAAAAAAGCTAAAATGGCAGGACGCTACAGAAAAATTGACTGGACAGTTCTAGGGATACATCAAAGTTTATCATTAATGATGAGTTATCTAACTTGCCTGTGGTCTGGCTCAACATAAGGCTGCAGCTCTGATACTAGAACTTGGTGGCCGTGTGAGTGACTGGAAAGGCAGAAAAAAATATCTCATTTCATATGTATTTTCAAAAACCAGAATTTTAAAGAAAATTTAAAAAAATATTTTTGGACTTTCTACTTGTTTACCAACTTATAAATAGGATGTAAAACATTTGTTTAAAAAAATGAAACTTTGCTGATATTAATTTTTTAAAATTTTACTTAACATTGAATTAGGAAATTTCCATTAAATGAATTCTGCTGGTACTTGGTGCAGTTATGGGTTATTGGCACTCATCGGTACTTACCGGCACTCTTCGTCTGAGAAGCGACAGCTGCTGTCCATGAAGTACTTACAGGGTATGATCGATGGGTGAATGGGATTAAGGAATATCACCCGCACCTGCATTGGGTTGAGGTGAGAGAAGAAAATTAGTGAAGAGCAAATGATAATTTTCTGGGTATACCCTATCTTATCTGTTACAGACACTCCTTCTATACAGAAGATTATTGTGTCCTGAGCTTTTCCATGGTTTATTTCTAGTCTTGCATTTTTTAAATTCGATTTTGAATGTTGATAAGTGTTGGTTTAAATGTTGATAAAGTGTTGGTTTAAATGTTGATAAAGTGTTGGTTTAAATGTTGATAAAGTGTTGGTTTAAATGTTGATAAAGTGTTGGTTTAAATGTTGATAAAGTGTTGGTTTCCCTGCTTTGATCAAGCAACCCATTCCACGCCCAAAGAACGAGAATTTGTATGTGTTTGTTCTTGCATAGGGAATAAGAAAAGTAATGTATTTTTATCCCTATGTCCATCTGAGGGTTGCATTAGGTTATCTTTTTGTGTAGTATTTCCAAGTTAGAATTAATTGCCTTATGTATTATTACTACTTTGCTCTTTGTTCTTATATCTTCTTGTGTTTCTAGGTTTGATGATTGAACTAATAATAAAGATTTTTATCCTTGGCTTCATTTTTAAAATCCAGCAACTTGAGTCAACGGTAAGTTTACGCTTTGCTGACACAACAGTTTGACAGGTTATTTCTAGAGAATTTATATACCAACGTTAAAACGATATTACACATCATCTCCTCCATTGGCACGAGTTTTTACCACAGCCTCAGGCTCAAAGGGGCATAACCAAAGGTGGCTGGCTAAGAATGAGAATGATGTTTACAGAAATCTATATCTGGATGATCTCGTTCATCCTTCATTTTGTTATCAGGCTAAAATGTGCTTGAAAGTTATTTCATTGCTATAGAGTTATGTAAGTTTTCAGTCAATAAGCAAGAAATGGGTTATGTATATAGGTATATATATGTATATATAAATATATATATATATATATCTTTTAAAGAAGGAAATATAAGATTCAAGTAGTTAGCAGCCCAGACACCCCCCCCCCAAACCTTTACATCTGGTCACAGGTTCGAATCTCTGTGAAGGCACGGATTTGTTCCTGCGACCAAGTGTGTCCCTGAGTCCAACCAGCTCCGAATGGGTACCTAACACTAGTTAGGGAAACAAAGGCAGCTGGGTATTGCGTGGAACCCCCATAGCCGTGGCCTGTGAACGCTGCGTAACTTGCCAACAGACTGGCATGGCCTGTGGGCGCAATAATCTTCTGTATAGAAGGAGCGTCTGTATAGATAAGACAAATCCGTACCTTAAAGCTATCAGCATCCTCTGTTTCTAGAGGAGGCTCCACAGACCATATCATAGCGTTGCCGTAGTGATGCCCTCCCCACTCATGAAAGAAAGGTGCACGGCATTTGGTTCCAACCAAGTGGGAAAAATAAGAGGCATCCAGGGTTTCATCATCGTCACTGCTAGAGTCGTCGTCACTGCTAGAGTCGTCATCACTGTCATCTTGACGGCCTGTCAAATGTGACGATGACAATGGCTCGGATTTTATCCGTGTTTCCTTGTCCCCACCACTTTGCGACGACTCTTCCTTGGGCGTGGCCTCGGCATGACTAGACAATGATGCCTGGTGAAGTGGGAGAGTTTCAACATCAGAAACAACAGCTTGTAAAACAAATGAATATCTCATTACTAAATGCTCTCTTCAATGGAAATGATTTACTTCCTACATCAAGTGTTTTAGCAGAAAGTACTATTACAAGTAAATTTATGTGTGCACAGATGTTATAATTTTTTGAACCAGCTGTGCATGCAAATCTTGCTGTGGCAGTGAAATAATGTCTACTCCACATTGGAGCTGAAATTCAAACATCACATTATTCCTTTAAAGGGCGATCACTCATGGTCAAGTGGATATGTAATTTGTGTTTAAATGGTGTATAAGTGATGAGAGGCACAATGAGGGAAGCACCAAATGAGAGGAGAGTATCAAGATGTGGAGTGACAGTAAGGTGGGAGGGGGGTTGATACAGAATTAATATTAGATCAGCAACATGGAATTGTGACAGTGGACAAAGCAGAGGCCGACAGGACGAGAGATCCTATATAGTCGATGGATTGTGACAGTGGACAAAGCAGAGGCAGACAGAACAAGAGATCCTATATAGTCGATGGATTGTGACAGTGGACAAAGCAGAGGCCGACAGGACAAGAGATCCTACATAGTCGATGGATTGACCATAGGCTACGAAAACCTGCTTCCAATACTACAAGGCAAGCACTGAAATGGAACCCTCAGGGAAGGCGGGAAAGGAGGCCGACCAAGATATACTTGGCATCGAGATGTGGAAGCAGACATCAAGAAACTTGGCCACAGAAACAGGTTGAGGATAGAGATGCCTGGATGACTCTTGTAGACGGCCTATGTCCTTGGAAGGAGCGCATAAGTCCATGATGATCGACTGCCACTCTTGAGGACGAGAAGATAGAAAGGAGAGGAAATTTTGAATTGTAAATAACAATAGAAATTTTGTAGGTTAAATATTGAAAAATCTTAATCAGTGGGATGCCCTTTAAAAAAATTCTTAAAAATACTTTATTTTCATGAGTTTTTGAATTTACTTGAAAAGCAGCGTATTCATCATCAATGGTAGAATCACTCGCAGTGGCTACAGGACCGGCTTCACATGACCGGCTGGCAGGATGATCCTCAAGCGATTTCAATAACCTGGTTTTCTTAATTTGGAGTAAATTATCTGTGTTATAAAAATAAAATATCAATGATCATATTTACTTGAGGCTGGACATAGGATAGGGTAGGTGTCATGTAAATTATTGTTTTCTGTAAAGAAAATATACAAGAAAGAAAACCACGGTGGTCAAAACTGTTGTAATTCAAGTCTACCTTTACACAACATTATCAAACCTTAATTAGCCAAGGTTAATTTATAACTAATGGAAATATATGAATCTAACGATGTTCTTGAAATTTTGATTAGCTTCAGCCAGTCAAAAACAACCAAAACATTACCTTTGGTCAAGTCAATGAGTTCTTGAAGGTCATTTCTTAACTGATTCAAATCTGGAGATTCCCCTGCCACTTGGATTGCTTGTTCAACTTGAGACAGCTGCGATGGATGGAATATACTTTTGTAATCACACATTACTGCTCTAAAGCCCACTTCTGGGTCCAATACAGGCAGGGGCGGATTAATTTAAAATACTTTCAGATTGCCTTAAAACACATTGCTTTTATTTAAGTTATATCTTAAGGCTTAAAGTTAAAGCATTATATTCCGGATTCAATGACATACTTAAAAAATCTGGTTTTAAATATGTTGCAGAGGTTTCACAGTAGTAAGTAGAATATAGCACATAATGACTTAATACTTATATTGTATATTATTATTCTAGTTACACAATGTTATATGTCCAAACACTCTGTACTCGCCAAGGAAGGAATTCCCCTGTTCTTATACATCTGTATTAGTAATTAATATTAATACTATTAATAGTAGGTAGTATCAGTATAGTTGAGTATAGTATTAGTATACTATAGGCTAGTATTCTAATTAAAATTACTATAACTATAATAATAATCGCATCTGAATTCTTGACTGGAAGAAAGAGATTTTGCATATGTTTGTTCTTGCATATGGCTATGGCATGATATGGCATATGGAATAAGTTTTTATCCTTATGACCTTATGTCTATACTCTATCTGAGGGATGTATTAGATTATCATTGGTGTTGTATTTCCAATCTAGAATTAATCGCCTTTTGTATTATTATTAAAACGAAAACCACCTCTTAGGGTTACCATAATTGTCAGATGGAAAAAGAGGACACTAAATTTTCATCAAATATGACCCTGTTAAGTCGCGGTATTTCGTGTCCATACTAATGTAATCACAACTAAGGTGAATCGCGATTTATCGTCACTTAGTACAGATTTCAGTGTAACTTATTGAGCTATAATAAAGGATGCAAATATAATATTTATATTAAATTAAATTAAGTTTATACTCACATATATGTTTCAGTACATATCCTGGTACACTTGTTTTAATCAAATATATTAAAAGAACTTTAATTATACTATTCATACATATTATTTATTGCTATGTTACGTCACAAAATTTGGGAGCCATGGAATTACAGCGACTTAAACAATTTTGCAAAATAACGAAGCGCAACTTAACGGGATCAAACTATATTAAGTGTTTGTTGTACCAATAAAATTAAAGTTAAATTACATAAAATATTGTTCTTATTTAATTATAAATTTGTATTAACTGAGTGTTCAGTGCACCACACTAGCTGACTGAAAAGAAACAGTAAGTTAGTAACTTAATTACTGAAGTTTACCAAACAGTAGTGAAAGTATCTTATGCTGAGTCATTATCATCAAAATCGTCTGCATTTGAGCAAATTGACGACATTGACGTTTGGGATTATAATTATAGATCACAGCAGGTGGTTTATTTGAGACGGAGAAAACCCTGACAAAGACCATTTCTCTGGAAAGCCGCCCGGAAGCCCGGTCAGGGGCATAAAAAGAGGACGTGTCTGGGCCTGGGCAAACCCGGACGTATGGTAACCCTACCATCTGTTGCAAATTCAGTACTAGTAAGTCTTGTTTTTAGACTTATTGTCTTATTGCAATTAAGTCTCCTCACCAGATGAGTCACCTCGATCTCCTCAGTATTTTTAAAAATATATAATTATATATTATTATATAGTATATAGCCTATACTATAACTTTAATGATTAAATGACTAAGTTCAAATAAGTTAACTATATTTCTGTATTAGGCCTACTGACAAATGATTGTCAGTATCAGTAAGTTACTGATCCTTAACCTGTGTGTGTAAACTGTGTACAAATAAATTAAATGATTGAATTGATTCACGATTCACTTGATTGTGATCAATTGACAATGACAATAGTAGTCAATAGACTCAATAGTCTTGAATAGTAACTTATTAGTAACAGTTCAATAGTACAAAATATATGATAATAACTAACAGTAACAGTTAGTTACTTAGACTTAGTTAATTATTAAAATTATTAGATATATTACATAATTAAATGATATTAATATTATTAAATTACCGTAGTAGTAGTAGTAGTAGTAGTATTAATTTAATATTAATAATTAATTAAATTAATTAGCAGAAGTCCGAATATTAATTTTTACCTGCAAATTATAAAGTTCTAGAGAAGCTTCTTGATCAGCTTCTTCGGTCTGACTCATCTTCAGCGAATTTGATTCAAATTTTACATTAATATCAAATGGCCCCCTAATTATATTATTATTGAAGACATATAATATGCGAGTGAATGAAAGTTAAACTTGATTCACATTTTCCACCGAATCTATATTATCACGTACAGTGCTGCCAGTGACAATTTTGAGAAAAACCTAGCCAACACGTTTAAAAAAACCTAGATCCGACAGAAAAAACCCAGACAAACGAAAAATAAACTAAAAGGCCACAATTTTATCTAAGGGGCCCTGTCCATAAATGACGTCACACGCAATTTTGGCCAATTTCCACACTACTCTCTTGACACACGTCCTCACAAAAAGTTAGGCCCCCTTCAGATATGACGTCACTTAGCTTCCCCCTCCCTAAAAGCCGTATTTCCTAATTGAAAAAGAGCATGTTTCAAATCACTGTATTGTCATTTAAGTATGTATTTAGTGTAAGGCTGCACTCTAGTATGGTAACACGCGTGAAGCCATTTAAAACGTCATTAAATTAACTGTAAGCACTCAAATATTTAAGTGCAACTTTCATTTAAAGTTGCACGTTTTTTATGTGACGTCACAGTTCTTAAACACCCCTCCCCTTCGTCACACATGAACTTGAAATGGAAAAGTGAATCGTGTCTTTGAAACATAACATTTTGGAATATTTAAACGACAAGCCTATTAGTCGAAAAAGGGTAGTCCATAAAGTATGTCACGCTGTTTTTGACCATTTTAACTCCCCCCATTCTTTGCACCATTCTTGGCATCATTCTTGGCATCATTCTTATCATCATTCTTGGCATCATTCTTTGCATCATTCTTGGCATCATTCTTTGCATCATTCTTGGCATCATTCTTGGCATCATTCTTGCCATAATTCTTGGCATAATTCTTGGCATCATTCTTGGCATCATTTTTTGGCATCATTCGTGGCATCATTCTTGGCATCATTCTTGGCATCATTCTTGGCATCATTCTTGGCATCATTCTTAGCATCATTCTTGGCATCATTCTAGGCATCATTTTTGGCATCATTCTTGTCATCATTCTTGGCATCCTTCTTGGCATAATTCTTGGCATCATTCTTGGCATCATTCTTGGCATCATTCTTGGCATCATTCTTGGCATCATTCTTGGCATCATTCTTGGCATCATTCTTGGCATCATTCTTGGCATCATTCTTGGCATCATTCTTGGCATCATTCTTGGCATCATTCTTGGCATCATTCTTGGCATAATTCTTGGCATCATTCTTGGCATCATTCTTGGCATCATTCTTGGCATCATTCTTGGCATCATTCTTGGCATCATTCTTGGCATCATTCTTGGCATCATTCTTGGCATCATTCTTGGCATCATTCTTGGCATCATTCTTGGCATCATTCTTGGCATCATTCTTGGCATCATTCTTGGCATCATTCTTGGCATCATTCTTGGCATCATTCTTGGCATCATTCTTGGCATCATTCTTGGCATCATTCTTGGCATCATTCTTGGCATCATTCTTGGCATCATTCTTGGCATCATTCTTGGCATCATTCTTGGCATCATTCTTGGCATCATTCTTGGCATCATTCTTGGCATCATTCTTGGCATCATTCGTGGCATCATTCTTGGCATCATTCTTGGCATCATTCTTGGCATCATTCTTGGCATCATTCTTGGCATCATTCTTGGCATCATTCTTGGCATCATTCTTGTCATCATTCTTGGCATCATTCTTGGCATCATTCTTGGCATCATTCTTGGCATCATTCTTGGCATCATTCTTGGCATCATTCTTGTCATCATTCTTGTCATCATTCTTGGCATCATTCTTGGCATCATTCTTGGCATCATTCTTGGCATCATTCTAGGCATAATTCTTGGCATCATTCTTGGCATCATTCTTGTCATCATTCTTGGCATCATTCTTGGCATCATTCTTGGCATCATTCTTGTCATCATTCTTGTCATCATTCTTGGCATCATTCTTGGCATCATTCTTGGCATCATTCTTGTCATCATTCTTGGCATCATTCTTGTCATCATTCTTGGCATCATTCTTGGCATCATTCTTGGCATCATTCTTGGTATCATTCTAGGCATAATTCTTGGCATCATTCTTGGCATCATTCTTGTCATCATTCTTGGCATCATTCTTGGCATCATTCTTGGCATCATTCTTGTCATCATTCTTGTCATCATTCTTGGCATCATTCTTGGCATCATTCTTGGCATCATTCTTGTCATCATTCTTGTCATCATTCTTGGCATCATTCTTGGCATCATTCTTGGCATCATTCTTGGCATCATTCTTGGCATCATTCTTGGCATCATTCTTGGCATCATTCTTGGCATCATTCTTGGCATCATTCTAGGCATCATTCTTGGCATCATTCTTGGCATCATTCTTGGCATCATTCTAGGCATCATTCTTGGCATCATTCTTGGCATCATTCTTGGCATCATTCTTGGCATCATTCTTGGCATCATTCTTGGCATCATTCTTGGCATCATTCTTGGCATCATTCTTGGCATCATTCTTGGCATCATTCTTGGCATCATTCTTGTCATCATTCTTGTCATCATTCTTGGCATCATTCTTGGCATCATTCTTGGCATCATTCTTGGCATCATTCTAGGCATAATTCTTGGCATCATTCTTGGCATCATTCTTGTCATCATTCTTGGCATCATTCTTGGCATCATTCTTGGCATCATTCTTGTCATCATTCTTGGCATCATTCTTGGCATCATTCTTGGCATCATTCTTGTCATCATTCTTGGCATCATTCTTGTCATCATTCTTGGCATCATTCTTGGCATCATTCTTGGCATCATTCTTGGTATCATTCTAGGCATAATTCTTGGCATCATTCTTGGCATCATTCTTGGCATCATTCTTGGCATCATTCTTGGCATCATTCTTGGCATCATTCTTGTCATCATTCTTGGCATCATTCTTGGCATCATTCTTGGCATCATTCTTGTCATCATTCTTGTCATCATTCTTGTCATCATTCTTGGCATCATTCTTGGCATCATTCTTGGCATCATTCTTGGCATCATTCTTGGCATCATTCTTGGCATCATTCTAGGCATCATTCTTGGCATCATTCTTGGCATCATTCTAGGCATCATTCTTGGCATCATTCTTGGCATCATTCTTATCTTATCTATAGCATTATTTATAGACACCCCTTACATAAGTTTATTGAGTCCTACGTTTATCCATTGTTTATGTCAAGTCTTACATTTTTATTTGAGTTTTAAATGTTGATAGATTGTTGGTTTTCCTCGTTTGATCAGGCAACCCATTCCACGTCTGAATTCCGGACGGAAGGGAGGAGAATTTTTTAGTGTTTGATGTTCCATACAGAATATAAAAATAGATTTTATAACTATGTCTATCTGAGGGTTGTATTAGATTATCTTTGGTCTATACCGTGTATACCTGAGAGAATATTCTCTCAACGCAGGCAGAAGAGAATGGTATAGCTGTTAAGTTTGTCATAAAGTCTAGTAAAATTGAACAGTTTGGCTCATTCCAGCTGTTTTATCTTGTACCAGAATTGTTCAGATGACACCGCAGCAGCGCCACCTTTCAAATGTCAAAGCGCTATAGATATCATAAGGGACTGTCCATAAATTGCGCGACAGAAAGGTTGTTCAATATAATGCGCGGCCTTACACTCTATCTCAAAAAATAACATGATACATAGGAATAAAAAAAATAATCTAAAAAATCAATAATTTCATTACGGTACATGCGATCGATCTGAAATTTTGATACATCGTTTTTATCATCGGTACAAAACTGCCTGCAAAATTTCAGCTCGCTAGTTTACGAGGAAGTGGGTTAAAAATTGATCCAAAGTTTTGGCGACAAGCAAGGGTGCAAGCGTTCAAGGGTGCAAGCAAGCAGACACCACGAGTTAATATAAAGGATTAATTATTTTTTTTAAACGTAAAAAACCAAGTTTTTGACTATAAATCCTTTATGTACGAGAAGTAACTAAAAGAATGTTCATTATAATACGCAGCGCAAGACCATCCAAAAATACAAAATTGTAGTTGTGTCGTAAAACATGTTTAATATAATGCGCACCGATCAGGAATATGTTTATAAAAAGTGTTGTCAATAAAATACGCACCTTATTGCGCGACAGAAAGTTTGTTCAATATAATGCGCACCCTTACACTCTATCTCAAAAAATAACATGATACATAGGAATAAAAAAATAATCTAAAAATCAATAATTTAATTACGGTACATGTGATCGATCTGACATTTTGATACATTGTTTTTATCATCGGTACGAAACTGCCTGCAAAATTTCAGCTCGCTAGTTTACGAGGAAGTGGGTTAAAAATTGATCCAAAGTTTTGGCCAAAAGGGTGCAAGGGTTCAAGGGTGCAAGCAAGCAACCAGACACCACGAGATAATATAAAGGATTTAAAAAGTGATTTGAAACATGCTCATTTTCAAATAGAAAATACGGCTTTTATGGGGGGTGGGGGCGGCAAAGCTTTGTGACGTCATATTGAAGAAAGAAAAAAAAGGGGGGGGGTCCAACTTTATGAGTGACAACGTAAGACGAGTGGAGGAGGGGGTGAACAAGTCGGCCAAAATCACGTGACGTCATTTATGGACATATTTACTTTTTTAAAAAATATAAAATATATAGATAATGGCTATTTTTAAAATAAAAAACCTGGAAACCTAGATAAGGTCGAAAAAACCTAGATCTAGGTTGAAAAACCTAGCGCTGGCACCACTGATCATGTCTAAAAGAAATTCCCTGTGAGGGGAGGTTATTCTTCAATACTTAAACAACTATTAATCATCACGACCTCCCTTAGCGACTTAGCGTAGCAGACGATGCATCCCATCAAGACTAGCCATTGAAAATTACGGGTACCAATTAACTTTGTGTCGATTTGCTTTTTCTTTTATTAAATATATTTTTTAAAACAAAAAAAAAGACACAATGCCGAAATTACGAGGAAATAAAAGAAAGACAGAAGGTACGATTTTTGCCTTTCGAAAGAGTTTTTTGAAAGAGTAGATTTCATTTATCATTTAGTTCTAGTGTATATAGTATATAATAATTCATATATCAATCAATATATTAAAAAAACTATACGCTTTACTCTTTAAAAAAAACACCACCAATGTCAACTTTCTATCATTTGTAGAGTTATATTTTTTTTATCCACTTTTAAAAAAATATTTTTGCGTCATTGCCCTCATACTTAGAATATATAATATTTTACCATGAAAACTTGTGACTAACTTTAAAAAAATATTATAATGATATAAATGATATATTTTCATGATTTACTTTCACTTGTACTTGAGCTGTGCAATATCATGTACTGGTAGCTGAAAAGCCTATAAATATCTTTAAATCTAAATAAAAAAATCTTGAATCAAACGTCTATTTCCTTTTTTTAATATTTAATTATTTAATGTATTACAATAAATAACATTTATTATTTTAAAGATTATTAGAAATGTGCATATAATTTGAAATATTTGTTGATGCTGTTAACTATTATGAAAGTGAGTCTTATTTTATTATTTCAAAAAATATTAGTGAAAAATGATATATTAAATTAAATTTATATAATAATCTACCTTTATAACTTAAGCTAACTCAATTGATTTCATTTCTCATACAATATCAGACCCACTTTAGCTACTGTAAATATTGTAGTCAATTTTATACCAATATCATCAAAATTCATTATTTAAATTAGTTATTACCAAATTTGGGGAAACTATAATAATAAAAACGTTCAAGTTCAAGGAGTATGTATTAATCTTAAGTAATTCTGTAAATATTTACTGATTCTGTAAAATTTGAAGTATATCATGAAGATTTTTTGCCATTTCTTTGCAGATGATAATGATAATCAAGGAATAGCAAGACCTAAAGCCAAAGTAAAACATGGAAAACAAGCAAAAACCTCTGCCCCTGAGGATATGCATGAGCTAGAGTGAAGATATTTTCAATTCCTATTTATGAATGTCATAGTTTATAAATTTAGATGCTAAAACAAGATTTTATTATAGTATTTTAATAATACAATAATGCAACATATGAATTGCTCAGTTTTGTATTTATATTAAATTATATATTTGCTGTTTTTTTTTACTTTCTGCATTTCAAAATACTTATTTATCATAAAATATGTTATGATGGTTTAATTTTTTTTTATACTCTGTTTTTCTTTTTTAGTTTGGTGAAAGTCCAAAAAGATGGCAGTAACTCCAATACAAGTGAAGTAGTGGAGCAAGAGAAAGAGATCACACAAGAAAGTCCACCCCAAGTGAATGATAGCATGACATGTGCTGTCATTGAGAGCAGTGGCCTTGACACTCATAGTATACCTGAGAACCACCATAGCTCATTTAGTGCAACACATTCGGAGAAGATCCATTCAGAATCAAATCAGCATAATGATAAGCAACGTATGGAAATCGATGATTACAAAGAAAATGGTTCACCAAAGATTGGTTCACCAGTTGAATTTACTCATGAGACTGGACCTTTGCTTAGTGAGACAGACATAAAAGAAAAGATCTTGACTTTAAATAGTGATATTCATTCTGAAGAAAAAATAATGGCTACAGAAAATGTTGATGATGTTCAAATCATGGAGGCCACAGAAAATGTTGATGATGTTCAAATCAAAGAGGCCACAGAAAATGTTGATGTTCAAATCAAAGAGGCCACAGAAAATGTTGATGATGTTCAAATCAAAGAGGCCACAGAAAATGTTGATGATGTTCAAATCATGGAGCCCACTTGCAGTTTACCTTTATTAATAAATGATCAAAGTCCTCAAGAAAACCACACCAATGAAAAAGAGATAGTTTTGATGGAAAAAGATAAGGACCTGTGTAATATAGATGAAGAAAAACTTAGCAGTGATGTAGCAGAAGGGCCAGGACTGCTAAAAGAATCAGGCAAAATGATAGATGAACCAATGACAGTTCATTTGCAGCCACCTGATGCCTACACTTTAGATCAAAAGGAATTCTTGGAAAAAGAAAATATAGGTGTTGAAAGGGAGAAAAGTAAATTAACAGAATATCCTTCAATGCTTAATAAGCAAGAGGATTTAATTGGACAAACAGGTGGAAAAAGTGTTAAATGTCCAGATCAATGTGACAGGAATTTTCAAGACTTGAATGGAAATTTGGATTCAAATAACCTGATCCCACAACAAATAAATGAGACAAAGGATAAACAAAAGGATATCCTATTAGAAAATCAAACAACTCTTCGAAAGGTCGAAGTTAATAGTAACTCGGAAAATGTATGTTCTGGTGAAAAAAATCAACAGTCTTGTGTAAATTTAGACAGAAATTCTGGGGAAAAAACTGCAGAGGTCCTCAATACAAACGTACAAGAAACTGGGACGAGTAGCATGGAAACCGGAGAGCTAATCAAAAACCTTGCCGAAATTAAAGATAATGATGATTCTACCAACACACAGCCCTTTGAATTAAATCTCATGGAGAGTGAAATTGAGAAGCTCACTCAAGAAGAAGCAATAGAAAAGTGCAGTGATAAACAACAACTTGGAGATGAATCTCAAGTGCATTTAGATGAGCCCCCAGTTTCAGAGGCAGAAGTCCCCAAATTCCCTAATGTGACCCCAGTTTCAGAGGCAGAATTCCCCAAATTCCCTAATGTGCCCCCAGTTTCAGAGGCAGAATTCCCCAAATTCCCTAATGTGCCCCCAGTTCCAGAGGCAGAATTCCCCAAATTCCCTAATGTGCCCCCAGTTTCAGAGGCAGAATTCCCCAAATTCCCTAAACTGTCTTTTATTGAACCTAGCGTACAATCTCCTGAACTTGGTCAAAATGAAAATGTTGAAAGCAAAAGTAGTACAGATGATAATAATGTCTTGTCGATGAAATCTGTTGAACTGTCCGAGTCCCAACTGTGTCAGTTAGTGTCCGATGACAACTTTGACATGAGCATTTTAGATGATGAGCAGCTTCAAGAGGCCGAGGAAGATATGGCTTTCAGAGAGTCTCTTAACAACGGCAAAGCCCGGGCTACGGAGAAGATAGATAAGATGATAACTGAAGGGGAACAAAAGGTTGAGCAAATAACAGGTGAGCTCTCACTGATCAACAAACAGCTCTTGAAGATGAAACGAAGGATAGAGATGGCCCATCAGATAGCTGCACAGGTGCCTGCACCGATAGACAACAGGTCAAGGATCAACTCGCTGGGAAAGTTTGGATTTTTTAAATGAGACAAGGTGCCTTTGATACTGAAATTATAATTGTAATTTGTTTTCTCACATCTGTAACTGGTCATTTAAAGTATGACATTCCATTTTAAGGACTGTGAGCTCAGCTGTTATTTGGTTTATTAAAGTTTTCATTGGTTTATGTTTGTGGTTTTAGTTTAGGTTATTTGTGTCAAAGAAATTTTTCTATGAATTAGTGTTTAAGTTTATGTTTTGATTTTAACCATAAATAAAATACTATAATTAATTCTTTGTTATTTTATATTTTCTTAATCTTTTTAGCAGGCAGACTTTTTGCCATTTCATTGTTCTAAGCTAGTGATATTTATTTTATTTTTACAAAACATATTGGCTAATGCGCTCATTTTGATATTTAAAATCAATTCTATTTCAATGTCTATTTAGGTACAGATTCTAAAAATGTTTGTTGTTTTTATCCCACTTGGTTGTCTGAACAAATGCCTGTTTCATTATTTTTCCTTCATTAAGACGAAGCTTATAATAATAACTCTGGCTTTTTTTTAATGGACATATTGTATATGGTCTGTACAAATTAAACTTGTCAATAGCTCCATAAGAAACAAATACTAATAAAAGAAGACATAGAGACCTAATTAAGTCATACAAATTTATTTACACTCAAATAACAATATCAAAGCTTAGAATTAGAATTTATGTAACACCTCATTGTCCTCAAGCCAGATCAAAATCATCTCGCTGAAATTGAAAAGATAAATGAAAATTTGTAATTAATTAAACATAACAAACATGTAACATTGTAAGCAAGAAGAAAACAATATGATTAAAAATTTAACGTAGTTCAATAATTTCAAGCATATTTTAACATTTTATTATAGCATTAGTATGACTATTAGTATGACTATTAGTAGTATGACTATAATCATTGACAAAAAAAGGAAACCTAAACTTACAACATCATTGTATTCTTGAACTTGCTTTTTAATCTTTGATGTATCCTTCCATGAAACAAAGTCCTCCATGCCTCTGCATGACAAATACACTCATTATTATATTTATATTGTTCTTTTGAAAATAAAAGTGGCACATTTATTTGTTCATAATTATCTAGCAGCAATGTGCTCTTCTTTGCAATCATTATATTATATTAACATTCTGGAGATAAATACTTCATGATTATTAGGCGTAAAGTATAAATTATAAACAAATCAAAGCTTTTAAAAACAATAACATTTTTCTGCATTTACAAACGTCAAATACTCCAATAAAGAATAGCCTGGCTCTGTAGCATAAACACTATGAGTCACAATTGTTTTTGTTGTAATTCAGAAGCAGTGTTGTTCCATGAAAATATTACATGTAAATAAAATAAAATATTCTAACCTTGTCACAAGATATGCTGGGTCATCTATGACATTTGGGCCCACTCTGACATCTTGAGCATGTTAAGGAACAATTACACTGATGGCAAAGCTATAATGGCCAAATTAGAACTAGAAGAAAATACCGTTACATTTAAATAAAACATGGGTTTAAGTCAAAGAAATGTTTTAAAATATGCAAAGTTTAGAGAACAATAAATGTTTTATCTAAGAACTACAAGTTATTTGAATGGCTGATGTCCAATTAACTTCCATCTTTCAATTTATTTTTTCTGACAATCTGAATAGTAAAAGTAAAATAAACACATCTACACAGATACAGTGATAAAATAATGTAACTCTGTAACTATTTTTTAAATTCATCAGTTATATCCCTTTAACGCTAAACCTTGCCAAAAGGATACGCCCCTGTTCAATAAAAGTTGTAGCAGCTTTCAGAGTCTCTGCCATGTGGTTCCTCACCATTAGAACTGGCAGCCTCCGCCTGTGGAAGATTCACATTTCATCACGTCATCTATACATGAGCTGTTCGTTTATTTAGAGGACATTTACTCAAATTTTAAATAGACAAGGACCACAGAATAGATCAGCCAATAAAATGGCATGACTTTTCAACACCTGTCTATCTCCGTGGAACAAGACAACTGTACAAACGCATGTACATTTAATGATTATTATTTTTTATTTGAGATTTTCAACTGTATGTATATAGAACCAAACGAGGATGAGTTCCAATGTGTATGATATGCCCCATTGGTTATTTAGACCGAGGAAAAAAAAGGAGGGGGGGGGGTTCCATGTTAAATGTTTGAAGTCTATAATCCCTACTACCACAGCACAACATTGTGCGTGGCATGTGATTGTGTCATGCCTCGTGTTACATGGGATTGTTACAGACCATATACCCACCTGCAGAAGGACGATGCCATGACTCTGTCGGCCAGCTTCAGACTTCGTTTGGTTGGAATCAGCCCCATGTTGAAACTGAAACGAAAGTGATAAAACAAACAACACAATTACGTTTAACTCTGGTCTTAGGAACAAATCATTGTCTATAGTGGAGCTCTCTCTCGTGAAACTCTTTCTTAAACTAATTCGTACATTAATAGGTCATGACTAAATTTACAACAGTTTTTTGACGGCTGTTTGCATGTCAAAAAAAACAAACAAAAAACAACTTATAAGAAGCATAACAATTAAAAAAACATTAAATCTTATTTACCTTATTCACACAAATTAAACGTAGCTTATGTACACTGTAATGTCGCTAGATGTTGTAGTTAGGATATGAATGTTTTACACTGAATGTATTGTTAATTATATGTGTGTTACTATTTTCGTGCGAAGCGCTGTGAGCCCAGCTGCTTGCTGGGGTACTGCGCTACATAAATTATAAATTTATTATTATAATTATTCAAGTTAATGACTAACAAATTGAAATTATAAAATTATAACTTTTTCTCTTGTAAAAAGAGATTTTAAAAAATGTATAAAAAATTAGTGAATAATTGTAACCTATATAAAAAATTATCATTTTTTAATTAAAAAAATATTAAAAAAAAACAAGCAAGCAAACAAACAAACTCAAGTCACTTCTGGGAGGTATTTTATTATTTTTTGGTGTTAAAGTTAAATGTACGGTATCATTTAAAAAAACGCATTATCTTGGACAATGATGTCAAAAATATTCGCCGCCGTGAATTTTCCCAGGTAGTTGCAGAATGGAAACTTAGGTGTGTGTGTGTGTGTGTGTGTGTGTGTGACTTTACACGCATCGACGACCTTCTGCTCGAGACTTGAGTGAAACTCCCCCTCACAAGCCTATAGTCTTACCATAGGTCTTACCACTTCCTGCTACATCTCTTCCCATGGACTATCACATTACCAGCGGGGATCAACACCTCCATCCCCCACGCCCCCCTGCCCCCACACAAACACACGAACATAAACGTGTTCAACAAAACAATGGCATCATTTGAGACCTGTCTGCGGAAAGAGATCTCATCCAAGTGTGTAATTCTAACTGAATTTTGAACAAGGGATTCCCAACATATTTTCTAATGAATAACTATTATTACGACTGCGTTACTAAAAACAGCTACACGTAACGTTAAGTCGCATTTCTTCAGACGGGCCGTAAGAGATAAAGGAAACAATATCACGAAAACCCAACGACAAACACAATGCTTCCCAATTTAGCGAGCTGCCCTCAAATATTTACGGTTATACGATTAAAACCATGTAGAAAGATTCATCTTAATAATCATTTCACCAGTTCCAACGATGTCAATGAAACAATAATTACCAGCTCACATACGGCCGCGTGGTTTATTAAAGGATGTCACAATATCCCATTCCCCCCCCCCACCTGCCCCCCCCCCATTCAAACCCCAGATGTTTTCAAGAGATCGTAAAGTCGATGAGGGGTTAATTTGTATACAGGAAATGTCTCGGTACGAGGGTATCATGGGGTGGGCGGTAAACACAACGGATGGGTCAATGGCAGCAGGTGGGACGTGTGGGTCGATTGTGGGTTGCTACGAGGCGGGTGGTTGTCAGCAACAAGTGGACGAAGAGATGATGGTGGCAAAAGAGTGTGGGGATGGTATGGTACTTGTAAGTGGTGGATGGTGGCAAGAATCTACGGATATTTGGATGGGGGCAAGAATCTACGGATATTTGGATGGTGGCAAGAATCTACGGATATTTGGATGGTGGCTAGAATCTACGGATATTTGGATGGTGGCAAGAATCTACGGATATTTGGATGGTGGCAAGAATCTACGGATATTTGGATGGTGGCAAGAATCTACGGATATTTGGATGGTGGCAAGAATCTACGGATATTTGGATGGTGGCAAGCAATGATCCCGTTGTGAAAAAAAACAAAAACAACTCGTGTTCAAAGTTGCAGAGCATCAAAGCAAAACAAAAAATTTACACCTCACAATCACAGATATTATATTATCCTTTTTGCGCGGTATTTCAAAACTGCTGCGCGGCGTCGTTAGGATATCTGCGCGGCCGCGCAGCCTAAAGGGAACACTGGTGGCAAGAGTGTAGGGATGTACTTGTAAGTGGTGGATAGTGGCGAGTATAGACGGATATTTGGATGGACGGATGGGGTGGATATTAAAAAATAGAGGGAGAATCACTGCCAGGGTCGGTGTACCCTTTAAAACATCAACCAAATCAACGGTCCATTTCCACACAAAAAAATTAATGAAAGTAGACAAAAACAAAGGTCAAAGGTCATGGCATTGGTAAGAAAAAGTGATGAGGCGGGAGAAGAAAAAAAAGATTCTCAAATCATAGAACAAAAACTAAGAGATTCGTTCAGTGATAGCCTAAATGATATTAAATGTTGAGGTGAATGCCGCGCAAATTGTTGTTCGGGGAAGATGAATAATTGAATCGCTCGTGTGGGTTCTACGTGTGGACACTGCGGAGACAATAGGGTAGCGACGGGTGCAGAGCTTCGAGGTGTTCAGGTCTAAAGACGACTGGCCATGACATTGCTGTGGTATAGAGAGGATTCATAGCAAGCAGACGACAGAGGCAGCCGAACCGCTGGTCGACTTTCACCCTCGCCACCAGGACAGTACTGACACAAACAGGCCCGCCTGACGATATTGCCGTAAATTGTCATTGCGCCATGTATACCTGTCAGCGACATACGGGGGGTCACGGCGACCCTCACGCTGCCTCGAGTGCTGCCTTGTCTGGCTCTTAAATAATTTAACGCAACCCGAAAAAAAAATATTAAAAAAATTTGGCCTGACAAAATTACTTTTTGAAAAGGAAAAAAAAAGAAAGTAGGCCAGCCGGGGTCGAAACCCCCCGAATGTTTGAGCATGAGTCAAGACTTGGCCACGCTGGTAGCCGGCCTCGGGAAGTGTGGGAAAGTCTACCGGAGACCGCGCTTCAGTACCGCCAGTACCTGTAATGTACATTGGTGTAACGCTTATCTGCAGTGGCGGGGCGGCGATGTTGTAATGGGGGTACAGGAGGGGGATGGGCGGGCTGGTGACTCAGGCCCAGTTTGATGGATCAAAACACTGAGGCTTGGATTTTATACTTGACTGCAATCAGGCTAGCGGGTAGGTAATAAGAAAGATTCTATACTTGACTGCAATCAGGCTAGCGGGTAGGTAATCAGAAAGATTTTATACTTGACTGCAATCAGGCTAGCGGGTAGGTAATAAGAAAGATTCTATACTTGACTGCAATCAGGCTAGCGGGTAGGTAATAAGAAAGCAGCGAAGGATGAGCCTGATATGCTGGGTGGAACTATGACGTGAAGCCATTTAGTTAAGCTGAGACCAATGTTCCCTCTAAGGTTCGTTGGTCCGCGTGCAGAGTAATAAAAACTCGTGTGCAAAGTTGCGCAGCATCCATGTTTTTTTAGCATTACTTTACTAAAGTTGCTGCGCGGTAAATCTTAAGTGCTGCTCGGCGACGGTTAGATGTCTGCAAGGCCTTGCAGCTTAAGGGGAACGTAGGCTGTAACCATGCGGCATCAGCTGATCGGAGAAAATTCAATTTCGGCACGCCTCATAGCGGAAAACAATGTAATTATTGGAAAAGTTCATTACATTGATTTTTAATGCGTGTGTACATTAAAAAAAAATTAAATAAAATGAAACGAATTTATAAATTTAAGTTTAAGATTATTTTTAAAAAAATAAGAAAACTTATAATAATACATTGTATTACCCCCCCCCCACCAAACCCCGAAGATGAGTTACGCCACTGGGCGAACGTGTTACAATAACGATGTATACCGGTAATGTCTTTTACAGACGGGACTGTTTCTACTAAGACACTGATGGGGAGAGAATCGTTATACAGAACATTAGCACCTCCTGGATGGTCTGAGTGTAGCTGTGGATGGTATGAGTGTAGCTGTGGATGGTATGAGTGTAGCTGTGGATGGTATGAGTGTAGCTGTGGATGGTATGAGTGTAGCTGTGGATGGTCTGAGTGTAGCTGTGGATGGTCTGAGTGTAGCTGTGGATGGTCTGAGTGTAGCTGTGGATGGTATGAGTGTAGCGGAATAGGACGTGGTGCTAGTAAGACATGGTGCTAGTAAAACGAGGTGCTTGTAAGACATGGTGCTAGTAAGACGAGGTGCTTGTAAGACATGGTGCTAGTAAGACGTGGTGCTTGTAACAAATGGTGCTAGTAAGAAATGGTGATAGTGAGGCATCGTGTTAGTAAGACATGGTGCTAGAAAGAGATGGTGATATTAATACATGGTGAGTGTAAAACATGGTGCTAATAAAACAAACCCGTAAAAACAAAGTTTTTGACTATAAATCCCTTATATATGAGACATAACTAACAGTATTGATTATTTTCAAACATTTACAGACTGAATCTGTCTTAACTCAACTTTGCATCATAACCCTAGTGGGGGGAGGGGTGGGTGGGGGGAGGGGTGGGTGGGGGGAGGGGGGAAAAGTCCGGTCACCGATTCGCTTGACCGAGCTCAGAGCGACACGTAAAATGTAAACAAAAGCGCACCGTCGTTTCGTTGGGTCGCCTCAATGCTCAAACTTTCACGTGGCAAAAAAACAATAACAAATCGTGATTTTAAATTACATACCTCATATAAGGATAAACTAAAAATGCATTAATTTAATTACGGTACGTTCGATCGATCTGAAATTTTGATACGATGCATTGTTAGGTAAGACGGGTCCGTGTGCCAAATTTCAGTTCGATCGGATCATTGGAAGTGGGTCATTTTTGACTTCTGTTTTTCCGCCCGCCGAGCCCATGAGATGATGAGAGAGAGACAGACAGAGAGAGACGGCCGCGAAGTTAATATAAGGGATTTAAAAAACCCGTAAAAACAAAGTTTTTGACTATAAATCCCTTATATATGAGACATAACTAACAGTATTGATTATTTTCAAACATTTACAGACTGAATCTGTCTTAACACAAGTTTGCTTCATAACCCTAGGGGGGGAGGGGTGGGGGGAGGGGTGGGGGGAGGGGTGTGGGGAGGGGGAGAGGGGAAAAGTCTGGTCACCGATTCGCTTGACCGAGCTCAGAGTGACACGTAAAATGTAAACAAAAGCGCACCGTCGTTTCGTTGGGTCGCCTCAATGCTCAAACTTTCACGTGGCAAAAAAAACAATAACAAATCGTGATTTTAAATTACATACCTCATATAAGGATAAACTAAAAATGCATTAATTTAATTACGGTACGTTCGATCGATCTGAAATTTTGATACGATGCATTGTTAGGTAAGACGGGTCCGTGTGCCAAATTTCAGTTCGATCGGATCATTGGAAGTGGGTCATTTTTGACTTCTGTTTTTCCGCCCGCCGAGCCCATGAGATGATGAGAGAGAGACAGAGAGAGACGGCGGTGAAGTTAATATAAGGGATTTAATAAAACAAACCCGTAAAAACAAAGTTTTTGACTATAAATCCCTTATATATGAGACATAACTAACAGTATTGATTATTTTCAAACATTTACAGACTGAATCTGTCTTAACACAAGTTTGCTTCATAACCCTAGGGGGGAGGGGTGGGGGGAGGGGTGGGGGGGAGGGGTGTGGGGAGGGGGAGAGGGGAAAAGTCTGGTCACCGATTCGCTTGACCGAGCTCAGAGTGACACGTAAAATGTAAACAAAAGCGCACCGTCGTTTCGTTGGGTCGCCTCAATGCTCAAACTTTCACGTGGCAAAAAAACAATAACAAATCGTGATTTTAAATTACATACCTCATATAAGGATAAACTAAAAATGCATTAATTTAATTACGGTACGTTCGATCGATCTGAAATTTTGATACGATGCATTGTTAGGTAAGACGGGTCCGTGTGCCAAATTTCAGTTCGATCGGATCATTGGAAGTGGGTCATTTTTGACTTCTGTTTTTCCGCCCGCCGAGCCCATGAGATGATGAGAGAGAGACAGACAGAGAGAGACGGCCGCGAAGTTAATATAAGGGATTTAAAAAGAGAAGGTGCTAGTAAGACCCGGTGCTAGAAAAAAAAAGTGCTAGTAAGAGAAAGTCCATAGGAGGAGGCTGTCATTAGAAGCAGGTCCAATAGGAGGAGGCTGTCATTAGAAGAAGGTCCAATAGGATGAGGCTGTCATTAGAAGAAGGTCCAATAAGAAGAGGCTATCATTAGAAGAAGGTCCAATAAGAAGAGGCTGGCATTAGAAGAAGGTCCAATAGGAAGAGGCTGGCATTAGAAGAAGGTACAATAGGAGCAGGCTGTCATTAGAAGAAGGTCCAATAGGAGCAGGCTGTCATTAGAAGAAGGTCCAATAGGAGCAGGCTGACATTAGAAGAAGGTCCAATAGGAGGAGGCTGTCATTAGAAGAAGGTCCAATAGGGGCAGGCTGTCATTAGAAAAAGGTCCAATAGGAGCAGGCTGTCATTAGAAGAATGTCCAATAGGAGCAGGCTGTCATTAGAAGAAGGTCCAATAGGAGCAGGCTGTCTTAAGAAGAAGGTCCAATAGGAGCAGGCTGTCTTAAGAAGAAGGTCCAATAGGAGCAGGCTGTCTTAAGAAGAAGGTCCTAGAGAGATGAGAGACAAGCATCTGCCATCACGGACCAGTGGACAGCGATGCCTGCACCCGTCACGTCCAGCAGATCACGTGCTCAGATTAACCTCCCTCGTCTGCTGACCACTTCCAAATAATCCATGTGATGACCCACTCACCAACTGGAACTGATAGTGGGAGACGTCTGAAATTAGGGCGTGGAGGGGAGGCGGGGCTGAAGTATTAGTCTCGGGGGAATTACATTCAGTACAGGAGGGGGGGGCGAGAAATATGCTCGTGAGACAGATAAGAACGGCGCCCTTGGAGGCGCAAAGGAGTGGGGAGGGGGGAGTCGGAGGATCAGTTTCCATATTTCCCGTTTGTGTATTATAGGTGTTGGGCGGGTGGATCAAGGGGAGACAATGCGTGTAATACAAGTTCCGTTGGTTGGTTGGTTGGCTTTCCTTATGTCTCGTGAGACGATGGAAGATTCTGTGCTCCTGTGGGATCCTCGCGCATGGCCCTGCAGCTTCTGCTGTGGCTGTACAAGCCCACTCGCGAATGGCAGCCTTTGCTGCACTTCTGGCACTGAAAGGCAGCACCTGTGGTTGTCTGATTAGCTCTCCTTTTCCTCTTTTGGCGGTCCAACTCTGCGACCTGTCGCAGGTCTCTTTCTCCTGCTTCTAGCCTGGCAGTCAACGATTGTCTCCATCTGTGTCTGTCCCCAGCGAGTTCCTCCCAGCCATTTATGTCGATGCCAATAGCTTTGAGGTCTCTCTTGCAGACATCTTTGAAACGGAGGTGAGGCCGGTCTGTAGTTCTGTAGCGAGTCAGTTATTGTTGTATTCAGAGACAGGTCAGTCGGGCAGGTAGGATGGTGCGGTCAGTTATTGTATTCAGAGACAGGCCAGTCGGGCTGGTGGGACGGTGCGGTCAAGCGTACAAATACAATGGTATAACTACCGTCTTATAAACGCAATCTTTTAAATACAATATTATTGATACAATCGTATAATTACAGTATAATACAATCCTATAAATGCAATCTTTAAAATACAATCTTTTATGTATTAATAATATGTTTAGGAAGTATAAAGACAGTCAGTGTCAGTCAGACCATTGTAGAGCAATGCTGCACCTAAACAACCTGGCTAAATAAATGATTTATTGTTCATAGGCATAGGTAGCTATCATTTTTGAAACCATTTTGTGTGTGCGAGTAAGTGTATATATACAGCTCTATAAGTACCCACTTTCACAACACACATATTGGGTCACAGTTATATAACACACGTATTGGGCCACAGTTATATAACACACGTATTGGGTCACAGTTATATAACACACGTATTGGGTCACAGTTATATAACACACGTATTGGGTCACAGTTATATAACACAAATGTTGGGTCACAGTTATATAACACACGTATTGGGTCACAGTTATATAACACACGTATTGGGCCACAGTTATATAACACACGTATTGGGTCACAGTTATATAACACACGTATTGGGTCACAGTTATATAACACACGTATTGGGCCACAGTTATATAACACACGTATTGGGTCACAGTTATATAACACACGTATTGGGTCACAGTTATATAACACAAATGTTGGGTCACAGTTATATAACACACGTATTGGGTCACAGTTATATAACACACGTATTGGGTCACAGTTATATAACACACGTATTGGGCCACAGTTATATAACACACGTATTGGGTCACAGTTATATAACACACGTATTGGGCCACAGTTATATAACACAAATGTTGGGTCACAGTTATATAACACAAATGTTGGGTCACAGTTATATAACACACGTATTGGGTCACAGTTATATAACACACGTATTGGGCCACAGTTATATAACACACGTATTGGGTCACAGTTATATAACACACGTATTGGGCCACAGTTATATAACACAAATGTTGGGTCACAGTTATATAACACAAATGTTGGGTCACAGTTATATAACACACGTATTGGGTCACAGTTATATAACACACGTATTGGGCACAGTTATATAACACAAATGTTGGGTCACAGTTATATAACACACGTATTGGGTCACAGTTATATAACACACGTATTGGGTCACAGTTATATAACACACGTATTGGGTCACAGTTATATAACACACGTATTGGGTCACAGTTATATAACACACGTATTGGGTCACAGTTATATAACACACGTATTGGGTCACAGTTATATAACACACGTATTGGGTCACAGTTATATAACACAAATGTTGGGTCACAGTTATATAACACAAATGTTGGGTCACAGTTATATAACACACGTATTGGGTCACAGTTATATAACACACGTATTGGGTCACAGTTATATAACACAAATGTTGGGTCACAGTTATATAACACACGTATTGGGTCACAGTTATATAACACAAATGTTGGGTCACAGTTATATAACACACGTATTGGGTCACAGTTATATAACACACGTATTGGGTCACAGTTATATAACACAAATGTTGGGTCACAGTTATATAACACACGTATTGGGTCACAGTTATATAACACACGTATTGGGTCACAGTTATATAACACACGTATTGGGTCACAGTTATATAACACACGTATTGGGTCACAGTTATATAACACACGTATTGGGTCACAGTTATATAACACACGTATTGGGTCACAGTTATATAACACACGTATTGGGTCACAGTTATATAACACACGTATTGGGTCACAGTTATATAACACAAATGTTGGGTCACAGTTATATAACACACGTATTGGGTCACAGTTATATAACACACGTATTGGGTCACAGTTATATAACACACGTATTGGGTCACAGTTATATAACACACGTATTGGGTCACAGTTATATAACACAAATGTTGGGTCACAGTTATATAACACACGTATTGGGTCACAGTTATATAACACACGTATTGGGTCACAGTTATATAACACACGTATTGGGTCACGTTATATAACACAAATGTTGGGTCACAGTTATATAACACACGTATTGGGTCACAGTTATATAACACACGTATTGGGTCACAGTTATATAACACAAATGTTGGGTCACAGTTATATAACACACGTATTGGGTCACAGTTATATAACACACGTATTGGGTCACAGTTATATAACACACGTATTGGGTCACAGATATATAACACACGTATTGGGTCACAGTTATATAACACAAATGTTGGGTCACAGTTATATAACACACGTATTGGGTCACAGTTATATAACACACTATTGGGTCACAGTTATATAACACAAGTGTTGGGTCACAGTTATATAACACACGTATTGGGTCACAGTTATATAACACAAATGTTGGGTCACAGTTATATAACACACGTATTGGGTCACAGTTATATAACACACGTATTGGGTCACAGATATATAACACAAATGTTGGGTCACAGTTATATAACACACGTATTGGGCCACAGATATATAACACACCTATTGGGTCACAGTTATATAACACACGTATTGGGTCACAGATATATAACACAAATGTTGGGTCACAGTTATATAACACACGTATTGGGTCACAGTTATATAACACACCTATTGGGTCACAGTTATATAACACAAGTGTTGTTTCACAGTTATATAACACACGTATTGGGTCACAGATATATAACACACGTATTGGGTCACAGTTATATAACACTCGTATTGGGTCACAGATATATAACACACGTATTGGGTCACAGTTATATAACACACCTATTGGGTCACAGTTATATAACACTCGTATTGGGTCACAGATATATAACACACCTATTGGGTCACAGTTATATAACACACGTATTGGTTCACAGTTATATAACACACGTATTGAGTCACAGTTATATAACACACGTATTGGGTCACAGTTATATAACACACGTATTGGGTCACAGTTATATAACACAAGTATTGGGTCACAGATATATAACACACGTATTGGGTCACAGTTATATAACACACGTATTGGGTCACAGTTATATAACACTCGTATTGGGTCACAGTTATATAACACACGTATTGGGTCACAGATATATAACACACGTATTGGGTCACATTTATATAACACACCTATTGGGTCACAGTTATATAACACACGTATTGGGTCACAGTTATATAACACACCTATTGGGTCACAGTTATATAACACTCGTATTGGGTCACAGTTATATAACACACCTATTGGGTCACAGTTATATAACACTCGTATTGGGTCACAGATATATAACACACGTATTGGGTCACAGTTATATAACACACGTATTGGGTCACAGTTATATAACACACGTATTGGGTCACAGATATATAACACACGTATTGGGTCACAGTTATATAACACTCGTATTGGGTCACAGATATATAAAACACGTATTGGTTCACAGTTATATAACACACGTATTGGGTCACAGTTATATAACACTCGTATTGGGTCACAGATATATAACACACGTATTGGGTCACAGTTATATAACACACGTATTGGGTCACAGTTATATAACACAAATATTGGGTCACAGTTATATAACATACGTATTGGGTCACAGTTATATAACACACGTATTGGGTCACAGTTATATAACACACGTATTGGGTCACAGTTATATAACACACGTATTGGGTCACAGTTATATAACACACGTATTGGGTCACAGTTATATAACACACGTATTGGGTCACAGTTATATAACACACGTATTGGGTCACAGTTATATAACACACGTATTGGGTCACAGTTATATAACACACGTATTGGGTCACAGTTATATAACACAAATGTTGGGTCACAGTTATATAACACACGTATTGGGTCACAGTTATATAACACAAATGTTGGGTCACAGTTATATAACACACGTATTGGGTCACAGTTATATAACACACGTATTGGGTCACAGTTATATAACACACGTATTGGGTCACAGTTATATAACACACGTATTGGGTCACAGTTATATAACACAGATATTGGGTCACAGTTATATAACACACGTATTGGGCCACAGTTATATAACACACGCATTGGGTCACGGTTATATAACACACGTATTGGGTCACAGTTATATAACACAAGTGTTGGGTCACAGTTATATAACACACATATTGGGTCACAGATATATAACACAAGTGTTGGGTCACAGTTATATAACACACATATTGGGTCACAGATATATAACACACGTATTGGGTCACAGATATATAACACACGTATTGGGTCACAGTTATATAACACACGTATTGGGTCACAGATATATAACACACGTATTGGGTCACAGTTATATAACACAAGTGTTGGGTCACAGTTATATAACACACATATTGGGTCACAGATATATAACACACGTATTGGGTCACAGTTATATAACACTCGTATTGGGTCACAGTTATATAACACACGTATTGGGTCACAGTTATATAACACACGTATTGGGTCACAGATATATAACACACGTATTGGGTCACAGTTATATAACACACGTATTGGGTCACAGTTATATAACAGACGTATTGGGTCACAGATATATAACACACGTATTGGGTCACATATATATAACACACGTATTGGGTCACAGTTATATAACACACGTATTGGGTCACAGATATATAACACACGTATTGGGTCACAGTTATATAACACACGTATTGGGTCACAGATATATAACACACGTATTGGGTCACAGTTATATAACACACGTATTGGGTCACAGTTATATAACACACGTATTGGGTCACAGTTATATAACACACGTATTGGGTCACAGTTATATAACACACGTATTGGGTCACAGTTATATAACACACGTATTGGGCCACAGTTATATAACACACGCATTGGGTCACAGTTATATAACACACGTATTGGGTCACAGTTATATAACACACATATTGGGTCACAGTTATATAACACACGTATTGGGTCACAGTTATATAACACAAATGTTGGGTCACAGTTATATAACACAAATGTTGGGTCACAGTTATATAACACAAATGTTGGGTCACAGTTATATAACACAAATGTTGGGTCACAGTTATATAACACACGTATTGGGTCACAGTTATATAACACACGTATTGGGCCACAGTTATATAACACAAATGTTGGGTCACAGTTATATAACACAAATGTTGGGTCACAGTTATATAACACAAATGTTGGGTCACAGTTATATAACACAAATGTTGGGTCACAGTTATATAACACACGTATTGGGTCACAGTTATATAACACAAATGTTGGGTCACAGTTATATAACACAAATGTTGGGTCACAGTTATATAACACAAATGTTGGGTCACAGTTATATAACACAAATGTTGGGTCACAGTTATATAACACACGTATTGGGCCACAGTTATATAACACACGTATTGGGTCACAGTTATATAACACACGTATTGGGTCACAGTTATATAACACACGTATTGGGTCACAGTTATATAACACACGTATTGGGCCACAGTTATATAACACAAATGTTGGGTCACAGTTATATAACACAAATGTTGGGTCACAGTTATATAACACAAATGTTGGGTCACAGTTATATAACACACGTATTGGGCCACAGTTATATAACACACGTATTGGGTCACAGTTATATAACACACGTATTGGGCCACAGTTATATAACACACGTATTGGGTCACAGTTATATAACACACGTATTGGGTCACAGTTATATAACACACGTATTGGATCACAGTTATATAACACTCCAAATAATCAATGATGAAGGCAAATCAACGTAATTCAAAAAAAAATAATGTCAAGTAGATTTTAAAAATTATTTTCAATAGGATCGTAGGTAATGGGCAGGTGATGCTAAACCAGTTGGATACAAGACTGAAACTACGTGGGCAATAGTTTAGGCAAATGTCGTTAGCTTGTCGTGTTACAAGTTGACGTAGTCGCGGCCAATGTTCCCTCTAAGGTTCGTTGGTCCGTGTGCAAAGTGAAAACACTCGTATGCAAAGTTGCGCAGCATCTTTTGAGCACTATTTGACAAGATATCTGCGCGGCCGCGCAGCTTAAAGGGAGCATTGGTCATGGCACAGGATTTAGACAAAACTGTTGGCACAATACTGCTGCCTACCACTGAGACACGCCCACGCCCCATTTAAACCCCAATGGCTTTACGCCCCCCCCCTCTCACACAAACCCGTAGGAAGTGATCCCAGATGAGAAAGTTGGTGAGCCGCACACAACAGACGGCCCCTTCCTTTTTGTTGGTGGGGGCCCCGGGGGGGGAGGGGCTGGGGGGCTCCGGTGCTGATTGCGTCTCCGTGTCAACGGTCCTTGATTGGGGTCAAAGGTTCCAACGCACGGCTGAAACTCGGGACAAAAACTTGTCTACAATCAACGTTGAAGGCGGATTCCTCAACACTACGGCATCAAAATCGAATCATCTGTTTGAGCAGGGCGCTGAAAAAAACCTACTTCCAAACTGGTGACGTAAGGCCGTTTTATCTTTCTTTTTCTCCCTTTTAACCCTTTCCCTTTTTAAAAAAAAATTATAAAAATAATTTCGCGAGAAATTTCAGGGGAGGTAAAAAAAAGATGTGTTTAAAAATCAAGAATTACCGCCCTTTAATCCCCGCTCGTCTCCTCGTTATTATAATTATATTGTATAAAATGCTTGTTTTAACCGTGTGGCCGTTACGCATGCCCCTCGAAGGGAAGTAATCCTATTACAGGCCAACTTTTACTCATGTTCCCGGGGCGCGTGCGGGGATACGCGCCCCCGAACTTTTCCAGCGCGGGGTGTCAGGATGACTCTGGTAATCCCGTCCCTCTGGGGCGCGCGGACAAAGGGACATAATCCACAAATTAGGGCCTCGAGGGAGATAACTGATTGGACAAGGGCGGTAATAAGCACATGTTTCAACGGCAGGGAGGATTTAAATTTGATTATTTGATTTTAACGCGCGAGCATGCGCGTGCTTGCCAGAGACGCTATCAGCCGGCCGCAAGAAATTGTGATCAATTGCGTTTTTTATCGCGGCCGAACGGCTTTCGGTGATTACTTCTAATGTAACCGTAATGCGCATTTTGCGGTTTTGGAAATTCTGTGCCCCATACCCGCACGTGCACTGTGCTGTATGTTGTCTTTGAGGAGATGTCATACTAACACTGGGATTAATGTTTTCTTTGAGTTGATATAAGATTTCAATTGAGCCATTCTCTTCCTTCATTTCAAGGGAATCGTGCCAACGCTATAAGAATATATGAATGTACATAGATATTGTCTCTTTGACCCTAGTCTACTATCATTGACCAGCTGTGAAGACTCTAAATGGCGTAATAGGCGCAGAATTATCAAGGACAATGTTGATATTGAGAAAGTGGAGGGGAGACAGCAATACCGGCTAGAGGGCTTGACAGAAAAGAGAGGCAGTGCCTGATGTTTCATATGAAAGGAAGCCTACTTGCTTTTACATACCGACACAAGCCCGTGAGAGGAGACAGCTCCCCCTCCTCCACTTTACTCCTTCACAACTCCGTGCATGCAGAAATCACCTATGACCCGCTTTTAAGCCGACCCCCCCCTCCAACATTTCCCCCTAAATTTTGTCCAAAAAATGGTCGGCTTTCAATTATTAGAACGAGTATATACGGTAATCTATTTTGACATCAACTACCAGATGACGTCACGCCTGAGACCTATCGGAATTTCTCTGGCATTATAAACAACTACACAATACTCGATGTTTGCTGTTATAGTAGAAAGTCAACTGAACACCGGTTTTTGTCTGTGTGCGTGTTCTATGTTAAAAGTCTGTTGAGTGAAATTGTTTAGATATCTAATGTGATCGGGTAAATAAAATAATTGTTCTTCAAATTTAACCATCCCGGTACAGATTGTGTCTAATAGGTGGTCTTGTCTCGTTGTGAATCAGCCAATCACAATTTAGTCTCTCTGTGAATCAGCCAATCACAATTGAATTACCAACTGATGAGCGCCAGCCCTAAGAGAGGGACAACTCTCTAAACAAAGTGCATCTCAGGAAGTATGCGCGCACCTCGAGGGGAGAGAACATTATTGGATGGGCGCGAAAGAAAATATTTTCATATAAAAAAACACGATGGTTAAAAAATGATGATGATAATAAAATGAAAAGGCAAGAAAATGGGTTTTTAAAAAAGTGTGTTTTAAAAATACGTGATTAAGGCACAATTAACTGGAAGAGTTTCTAACTCCTTGACACTTTTTTCTTTCTGTTCCAGAAAATATTTTTCCAGCATGCCACGTGTTCTAAAACACAAACTTCTGGTCTTCCCAAACACAAACTTCTTGTTTCCCCAAACACAAACTTCTGGTCTTCCCAAACACAACTTCTGGTCTCCCCAAACACAAACTACTGGTCTCCCCAAACATAAACTTCTGGTCTCTCCAAACACAAACTTCTAGTCACCCAAACTTCTAGTCTCCCCAACAAACACTTCTGGTCTCCCCAAACACAAACTTCTGGTCTCCCCAAACACAAACTTCTAGTCCCCCCGTCCCCCCCCCCAAAAACAAGAAAAAAAACAAAACAAAAAAAAACCTTCTGGTCTCCTTAAATCCTTAGATCGTTTATCCTTCTACAACAAGATATTCTGTTCTCCTAAAACACGACATTCTTGTCTCTAGAGTAAAGTCGACTTCAGGAATGTTTTTCTTGATTAACATTCTTCATTGGAATATGATTGTTATAAAAATTATATAATATTAGTAGATAATTAAGCTTTTACAGTCCTAGCACTTTTATTGTATTTTATAAAGTTACCGTACCAGTATTTCGGTCTTTTGATCAAGATAAGACAACTAGTGGGTGCTAGACACTGGTGATGAACATACATTTATTGACACCAGCGGGAATGATTATTATATTTAAAATCTATTCAGAGGCGGATTGTTTTTGAAAATAACTTTAAAGGCCCCTGAAGTCATGTCGAAGATTTCAAGCCAGCGACCTGGGAGTTACAAGTGCACAGATGAAGTCATGTCGAAGACTTCAAGTCAGCGACCTGGGAGTTACAAGTACACAGATGAAGTCATGTCGAAGACCTCAAGTCAGCTACCTGGGAGTTACAAGTACACAGATGAAGTCATGTCGAAGACCTCAAGTCAGCGACCTGGGAGTTAAAAGTACACAGATGAAGTCATGTCGAAGACCTCAAGTCAGCGACCTGGGAGTTACAAGTACACAGATGAAGTCATGTCGAAGACCTCAAGTCAGCTACCTGGGAGTTACAAGTACACAGATGAAGTCATGTCGAAGACCTCAAGTCAGCTACCTGGGAGTTACAAGTACACAGATGAAGTCATGTCGAAGACCTCAAGTCAGCGACCTGGGAGTTACAAGTACACAGATGAAGTCATGTCGAAGACTTCAAGTCAGCGACCTGGGAGTTACAAGTACACAGATGAAGTCATGTCGAAGACTTCAAGTCAGCTACCTATGACATCAGTACACAGATGAAGTCATGTCGAAGACCTCAAGTCAGCTACCTGGGAGTTACAAGTACACAGATGAAGTCATGTCGAAGACCTCAAGTCAGCGACCTGGGAGTTACAAGTACACAGATGAAGTCATGTCGAAGACTTCAAGTCAGCGACCTGGGAGTTACAAGTACACAGATGAAGTCATGTCGAAGACTTCAAGTCAGCTACCTATGACATCAGTACACAGATGAAGTCATGTCGAAGACTTCAAGTCAGCTACCTATGACATCAGTACACAGTAAACTTAGAAAACGTTAACCTCCTTGAAAAAACAAAGTTTCTGAAGTGGTCCCTGTTACATTACACCCCCCCCCCGTCCCCGGAAATCGCCTTTGGTGCAGCTGGACAGCAAACAACCATCTCGTGTACTCACAGGCGTCACATTTCATACCAGGCCTGTCCGCGGCACGAAGCTCTTCAACTCGAGGATTTAGCTAACATGCTGCCATCGATTGGTGGTGTCCTTGGGATCAGTTCTTTACACATCAACTATACATGCCACTTTGATCAACTATACAGTCCACTTTGATCAACTGTTGGAAGTGGTAGGGGAAACTAGGGGAAGATAGGTCACTTCAGTGGGCCAAGTCTAGGAGAAGATAGGTCACGTCAGAGGGCCAAGTCTAGGAGAAGATAGGTCACGTCAGTGGGCCAAGTCTGGGAAAAGATAGGTCACGTCAATTGGTCAAGTCTAAGGGAAAATAGGTCACGTCAGTGGGCCAAGTCTAGGGGTAGATAGGTCACGTCAGTGGGCCAAATCTAGGGGAAGATAGGTCACATCAGTGGGCCAAGTCTATAGGGGAAGATAGGTCACGTCAGTGGGCCACAAAAACCATAGTCTCAGTTGTACCAATGCCCTCTCAGATGTACCAAATGTCATCTCAGTTGTACCAATGCCATCTCAGATGTACCAATGCAATCTCAGATGTACCAATGCCATCTCAGATGTACCAATGCCATCTCAGTTGTACGAATGCCATCTTAGATGTACCAATGTCATCTCAGGTGTACCAATGCCATCTCAGATGTACCAAATGTCATCTCAGTTGTACCAATGCCATCTCAGATGTACCAATGCAATCTCAGATGTACCAATGCCATCTCAGATGTACCAATGCCATCTCAGTTGTACGAATGCCATCTTAGATGTACCAATGTCATCTCAGTTGTACCAATGCCATCTCAGATGTACCAATCCCATCTGAGATGTACCAATGTCATCTTAGTTGTACCAATGCCATCTCAGATATACCAATGCAATCTCAGATGTACCAATGCCATCTCAGTTGTACCAATGTCATCTCAGTTGTACATATGCCATCTCAGATGTACCAATGTCATCTCAGTTGTACCAATGTCATCTCAGATGTACCAATCCCATCTCAGTTGTACCTATGCCATCTCAGATGTACCAATGCCATCTCAGATGTACCAATGTCATCTCAGTTGTACCAATGTCATCTCAGATGTACCAATCCCATCTCAGTTGAACCTATGCCATCTCAGATGTACCTATGCCATCTCAGATGTACCAATGCCATATCAGATGTACCAATCCAATATCAGATGTACCAATGCCATCTCAGATGTACCAATGCCATCTCAGTTGTACGAATGCCATCTTAGATGTACCAATGTCATCTCAGTTGTACCAATGCCATCTCAGATGTACCAATCCCATCTGAGATGTACCAATGTCATCTTAGTTGTACCAATGCCATCTCAGATATACCAATGCCATCTCAGATGTACCAATGCCATCTCAGTTGTAACAATGTCATCTCAGTTGTACCTATGCCATCTCAGATGTACCAATGTCATCTCAGTTGTACCAATGTCATCTCAGATGTACCAATCCCATCTCAGTTGTACCTATGCCATCTCAGATGTACCAATGCCATCTCAGATGTACCAATGTCATCTCAGTTGTACCAATGTCATCTCAGTTGTACCAATGTCATCTCAGATGTACCAATCCCATCTCAGTTGTACCAATGCCATATCAGATGTACCAATCCAATATCAGATGTACCAATGCCATCTCAGATGTACCAATGTCATCTCAGAAGTACCTATGCCATCTCAGATGTACCAATCCCATATCAGATGTACCAATGCCATCTCAGATGTACCAATCCCATCTCAGATGTACCAATCCCATATCAGATGTACCAATGCCATCTCAGATGTACCAATGTCATCTCAGATGTACCTATGCCATCTCAGATGTACCAATGCCATCTCAGATATACCAATCCCATCTCAGATGTACCAATCCCATCTCAGATGTACCAATGCCATCTCAGATGTACCAATGCCATCTCAGTTGTACAAATGTCACCTCAGTTGTACCGATGCCATCACAGACATGACAGTCTCATGAGTAGTACCAATGTCATCTCAGTTGTACCGATGCCATCACAGACATGACAGTCTCATGTGTAGTACCAATGCCACCTCAGTTGTACCAATGCCATCTCAGTTGTACAAATGTCACCTCAGTTGTACCAATGTCATCACAGACATGACAGTCTCATGTGTAGTACCAGTCCAATGCCACATCAACATTGACAGTCTTAGGTGTACACTTTCTACCATGACAAAACCTTATCTGAATACAGGAACGTCGTCGCTTGTCTACGCGACAAATTTCTATTGTTAAGAGTTGAATGGCTTTCCTTCATTCCGCTACACAACACGCAAGCCCCCCCCCCTCCCCTCACACCCCGGTAATCTCCCACTAAGCTGTCTAGGTCAATACGGACTTATTCCCGATTTCAATCAATCCAAAGGTTTGTCTGTCATTGTTGGCCACGACACGTGTCCTGTCACAGTTGGACAAAACCACTGCCGACCAGACGGAGAAAATGCATGTCGTCTGGTCCAGCAAGAGTTACGGCGAGACAATGGCGAGGTCCTGCCCGACAAACTGACCGGTTGATAAATGACCGCCAGAGGTACTGTTTCAACATAACGGGGCCGTGTTAATCACAGTTCCCGGTCGACACGTGCCTCGGCGTGACGTACCGATGTCTTCCAGGTTCGGACCCGCCTCAAGGGGTCAACACGTCCTCAGACGGCAATCTGGACAGGCTCCGGTCCCCACCACCCACCACCCCACCCCCGTGTGGGGGAAACTCAAATTGGTCAGCCAGACGAGCTAACATTAGGACGCTGTTATACCATATGTCACCAGCCGTGGTCATTATGTGGTCAGCCGAGTCCAGTTCGCCTATGGTCATCTGTGAACCGAATTGGTTTTCAATTTGATTTTCTGTTCATCCGCTTCAGCTTTGTCTACGGCGGATCATGGCAGTAGCGCCAATTAGACGCGAATGGAACATTCAACTAATGGAACACCAATTATCGCACCAGCTCTACTTTTCTCACTAGAGGTCAGTCGTGCTTTCAATCGTTGACCTCTGCGCACCGCTTTAATTTTAATGATAGATGGCAGCCAACGGAACACTGGAAGCTATGTCGTCATTGCAGCTCGGTGGATACAAATACTTATTTTTAAAATACTATAATAATAAGTCCTGTTTTTTAGCACGTAGGCCAGTGGTTCCCAATCTTTTTTTGGGTGGCGACCCCTTTTTATAAAAGCCAAGTGACCCGCGACCCCCATGAAATTTAAATTAGTAATTTTCAATAAAGATTTTACAAAATAGAGCAAATTTGCATTATAGTAAATATTTTGTATTCGACAGTTGGCGACCCCCAGAAACCCCGCCTCGACCCCTTTGGGGGTCGCAAACCACAGGTTGGGAACCGCTGACGTAGACAGTTGCCTGGTACAACCTATTCGGTTCTTTGCCATCTCAAGAATTTTAAGAAAGCAAACATTTAATAAGTCGACACTGCGGCAGAGAGGTTTATTGACACGCTGCCCGGGGGTCACGGAGCACCAACTCGACATAAACTCATAACATCTAACCTGTCTAACACAACGTAGACTACGGCAGAGAGGTTTATTGACACGCTGCCCGGGGGTCACGGAGCACCAACTCGACATAAACTCATAACATCTAACCTGTCTAACACAACGTAGACTACGGCCGAGAGGTTTATTGACACGCTGCCCGGGGGTCACGGAGCACCAACTCGACATAAACTCATAACATCTAACCTGTCTAACACAACGTAGGCTACGGCAGAGAGGTTTATTGACACGCTGCCCGGGGGTCACGGAGCACCAACTCGACATAAACTCATAACATCTAACCTGTCTAACACAACGTAGACTACGGCAGAGAGGTTTATTGACACGCTGCCCGGGGGTCACCGAGCACCAACTCGACATAAACTCATAACATCTAACCTGTCTAACACAACGTAGACTACGGCAGAGAGGTTTATTGACACGCTGCCCGGGGGTCACCGAGCACCAACTCGACATAAACTCATAACATCTAACCTGTCTAACACAACGTAGACTACGGCAGAGAGGTTTATTGACACGCTGCCCGGGGGTCACCGAGCACCAACTCGACATAAACTCATAACATCTAACCTGTCTAACACAACGTAGACTACGGCAGAGAGGTTTATTGACACGCTGCCCGGGGGTCACCGAGCACCAACTCGACATAAACTCATAACATCTAACTGTCTAACACAACGTAGGCTACGGCAGAGAGGTTTATTGACACGCTGCCCGGGGGTCACCGAGCACCAACTCGACATAAACTCATAACATCTAACCTGTCTAACACAACGTAGACTACGGCAGAGAGGTTTATTGACACGCTGCCCGGGGGTCACCGAGCACCAACTCGACATAAACTCATAACATCTAACCTGTCTAACACAACGTAGACTACGGCAGAGAGGTTTATTGACACGCTGCCCGGGGGTCACGGAGCACCAACTCAACATAAACTCATAACATCTAACCTGTCTAACACAACGTAGACTACGGCAGAGAGGTTTATTGACACGCTGCCCGGGGGTCACGGAGCACCAACTCAACATAAACTCATAACATCTAACTGTCTAACACAAATTAGACCGCGGCAGCCACCAACGCTTTACAGCGATCTGCTCAGGGGAATAAACCCGTTCAAATCCTTTGTGTCACCAAACACATCTCTTCCCCCCCCCAAACTGTACTCACGACGGCGGGTAATCAAGAGTAACCTGCCCACAAGCAACTCGGTTGCGAGATAATCCCATTATTTGCGGGGCGCAACTCTTGACGACACTGTAACACCTCCACTCACGACTCAATGGGCGAACAATTGATATGATCAATTGAACCACGCCCGTGGCACCATGCTAATGATGAAAGGGAGGTAACGTCTGAGTGACGCAATCTGGCCGTTCAGTCTGTGGTAGAGCAACAAAAGAACAATCAGGTCTTGGGGCAAACGTGGACGATGACGTTAGGAAACATTGGCGAGTTACCGGTACTCCAAGAACTTGGCGTCATGCCAGGAAATTAAAATAAGGAAGCAGTTTGGTTTATTCCCCAAGTTAAATTTGAATGCGGGGGGAAAAGTAAGAGAAATGGCATCAAGCATATTCGAGGATGTCGTTAGCTGCACCAAACATGTTCAACAAAGAAAAGACTGAAATGTCCGAAATTGTGGTCAGCTGCACATCATGACAAGTCAAAGAATTGACACAATTTTTAAAAAAAATGATAGGCAAGACAGGAGCTGTTTCAGTCTTTTTGATACAATATCTTCAATCATAAAGTATCTATATTTACAATATATTCAATCATAATGTATCTATATTTACACGTACACATTCCTCCAGGATTCATAAAACAAATACCCGACACACCCCAGACACACGAAAATACCAGACACACCCCAGACACCTGAAAAACCCAGACACACCCCAGACACATGAAAATACCCGACACACCCCAGACACATGAAAATACCCGACACACCCCAGACACATGAAAATACCCGACACACCCCAGACACATGAAAATACCCGACACACCCCAGACACATGAAAATACCCGACACACCCCAGACACATGAAAATACCCGACACACCCCAGACATATGAAAATACCCAACACACCCCAGACACATGAAAATACCATACACACCCCAGACACATGAAAATACCCGACACACCCCAGACACCTGAAAAACCCAGACACACCCCAGACACATGAAAATACCCGACACACCCCAGACACATGAAAATACCATACACACCCCAGACACATGAAAATACCCGACACACCCCAGACACACGCAAATAACAGAAACAACCCAGACACCTGAAAATAACATACACACCCCAGACACATGAAAATACCCGACACACCCCAGACACACGCAAATAACAGAAACAACCCAAACACCTGAAAATACCATACACACCCCAGACACATGAAAATACCCGACACACCCCAGACACATGAAAATACCCGACACACCCAGACACATGAAAATACCCGACACACCCCAGACACATGAAAATACCCGACACACCCCAGACACATGAAAATACCCGACACACCCCAGACACATGAAAATACCAGACACACCCCAGACACCTGAAAATACCAGACACACCCCAGACAACTGAAAATACCACACACACCCCAGACACGCGAAAATACCAGACACACCCCAGACACCTGAAAATACCAGACACACCCCAGACACATGAAAATACCCGACACACCCCAGACACATGAAAATACCCGACACACCCCAGACACACGAAAATACCAGACACACCCCAGACAACTGAAAATACTATACACACCCCAGACACGCGAAAATACCAGACACACCCCAGACACCTGAAAATACCAGACACACCCCAGACACGTGAAAATACCAGACACACCCCAGACACATGAAAATATTATACCAGACATACACCAGACACATGAAAATACCAGACATACACCAGACACATGAAAATACCAGTCACAACCCAGACACGTGAAAATACCAGACACAACCCAGACACGTGAAAATACCAGACACAACCCAGACACCTGACAATACCCGACACACCCCAGACACATGATAATGCCGAGACATTTGACTATGTCCAAACACACCCCAGGCCCAGGACAGTGCCTAGATACCTGACAAGGCCCAGGACAGTGCCTAGATACCTGACAAGGCCCAGGACAGTGCCTAGATACCTGACAAGGACCAGGACAGTGCCTAGATACCTGACAAGGCACAGGACAGTGCCTAGATACCTGACAAGGCCCAGGACAGTGCCTAGATACCTAACAAGGCCCAGAACAGAGCCTAGATACCTGACAAGACCCAGATAGACACCGTACACCACTATGTTACGGCTCGAATCCGTTAAGTCAGTGGTTCCTAACCTTTTGGGGTCCATGCACCCCTTCAGATGCCCAAAAAAGTTCATGCACCCCCTCATGAAACTTGCAGAAAATGCATAATAAACTATGTTTATTTTAGGAACAAAACAGTTTAGACAATAGGCAACAGGGAATTTAATGAGAGATCTGCTGCTTCTTATGATCAATCAGCGATTTAAATCTGGGGACTGCTTCAGACAAAGAAACTCTAATGTCATCCTCTGAATTCAAATTATTCCCTGCCTTGGTTTTAATCGTCAAAAGGGTGGAGAATCCTGCTTCACAGAGATAGGTTGTGGCAAATGGTAGGAGAGTCAGTACTGCCCTCTTGGCTAGTTGAGGGTAGGAATCTAGCTGGGCGCACCAAAATTCAATCAAGGTATTGCAACTGAAGGCATACCTCAGTACTTCTCTGGTTCTCAAATCAGTCAGTTCATCTTTAGCAAGGTCACTGTCATCAATGTTGTCCAAGTCACAGAGAAAAGGATTGCGAATCCAATGGTCTTTCCTAGCAATGTCTTGACAGAAATACCCATCAAAGGACCATTGCAATGTTGAAAGGTGCTCTAAAATTTCCCCTTTGATGTTGTCATGCAGTGATCCCTCAGTGCTTCCTCCTAAAGCAGAAATTAAAACTTCATCCAAGAGTAGAAAGTTGGCCAAGTTGGACTTTTCTAGTCGTCGTTGGAATAGTGGCAGTTTTTTAAGGAAGGCTTGCAATCTCTCAGTAGCATCCATTACAGTCACAGGAGGTCCTTGGAGAGATGTGTTAAAGTCATTCAAGATAGAGAATATGTCAGCCAGGTATGCCAAGTAATGAATGAAATTTGGACAGTCAAACTTGTCAGCAAGGTCACTCTCTTTTTCTCACAAGAAAATAGCAAGCTCCACTCTCAGTTCTACTAACCGAGAAAGTTTCCGTTCCCTGGACAACCAGCGAACCTCAGTGTGGTAGAGCAGAACTTCATGCTCAGAGCCCACCTCCTGACAACAACTAAAAGAGGCGGTTGTTCAAGGCATATCGGCGGATAAAATTTACAACTTGGACTGCAGTAGAAGGAACTGACTTCAAGGTTGGAGGTAGAGTTATGTATGCCATGGCCTGACGATGAAGGATACAGTGTGTTGTGACAATATCTGGAACTTCTTTCTTTACCAGTGCTGAAAATACTGACTTATTATCGATTATGGAGGGAGCACCATCTGTGCAAATTAAAGAAATTTTTGAAGTCAAGTCAAACTGGTTTTCAGTGAAGAATGCCCTGACTAGCTGCAGCACATCAGCAGCTTTTGTCGTAGCTAGGAGTGACTTACAAAAGAGAAATTCCTCCTTCAGCAATCCACTCTGAACATATCTCACAAATACAAGAAGCTTACTGCATTGTGCTACATCAGTGGATTCATCCAGCTAAATGGAAAAGGACTGCTTCTCATATCGCGCAAGACTTGATCCAGAATGTCTGCAGCCATGTCACTAACTTGGAATGAATAGTGTCATTAGACAAAGGGACTTTCTCAACCTGCTTCCTCTGCTAGTGACCACACATCAGTGCCACCATCTCCAAAGCAAATGCTTCACCAAAGTTTCTCCAATGGTGTGGGGCTTCTTGTTTTTTGCAATAAGATATGCAACCTTGAATGATGCCTCCAGTGCAGGTTTCTGTGACAAAGAAAATCCAAGCTTGGGCAGGTACCTGAGGCCAAGAAGCGAGCTCTCTTCTGCTTGAAGACCTCAACACTTCCTTGTAATTGGATGCATGGACTTTCTCCAAGTGCTCTCGGCGTCTAATATGCTTCATGTTGTCATTGCACAGGATTTTTCCACAGACGAAGCACGAAATTCCGAGGAACGCGTAGAGCGAACTGTTCATTTTGCGAAAAAGCTTTTCCGTCAATTTTCGACATGCGCGAACGATTATCTCCTATCACAAAGGTTGTATATGGGTGCAATTTGACGCGACATGCCTTGCTTATGTTTTACATTTTCAGATTATCAGTTTTTCTTTCTTTTGTTTTCTTCTTCTTTTTTTTCCTCTTTTTTTTTCTTTTTTCTCTGAATCGTTCATGCACCCCCTGGAACCTGCTCATGCACCCCTTGGGGGTGCATGCACCACTGGTTAGGAACCCCTGCGTTAAGTCCTGCATTTCAAATCTACCAGTGAATTATATTCAAAATTAAATTAAAAAAAAACTAAAGCCGGAGAGAAAGAAAAAAGTTAGAAAAGTTTTTTTTTAAATCTATTTTTATGTCGATCTGGAAAGATGTCAATAATATTCCACGGCACGTGTCAATAGCTGGACATTATGGAGATTCAGACAAGCTGGCAACAGGCTCAAGCGGTGCAGGTACAGCGGCTTGTCGGCGGCCATTGTCTGGCGGACAAGGGGCGCGGGGAAAGAAAAGACTTCCTCCGGCTCTTCCGCGTACAAATGAATGCACTCAGGACGATCAATACCCACAACAGGTAAAACAGCTCTCGCCGTGTCCTCGGCCCAGAGACGGAGAACTGGAGAATGTGGGCCGCTCCAAATCTGGGGAGGAAATGGGTCTTTTTCGAGGATGAAAACACGCTCGTGCGTGTATCCTGTTGTTTATTGAAGCAAACACGAGGGAAAGACGAGGGATGGAATGGGGGAGGGGAGGGCGGCCGCCTGCCCATTTTAGGCTTTTGTACACCCGTCCCCCGTTCGCCTTTCTTGTTTAAGCTGGAAATTAGAATTATCGAATTTCACAAAAGAAAAATTCCACGTGCTTGTTGTGAGTTTAGAGTGACATAATCGGTGCCCAATGGGTTTAATACAAAGCTTCACAATGCCTGTCATTATGGACATCATTATAATATTTTTAAAGAAAATTAAAACAGTAGAAGCCCCCCTTTTAAAAATGTAATCACATATCTATTAAAAGAAACACATTAAAAAAAATTGTCATAAGTGTATCTGGAGAAAAACGTGAAAAGATCAAATTCTATAAAAGTGGTTTTCAACAGAGTATAATGTCCTGGTGGAGTAGTACATGGTTGAGCATTTCGCCCACGGAATCCCATCCCTCGCCCAAATAGTCTCATCAATCACCCAGAGTCCCACCACGCGCCCACGGCGTCCCACCAATAGTCCACGTAGTCCCACCACTCGACCACAGAGTCCCACCACGCGCCCACGGCGTCCCACCAATCGTCCACGTAGTCAAACCACTCGACCACAGAGTCCCACCAATCGTCCACGTAGTCCCACCACTCGCTCACCTATTGGAAGTACTCCGATATTTCAGTGCATGTCCAGTAGTCCAGAACATGACTCAGTTGTAATACATAATTGACTTCTCAAACCTGTGCAGGCTGATGCCAATCATAGGTACTGTGCCTGGGGCACCCGGCACTTAAAATGGCGCTCCCGGGGGCCCCCGGCACTTAAAATGGCGTATCTGACCAGAATACCGGAAAGTGGGGTCATACTATGTTTATAAATGGCACCTGGCAATTTCCAAAAAGGAATTTGCTATTGGCCAAATTACGTTTAAAGCATCGATTTCTTAAGTACCATCCGTGCGAGGGATACTGAGAAAATAAAGACAACAAAATTCAGACTTATTGACCCCCTGAAGTAACAGGTTCATGTCTTCCTCTTTTGAAAGCGAAAACTGACACATTAATAAACAATTCGGTTAGAGCTTATGTTTTAAATGATTTTATTATTCGAGTACTGATGTCATAAGATCACGTCATTCGTGCATTCTGGGGGAGGGGGTAGGGTGTCGACGTCTGTGATGAAAGGGGAGATAACGACCTTGTGTTGCCAGAATGTGTTGGCTCGAGGGCAATGAGATCCAAGTAGATAGCTACTCATACATATAAATATATCGAAAAAGCACCAACGGAAATGATCAAATTCTGGGATTCGACAGTTCTCCACCGGGCTGACACGAGCCGGTGATAAAATCTAATATTTGAGGCCGAAACAAGGGCGTAAATTCTGGGGATATCAAGCAGCGCTCACTGTAATAATCCATTTTATTTTAAAAAACCCGATACGATCAATATCTGGTTGGGGATAGAACCAAACTGCTCAAGAAATGAAATAACCGCTGGCACTGTACAACAACATTACGTCATAACGAGAGAGGCACGTGATACAACGGCCCGGGGGCAGGGGAGGTGGTGGCTGAGACCCCTGGCCACTGCACCCGGTCACCGTCGGTTTATTGGGCCACCAAAGTAGAAGTCAAACTTCTTGGCCCGTACCTGAGGCACTTATTGGCCGCTTACATGCAAAATTAACTCATGCCTGGAACACTGTGAGTTCGGCCAATGACATATGTACTGTGACGAAAGTTTGTACAAATACATCGGTTTATGGACCAGGGGGGGGGGCAGACCTGTAGTAACTGAGAGGCTAGTGAGAGCCATTTGAAAATAATAATAAACAATCTTGAGATCCGAACTGAAGCACTATGGGTCATTAAACATGACTTGGAAATCTTCCAGTAATCCTCGTAACGTATCTTTCTTAAATTGTACGCAAGCCCCAAAGTAAACACAGAAGAGCCGCATGCGGCTCCGCAGTTTGGCCACCGCTGGTTTATGCTAATAAACAGGCGGATTTTGTCACGAAACCGATTAGATCACATTGTGCTTTTTAACTTGTAAAAAAAACAACAACACTGTTTTTGACTAAAAATCCTTTATATATGAGACATAACTAAAAGTATGTTCAATATAATACGCACCGCGCGACAGACTAGCATAAACATTTACATGCTACATAGACATAATCTAAAAATTCATTAATTTAATTACAGTACATTCTATCAATATGAAATTTTGATACATAATTTTTATCATCGCCACCAGTTTGCCTGCAAAATTTCAGCTCGGTAGGATGCCGGGAAGTGGGTTAACAATCGACCCAAAGTTTTTGCGACAGACAAGCAGACGCTACGAGTTAATATAAAGGATTAATTTTTTTTAAAAATACATACAAACAAATATTAAAGCACACATTTTTGTTCGCGTGTAAACTTTAATTTGAGGTTATGGTAGCTGCGTCACAACTCACAACAAACATTATATTTGGTATGTGGCATAATACAGTTGCTTGAAGATTGTAACTATAGGATTGAAGTTTGCTTCTATCACATGTCAAATAAATACATAAATAAATAAACATAGTTGAGGACAACTAGACATTTAAAAAAAAATTTAAATAAAGAATGATTTTCCTTCTACTCCAGGTGAACGATTTAAAAAAAAACAACTTCAACTTAAAATTAAAGGGCGGGGCGGTCGACACTATTTGAACCTGCCGCTTCAATCTAAAGTTAATGGCCACGTCAAAATGACCACCAAGAAGCCCTGATCATAATACAGTCATAATGCCATTTTTTTCAAAATCTTCTGTATAAATAATTTTAACTTATTGAGGGATAAAGCATATAATATTTTGTACATATTCTTTGTATTTTACTCTTTTCAGACTTTCAAAATCTAGCCATCAATTTTCACCCTCCATACTTCCTCGGTCTGAGACCCAAGGCTTTGCACAGAGCCACCCCACAGCACAAATCAAATGATGTTGTTAATATATGATAATTTTGTTCAAGTAAAATTATATGAAACGTTGGAAAGTCAAATTTGACTGGTGGTAGAAGACTGCACGGCTCAAATCGGATCCCTAGGTGTTATGTGTATCAGTGGGCTAACACACTACCGCTCGTGTGAAGCATCATGGCAAAATACTTCAGTAAATATAAAGCCAGCTAAAAATTAGCTGATTTAGATAACTAATTCATTGTAATAACTTATGTTTTGTTTAATGTATTGTCATCGGAAATTGTTGTGTATACAGTATACACATTTTCAGCTCGGTCGGACTACGATAAGAGGGTGCAATATTGGCGCCACCGAAGGCTCATCAGGATTCAGACCTAGGCGATAAATCAATTAATGTATCATTTATCGGTCTATTATCCGCAGGTAAACATTGATGCCTATTAACCGAACATAGACACAACCCATTTTCAGAACGACGGAAATCTTTGAGTTGAGCAGATCTCTACAGCGCCATAATTCTACCAGCAAACACGGGTCCGTTACATGGCGGCGCCACCGTCTCCTCATCAAATCTACGTCAGTCAAGTCAAAGAACGATTGCAACACAGGCGTCCACGCGCGCCGTCTGCCGGAAAACGGAGCTGTTGTCCAGCTTTCCCACCGTTGTTTGACGTCACCGTGACAATATGGGATTTCTATGATGCAGGGCCGGTCTCAGCAATTGCGGGGCCCTATGCGGCTTAGTATGCGAAACGGATTGCGCGGGGCCCAGTTTGGGTAGGGATAAGGAATTAAAAAGGATAATAAGTGAAAATTAAGATAGGCGGGGCCTCATGAAAGCGCGGGGCCCACTGCGGCCACATTGGTTGCAGTGGCCCTAAGACCAGCCCTGGTATGATGGGAATGTGATATCAATCACGGGATTGTGATATCAATCACGGGATTGTGATATCAATCTCGGGATTGTGATATCAATCACGGGATTGTGATATCAATCACGGGAGCGTGATCGACAATCACGAGAAATCCCATGTGTACAAAACAAAAATATCATTTCATGAGACCGCGACCAAAACGAGCCGTGGACGTCTTACATGCAACTTTGAATGATTCGTGATTCGTCCTGGAAATGGGTGGATGACCTGATAAGTTGGATAATCTCATGGATGCGATCAATCGTTGGAAACGGGGCATGAGAGCTCCGTGCATTTAGTGGCACTAAATCGATTCTGCTGGTTCACGGACCAATATATCTGCGTCGTTTAATGGCGGAAATCTAATAGCATCCCCCTCCAACTTCCGGGTGTTCCACAGTGACAACTTATCTAAGATAGTATGACTGAGACATTACCAAGTAGACTACGACGAGAGCACATCTTCAAACGCTCTTTCAATAATTTCTAATAGATGTCTTTTTGACCAAACAGTGCGGATAAGTTTTATTTTATCGTCGTACCTTTTTGTTTGTTGTCAAGGAAGGCTTTTCGCAGATGTTTGATGTGTCGTCTATTTCAGGCTACCGCGAGCCCAGTTCAGTAACTAGTGTTCAGGCTAACGCAAGCCCAGTTCAGTAACTAGTGTTCAGGCTAACACAAGCCCAGTTCAGTAACTAGTTTTCAGACTAACGCAAGCCCAGTTCAGTAACTATTTTTCAGGCGAACGCAAGCCCAGTTCAGTAACTAGTGTTCAGGCTAACGCAAGCCCAGTTCAGTAACTAGTGTTCAGGCTAACACAAGCCCAGTTCAGTAACTAGTGCTCAGGCTAACACAAGCCCAGTTCAGTAACTAGGCTTCAGACCAACGCAAGCCCAGTTCAGTAACTAGTGTTCAGGCTAACACAAGCCCAGTTAAGTAACTAGTTTTCAGAATAACGCAAGCCCAGTTCAGTAACTATTTTTCAGGCGAACGCAAGCCCAGTTCAGTAACTAGTGTTCAGCTAACGCAAGCCCAGTTCAGTAACTAGTGTTCAGGCTAACGCAAGCCCAGTTCAGTAACTATTTTTCAGGCTACGCAAGCCCAGTTCAGTAACTAGTGTTCAGGCTAACGCAAGCCCAGTTCAGTAACTAGTTTTTCAGGCTACGCAAGCCCAGTTCAGTAACTAGTGTTTCAGGCTAACGCAAGCCCAGTTCAGTAACTAATGTTCAGGCTAACGCAAGCCCAGTTCAGTAACTATTTTTTTCCCAGTTCAGTAACTATGCCTAGCCTGACTGACATCATATACATGCATAGATTAGAAGCCAGACATATCAAAACACTTGATATACACACAAAAACAACAATAACATCAACAGCAACTGGAAGTAAGAGTAAATAAATATGCCGCTACTCACAGTTTTTCCAGCAAGTTGTGTGTGAACTCTATTCGCCTCGGGTGATTCTGGTCCATCTCTTTAATCTGCCTGGCCACTTCCCTTATTTGTCTGGACAACTTGTTGTATCTGAGAGCGAGACAAACAGAAGGAAAAAAAATTCCACGTTACTATTTATATATATCACTTTTAGGCAAAAGCTATCTGACCAGCGCCGCGCAGCAGTTTAGAATTACAGCGCATAAAATTGTGTAAGATATTGCACAGAAAATGGATGCTGTGTAAGTTTGCACACGAGTTGTTTTACTTTGCACATGAACCTTAGAGGGAACATTGGGTGTGAGATAAGTCCACACCATCAAACGCTGAAATGTCCCGACCAATGTTCCATTTGAGCCGCTCGGCTGCGCAGATATCTGACCGACGCCACGAAAGCAATTTAGAATTACTGCGCAAAAGATGTAAAATTATTGCGCAAAAAATGTAAAATTATTGCACAAAAAAATGGATGCTGTGCAACTTTGCAAACGGTTTTTTTTTACTTTGCACACAGACCAACGAACCTTAGAGGGAAAATAGTCCTGACCGCACAGCACTGAATGCAAAAATTCATTAAGTAAAAAAAAGTATATCATTTAATGACTTGACTTGCTTCAGGGAAAAAAGTCAAAAGTGAGAGATATTAACAAATATGTTATTGCTGGTAATGTTGTGACTGCTGAGGGAAACCAGAGCCGTCTTTACACCATTTTGGGCCCCCCGGGCAAAGAAATAGTGTTGGGCCCCTCCCCCGCAGGAATAAAAAATGAATATACATAATATATATAAATAAACATTTTCCCCATGGGACCCCTATGCTCGTGGGCCCCCGGGCAAATGCCCAACGGGCCTATACGTTAAGACGGCCCTGAGGGAAACAAACACAAAACGCCAGCCCCATGGCTGCACATGATAATGAAAATAAAGAGATAATTTCTTTTTTTTTATTTTAAAAAAGGAGACGAAATAACTAAAGTCTGAGCAGCTAAAATAGCTTATCGAATTTAATTAAAGTATTTCTCATGTGATCAGAATTTTTACAACAGGGAAAAAAAATTACTAATAAATATTAGGTTGATATGAGAACTACTGTAATTAAATTTAATAAGCTAGTTTCAGAAAACAGCTAATGGGCTGTAAACAAAAATTTCAGTGGTAGAGCTAGAAGATCTTAAAACAGTGCTTCTTAACCTGGGTTCGATCGAACCCCAGGGGTTTGGTGAGTCAGTCTCAGGGGTTCGGCTGAGGTCAAGAAAAAAAAAGGTTTGAAAATAATCATATTTTAATTTCTCCTATTAAGAAGGGTTTCGGTGAATGCGCATATGAAACTGGTGGGGTTCATTACCTCCAACATGGTTAAGAACCACTGTCTTAAAATCACTCTGACATTAATAGTCAGGAGGAAGATATTTTAATCCTCAACACCACACAGACACACAGGTCGGGGTGTGTCTGTATGGGGTGGGGGGGCAGAGGCGTCACTAGGGTTGGTGTCACCCGGGGCGGTGGCTCTTGGTGTCACCCCCCCCCCGACTTGCCCCATAAATCTCCTCGAGTCTGACAAATACCGGGAACACACAGATTCTTTAGTAACGTTTGAAAATGAAAATATCTATCAAATGTTTGTTACAAAGGCATTAGGAGGAAAGTTGAATTTAAAGTCGATAGGTAAAATATTGTAACTTGTAACATTTAAGAACTAAATAGAAAAATTGTTAATTTTAAATTTTTATTTTAACGTAACATAAAATGATTAATTTTAAGTAATAAAATTTTAAAATAACTGTAATATTTTCAAATTTCACAAACTTGCATCTACATTGCGTTCCATTAAAATTTACAACAATTATATTACACTAGCTGACCCGCGGCGGAGCATACGCCACTAATGATTTAGTGACGGGTGAAGACTTCCTGAAAGACACAGTTGTCAAAATGGGGTGGGTTTGGGCAAACGACTGTGAGTGAATGAAAAGAAGGAACTGTGGAGAGACCCACGGCGTATCACCCGTAAAAAATGACGGAAGTGTTCGGCTGAAATCTATTTATTTTGAAAAAATGCACTTTTTTAGGGCGCCCACCTTTTTCAAAATCCCAACTAACTTGTCCTTATATTACCAACCATTACAGTACAACTTCAAATGAGGTAAGGTTGTAACCGTTCTGTTTTGTGTTTGCAAAATCAGCAACTATCAGAATATTATGTAACAATTCAAAATACAATGTCATTAAATATATTTAAAAAATCAGAATTTAGATTTTCTGGCCTTTAAAACTGAAAACGTGTTTATTACGTCATCGAAATCTATTTCTTGTGCCGAATCACTTTCAATGGATAACATGGCAAGATCAGAAAGCCTTGACTGTCCCATTGTAGATCGCAAATAATTCTTTATAAGCTTTAGCTTGAAAAACTCCTTTCACATGAAGCCACATACACACAGATTGTAATAAATAATCGTAAACTCAATGTGAGATAGGGGAGAGATTCTATGAAGTCCCATTCAGGTACAAATTTCAAAACAAGTACGGACCAGTCTTCAGCCTCTTTGAGATCGATCTCTGCTGCCTTCAGGTGCCTTCTCAGCCTTGGTATTTCTAATAAAAGCTCTTCCTCTGACAACTCATCATAGAAAGTGGACAACCTTGGAATGGACTTTAGTAAAATCTTCTTCAGTGGCAGATATCAAGCTTTTGGCTTGAACAGCCTCAAACATGGTTTCTACTTCCTTGATTGCACTAGATCTGATCTGGAGTTCAGAATGGAAACGATCAATACAATCAAACATCGACATTTTGTTTTCTTCTTGCAGAGTTAGTCCAGCATCTCTTGTTTTCTCACCTGTCACCCTTTTCTTCAACCTGGGTCTGTTCTTTACTGAAATTCCAAGTTGTTCTGATTTTAAAAGCGCTGTGATATTGTCCATGTTTCAATCTATCATAGCACAAATTGCGAAAGGTGTAACGTTGAGCTTTGTATTTGTTTAATAATAAAGCTCAAATCTATTGTTTTCATTACACGATTCGTTTGTGTGTTTTTTTTTAAATTTCATTCACTTTCATCGTGCGCTCTTTAATGACATACATGTGCCAAAATAATATTTAAAGAAGGACAATGTTCCCAACATTCGCTTCCCTAGAATAATGTTCTATGTGATGTTTGATAGACCTATATTGAGTTAGGACCTTGTTATTTTGTACTACCTACAAAATTGTCTCACGATACACCTTTCACAATTTGTGTTATGATATATTGAAACATGGACAATATCCCAGCGGCAATAACTCATTTTTGTCAAAAGACTTAACTTAGAACATTGTCATTCTAGGGGACGAATGTCAAACAAGCCTTAAATTGAAAAAAAGTTAAATAATTAATTTAATGACATTTTTTAAAGTTTAAATCTTGTCTGTCATACTTCAAAAGAACATTAAATTTTCTCAAATTCGTCTAACTTTTGAACGTGTCCAAAATTTAAGTGTCATTTGGCTTACTTTTGTAACATTCTTTCAAAATTAGTCAATCATTATTAAAGAATTATTTAACCAGGAAAAGGTATACTATAATGTGGCATTCTGACTCAAAAATAATTCGAGAAAATTATCACTATCTTTCCCTGTTTTAACCAAATTAAATAAAGGATTCAACTGGCTTACCTTTGCTGCTCCAAGAATGTGAAATCATGAATTGTAGACAAAATACTTGAATTTAATAGATTATATATTCAGTAATATGCTTTATAATGTTCAGACCAGATGGTTTTCAACGTAAAAAATTTGTCGCTGCAGGTGCGGTTCTGATTGCGTCGTTCAAAATCAACTTTACTTCGGCTGCCGAACGTACGCATCACGCGATCTATTAGTGAAAATCGTTTCATACGAAATCGAAAAGACTGTTGTGGAGGAAGTAGTGAGTTAGGATTGGTCTCACAGGCTGACTCCTCGTGTGTCGGTATGTCAAAGCCCAATATGTTGGATTTTCTTCTAAAACAAAAGACACCGCTTCTTTTATGTCCAGCCTTTTTTAAATTTCCTAATTAGTTTTATGGTAGTTTGTGAAGACGTTTTATTATTGTCCGTTAACAGATATTTTATTTTATTAATAAGTTTTCGGTTTAAACGTATTTCATTTTATTTCTCAATTTCTTTCTAGATGAAAAAAAATGTGTCCTCTTTTTTTTCTGACATAAAATCGTACACAGTAAATTTTAGGCTTGGGTGTCACCCCCTGATGGGTGTCACCCGGGGCGGCCCGCCCCCACCGCACCCCCCTAGTGACGCCACTGGGGGGGGTAGGGGTATTAGCACCAGGTAGCACCAGTACCGTAATACAGTACAGTATACAAGTGGCTAACAGTCTAAGACCCCATCATGACTGTATGAACAGGTACAAATAGGACAAGGCGTTACCCGGTGCACAAGATGACCCCGGATTTTTTAGAACATTTTTAGGGGTTAAAAAGTCATCTTATACGCAGGAATATACGGTACATTGAATATTGAGTAAACTGTCTATTATTTAAATCACTCTCATCAAAGACTGACTCTGGAAAGCTCTATAAATATCTTAACCATGTTGAGTGTGTAGATTAATAAATAACCCAAGCGCATTTTGTGCTTAATGTTTTCTTTTGTTGCACAGTTATTTAATGGTGTTGATGTAACAAATATGTAGTGCCACAGACGTGGATAATCAAAATATGAAAATAGAGGGGAATGTCAAAAGTGTGAGGTGGCATTTCCCAGGTGTGGGTTGGAACTAATTGCCATTATTAAAAATGACTAAACTTCAATTGATATTTTGCCTCTCATTTAATCATTCAGCCTTATTGATTGCCATAGTCTGGTGGATTATTTGAGGCTGCCATTATTTATCACCATCCCAAACTATGTTGGCAAATTTGCCTTTCAAACTGACTGTTGATAATACAATAGTTGATATTGTTGGCTCAGTACATAAGCGCATTGCTCTTTTAATTTTATTGATTAATTTTTCAGAGATTATAATAAATTTGTTATTTTTTTAAAAAAAAGAATTTCAACTAATGACCAATAACAATGGCTAGAGAATTACATCAGGAAAGGGATTGGACGGTGCTGACTCTTCTTCCTGCAAATCTAGTAGAAGGGCACAATAAATGTACAATATTCACCATGAAATTAGTGTACCAAGATACAGTTACAGTGTATGAGCTCTGTCTTGACTCATGGCTAAATATTTAAATGGAACTTCTTGACTTGCTCTATCCATTATCATCATTATCAGCTGTTACTTTTTTTACATGAGCTAATATGGGAGATGCATTTTCAAATTAAAAATAAAAAGGCTTTTCATGGAAGGGTGAAGCAATTTGCTTAGCACCCAGCTAGTTAGTAGTGATTAATAAGCAAAGTAATAGGGCTAAAGCAAAGTTAACAGTGCTCGACTTTGTATACTTTGTTGTAATGGCAGAGTGAGGTATTATTTTATCTTATCTATTACAGACGCTGCTTCTAACCAGAAGATTATTGCATCTTTTGCTTAGCCATGCCATGATTTAAATCTTATCTAAATTTAGGTCCTTTGGCAGGAATGAGGAATGGAATGTTGTGTTTATACAATAACATAACTTGTCATAACATCATTAGAAGGAATAAGTGTAATTATTTTTTGTCAATAAAGGTAAATAAGGTGGTGGATTTAGTGTCTGGAATAGGCTTAAGTTTAGGCTTAGGTTTAGGCCTTAGGCTAGTCATTTATAAAAAAATTTAAATATAAAAAAACAAAGTTTTACAAAGATAATCAAAGATATCGGCCAAAAATAAAATATATGGAGCGCAGAGTGGTAATCCTGCAGTTTCTACACATATATTATTTCACAGCGAAATTTAATTTTCTCGTCAGAACTTACATTTTTAATTTATGAAATGCATAATTATATGTTGTATTTAAGCTATTAAAGCGCTAATTTGTGAGTCTTTTTAATTTCTAAGACATTTTATCGGCTCTATATAATACATAATCTGGTCACGATACATCCATTTTGTTTACCTAGTAAACTGCTTGCCAGATGTTTTTTACCTGGCTCGACCCATGCTAAAATAAATTTACTGACTGAAAATGTTTTTTAAAAGGTATTTTTCATCTATTTTAATGTTCTCAGAAGACAAATAAATATTTTAAAGACAATTTCATTTTTTATTTCGTTACTAGATGTTTGATTCTTATTTTGTTTGTTTGTACATTGTAAGTGAGAAACTTCCATTTGGCATCTTATTAGGACAATCCGGCAAGTAGACTTATACGTATAGTTATAGATAAATAAAATGGTTGCATCATGATCAGACTATTTACTGTTGAGAGCCGAAAAAATGCCTTAGAAATTAAAAAGACTTTCAAATTAGCGCTGTAATAGCTGAAATACAACATATAATAATGCATTTAATAAATTAAAAACTAAGTTCTCAACAGAAAATTAAATTCTGCTGTGAAATAATATACGTGTAGAAACTGCAGGATTACCGCGCAGAGTTCTCTTTTCAACTACCCACAATTGGTATTAGTATTAATACTATTACTACTAATAATAAAGATTATAATATTATATAATTTAATTAAAGTTAATATTAAAATTGGCAACAGTGCCAACAGCAAATAAAATTTTTAAAAATAAAATAATAAATTCAGTAGTCCTACTGGACCTACGCACAATGTGTAGTCTTCTCTCCTTTGAATATAAAATTTTTTCATCACTTTTATTTCATGGAGATTATTTTCAACATCCCAAGAAAGGAAATCTACTTTTTTGAGGAGCTTTTTCTCGTGAAACTTTAATTTTCTAACCATCTTTAATCTGTAGGATTTAGTGTTTATTTCACAACAAAACAAGCATGAATTATCCGGAAATACTAAAGGGAAACTACTGTCAGAATGAAATTGATTGCTTTCGCATTTTATGGCCGTCATCTATCCAATACAAAATTATTAACTCGAAATATTAAAACAGTTTTAGACTATCAGAAAACAAAAATTTAATTATCCGTTCAATTTAAAATCATATCTGCTTAGACTTAGTATAAAATTATTAAATGATAAAATTAACTTAAACGTAAAGATTGAAATTAAATTAAATTAGTATTTCCCTCAGTGCACTTTGTTAGTTGAAACTTTGATATTTTAATTATTAATAGCTAATATTCGTGTGCTCATGTTGTTGTATTGTTATGCCTGGGGGTACTAACGGTTGGTGAAAAAACCCGAATCGAGCCACGGGATGAATTTTAAATGTAATTTGATTCTTGGAATTGAAAATACAAATGTGTAACATGCAGGTCTGTTAACAATTTAAAAACAGTAACACGTGCAGGAAATACGTCCGTCTGATATAATGATAACAACCATTCACAATGATAAGAACTTTCAACAACGGTGGTTTTCCGTGTGAATAAGGGCAGCCAAGTCATAGAACTCACACTAATTCACACTATAACCATGCTCCTTTGGATCTTTTGAGAATGAGTGCGAAAGTTCGGAGCGTGTTCTAGAAAACTTCGCCTTCACAAACGAAGTACACATATAATCTGTACCCCAAAGAGGATATAAATAAAACAACCTCATCCTGCCTCTCAAGTGCAATAAAACATAAACTATATATCTTGTATAAATAATATAATAGCCAAAGGCACTCACTCACTGGATATGTAACGCTATGACGTCATTGTTTGATCTTATATTTTAATACTAGGTGTGCCTCGGGTGGTGCGCAAAATAATTGTAAATTAAAGTCTCACCGTAAAAAATTATATGACGTCATTGTTTTAGATCATATTTTAATTTTGGAAAAGGGAACGATGTAAAAAGAGGATTTGATGATTGTTTATTATAAAATACTTTGTGTACATTTCAGGAATATTTCGTATTTATCAAACAAGGATAAGTTACTTGGGCTTTTGACAAAAATAAGTGGGCGCCGCAGGTGCCCTACAACCCCTATGATAAAATACTTTGTGTTCATTTCAGGAAGTTTAATATTTCGTATTTATCAAACAAGGAGAAGTTAGTTGGGCTTTTGAAAAAAGTGGGCACCACGGCGCCCCAGCACAAACTAGTATAACAATATTGATATGTAGCTTGTATATAACAATATTGATGTGTAATTTGCATATAACAATATTGATATTGATATGTAACTTTTATAAAACGATATTGATATAAATCATGATTTAAAACAAATTCTTAATTTTAAGTTTGTAATGGTGCGTATAATTTAATATGATCACATTAAAACTAATAAATAGAAGAAGACAAAATATCTCTTATGGTTGATCTTTTTAAAAATTTATTTTTTATTATTATTATTATTATTTTATTTATTTTGTGTTTGGTTATTCTAGTTTTCAAACTGCTGTATTTGTAAAAGATATGTTTATTGTTGCCATGGAAATAATATGCACATTGTAAAAAGAATAATTTCTCTTAATTTGGATCAATAAAAGTGTCTTACATTAACTTTAACTTATTAACTTTACATTAGTTTATCTTACTTGTCTTTTTGTTATCTTATACTTATTGCGCAATTTTCTACTTGCTAAGTCTTACCCAAAATTGAAACTTCCAAGTGCACTTGAATCTTGTTGAATGTATTGTATTAAAATCAAAGAAATTACGACCGATACTTGTACCTACGTTTTATAGGAGATCGAACTTTTCTAAATTTTAAAGAATAAACGATTTTTAATATGACCGTCTTAAGATTTTTAAAATTATTTTATTTTTTATCTTCCCGATAAATAAAAACAAAAAAACAAATCAATTTTTTTTCCCCAAAATTTGAGCTTCAAACATGGAAATAAATAAAGAAAATTTTTTTTTAAAAAATGTTCTCAAACGTTACTTAGAACAAATCAATTTAAAAGAACCGTCTGCAGTATTAAAGAATTCTATATTTATTGAAACGAACCATATAACGCTCTTTTAAATTAATTGTTCTTCAAAAACTTGAATTGATGATTATTAGTTTTTAAATGGCAAAGTCAGTTGAAATTAAAGATAAAATAAGTTTGTTTTTTTATTTCCGTTTCAAGTTTCCAATTCTGTTACGTAAATGTTATCGAAGATGTTATAAAAATGCATCTCTCCACCCCAAGGTTAACCACCGACAGACAGTGTTGCCCCGGGATATCTGACAGACAGTGTTGCCCCGGGATATCTGACAGACAGTGTTGCCCCGGGATATCTGACAGACAGTGTTGCCCCGGGATATCTGACAGACAGTGTTGCCCCGGGATATCTGACAGACAGTGTTGCCCCAGGATATCTGACAGACAGTGTTGCCCCGGGATATCTGACAGACAGTGTTGCCCCGGGATATCTGACAGACAGTGTTGCCCCGGGATATCTGACAGACAGTGTTGCCCCGGGATATCTGACAGACAGTGTTGCCCCGGGATATCTGACAGACAGTGTTGCCCCGGGATATCTGACAGACAGTGTTGCCCCGGGATATCTGACAGACAGTGTTGCCCCGGGATATCTGACAGACAGTGTTGCCCCGGGATATCTGACAGACAGTGTTGCCCCGGGATATCTGACAGACAGTGTTGCCCCGGGATATCTGACAGACAGTGTTGCCCCGGGATATCTGACAGACAGTGTTGCCCCGGGATATCTGACAGACAGTGTTGCCCCGGGATATCTGACAGACAGTGTTGCCCCGGGATATCTGACAGACAGTGTTGCCCCGGGATATCTGACAGACAGTGTTGCCCCGGGATATCTGACAGACAGTGTTGCCCCAGGGATATCTGACAGACAGTGTTGCCCCGGGATATCTGACAGACAGTGTTGCCCCGGGATATCTGACAGACAGTGTTGCCCCGGGATATCTGACAGACAGTGTTGCCCCGGGATATCTGACAGACAGTGTTGCCCCGGGATATCTGACAGACATTTTGTTGCCCCGGGATATCTGAAACTTGAGGAGATGTGAGCCTCTGTTTACTGAATTAGCGCAACTTAGTAACGAAAAATCGTGATTTTGACTTCATCATGCAAAATCTGAATGAACATCGAAGTCTTTGTCATCAATGTCTAACACTAAATAAATATTTAAATGACAAGAAAGTGATGTGAAATTTGCTCATTTTCAAATAGAAAAAACGGCTTTTATTGGGGGGGAGGGGGGGGGGACAAAGCTAAATGACGTCATATTGGAGACTGTCTAAGTTTTTTTGACGACGCGTGACGAGGGCGGGGGGGGGGATGAGAAATCGGCAAAAAGTCGCGTGATGTCAATGTCATATTTATGGACGGCCCCTTATGGTATACAATATAAGAAACAAATTATTGTTAAAAATATTAGAAACATTATATTGGTATACTATAAGTGAAATGCGATCGTGCACAAATGTTAAGCAGACGCGATTGTTTGCTTTGCACGCTGCGAATGGCGACTCAACTTCTCAACCTGCGTATTAGCCAATAACATTTGGAAAACACGTCCTCTGTTTGACTTTAAGTGAAGCGCAATAAACCGACAAAGACATCCAGATTTTTTTTTCCCTTCTCCCTCTTGTATTTACCGTCTGCTCGGCCCGTGTTTGGGGAATCCGTGGGTTTCTGTCACATTTCGCTTGGTTCAAGTTAAACTCTTGTGAAAACCTCCCCCCCCCCATGCCACCAACCCCACCCTCCCTTGTTTTCTCCGCGGTCACTGGTGCGTGAACGCCGAGTCACCAGTCAGAATCTGAGTGAACTCTCTCGTCCGTTTAGTGACATCATTTATTTTTGAAATCAACCAACCTGGCACTTTAAAAAAAATGTGTTAAAATCTCAAATAACTGCTGACAATCTGGAAACACCTTTAGAAATAGGAATAAAATATGGCTGAGGCTGCAATCAGTGTTTTAGATGTAAAAAATATGTTATTCATTCAAACAGGGTACAGTATAGTCATAGGCCTGACAGGACGCCACAAAACAACGTTTCGGGGGAAAAAAGCCTTCCTCAACGAACAAATCGACAACAACAACACCAAAAAAAAACAAAAAAAAACAAAAAAAAACAAAACAAAAAAAAACAACAAAAAAACAAAAACAAAAAAACTAATTAATAAAATAAAATGAAATCTTAGGGGCAGTGTTATCCAAAACCAGAAAGTCTTAGGAATAAACGATTATTTCCAAAATCTACTCCCCACCCCCCACCCCCCAATTCACCAACCAACTTTTTTTCGTCATGGTCTACTGCGCGCACCACCCTGATTTTTTTATTTTGTGTTTAAAGATTAAATAATGAAAGAGAGACCTCCAACCCGTGTCTTCACCTCCCACACGCGCCCCTCCCCACGTGACTATTCACGTAGTTTTGTCTCTATTCACTGGTGAAGATTCATTGAAACACAAGGGTAGTGACTATTCACGTAGTTTTGTCTCTATTCACTGGTGAAGATTCATTGAAACACAAGGGTAGTGACTATTCACGTAGTTTTGTCTCTATTCACTGGTGAAGATTCATTGAAACACAAGGGTAGTGACTATCCACGTAGTTTAGTGTTGTCAACAACTTTGGTTCTTGTGTGTGTAAGGGGGGGGGTGAGGGGGGGTATATATATATTTAATTCTAATCATCTTAAACTTTATCTCTTCAATTTTTAAATATTTTTTCTTATAGTATGAGAGTAATTTTACCTGATATACACGGTGGTCGAGTGGCAGCGCGCTCGACTGGCGTACCGAACGTCACGGATTCGAATTCATGTGAAGGCAAGGATTTGTTCCCGGGGCCTAGGGCGTCCCTGAGTCACCCAGCTCCGAATGGGTACCTAACACTAGTTAGGCGGCTGAGTAATGCGTGGAACCCTCATAGCCGATAAGATAAGATATTATTGACATCGATCGCTGCCATTTGTTTGTTTGGCTGTTGTCAGTACCCGACACACCGTAAGATCCCCTTGGGCGTGAGCTCGCTCCTATAGCATTGCTGTCCAAAAAAGAAATAAAAACAACCCGTAAAAAACCAAGTTTTTGACTATAAATCCTTTAAGTATGAGACGTAACTAAAAGAATGTTCATTATAACACGCAGCGCAAGACCATCCAAAAATACAAAATTGCAGTTGTGTCGTAAAACGTGTTTAATATAATGCGCACCGATCAGGAATAGGTTTATAAAAAGTGTTGTCAGTAAAATACGCACCTTATTGCGCGACAGAAAGGTTGTCCAATATAATACGCACCGCGACGCTCTATCTCAAAAAATAGCATGATACATAGGAATAAATAAAATAATCTAAAAAATCAATAATTTAATTACGGTACATGCGATCGATCTGAAATTTTGATACATTGTTTTTATCATCGGTACGAAACTGCCTGCAAAATTTCAGCTCGCTATCTTGCGAGCAAGTGGGTTAAAAATCGATCAAAAGTTTTGGCGACAAGCAAGCAAGCAAGCAAGGTCGGTCGGTCGGCCGCAGACACCACGAGTTAATATAAAGGATTTAAATAAAAAAAAGAAGATTTTAGTTCTTCTTTTAAAATAATATTAAGTTTTACTTACCTGAATTTTATGTCTCATATTATGTGTCTAAATTATTTTAGAGACATTTCTCAAAGGTTCATTAAAAAGACATGTTCTTTTTCTGTTAGGGGCCGTCCATAAATGACGTCAAGCGATTTTCACCGATTTTTATTCCCTCCCCCCTCGCCACACTTTGTCACAAAAACTTAGACCCCCCCCTCCAATATGACGTCACACAGTTTTGACTCCCCCCCCCAAGAGCCGTATTATCTAATAGACAATTAGCATGTTTCAAAATACTTTTTTATCATTTAAGTATGTATTTAGTGTAAGGCTGCACTCTAATTTCGTAACACGTGTGAAGTCATTGAAAACGCCATTAAAGAAATTGTAAATAATCAAATATTTAAGTGGAACTTTTATTCAAAGTAGCGCGTTTTTTATGTGACGTCACATTTCTTAAACGACCCCCTCGTCACACATCGTCACAAATGCGTGACCCCCCCCCACAGGCGCGTGACAACATGTATGGACGGCCCCTTGTTTTTTTAATGTATTTTTCTCCGTTTAAAAAAAATACTTGAAAAAAAATTCATTTACATTTTTTAAAACATTTCAATAGCTTGAAAATGAAAGTTGGAATATTTTAAAAATTCGAATTAAATAAGAAAAACCCGTAAAAAACCAAGTTTTTGACTATAAATCCTTTATGTACGAGAAGTTATTAAAAGAATGTTCATTATAATACGCAGCGCCAGACCATCCAGAAATACAAAATTGCAGTTGTGTCGTAAAACATGTATAATATAATGCGCACCGATCAGGAATATGTTTATAAAAAGAGCTGTCAATAAAATACGCACCTTATTGCGCGACAGAAAGGTTGTTCAATATAATACGCACCGCGACGCTCTATCTCAAAAAATAGCATGATACATAGGAATAAATAAAATAATCTAAAAAATCAATAATTTAATTACGGTACATGCGATCGATCTGAAATTTTGATACATTGTTTTTATCATCGGTACGAAACTGCCTGCAAAATTTCAGCTCGCTATCTTGCGAGCAAGTGGGTTAAAAATCGATCAAAAGTTTTGGCGACAAGCAAGCAAGCAAGGTCAGCCGCAGACACCACGAGTTAATATAAAGGATTTAAAAAAACAACCCGTAAAAAACCAAGTTTTTGACTATAAATCCTTTACGTATGAGACGTAACTAAAAGAATGTTCATTATAACACGCAGCGCAAGACCATCCAAAAATACAAAATTTGCAGTTGTGTCGTAAAACGTGTTTAATATAATGCGCACCGATCAGGAATAGGTTTATAAAAAGTGTTGTCAATAAAATACGCACCTTATTGCGCGACAGAAAGGTTGTTCAATATAATACGCACCGCGACGCTCTATCTCAAAAAATAGCATGATACATAGGAATAAATAAAATAATCTAAAAAATCAATAATTTAATTACGGTACATGCGATCGATCTGAACTTTTGATACATTGTTTTTATCATCGGTACGAAACTGCCTGCAAAATTTCAGCTCGCTATCTTGCGAGCAAGTGGGTTAAAAATCGATCAAAAGTTTTGGCGACAAGCAAGCAAGCAAGGTCCGCCGCAGACACCACGAGTTAATATAAAGGATTTAAAAAGAGGATTTGATGATGGTTAATTATAAAATAAAAAATAACAAGGGGCGCCATAGGCGCCCTGCAACCCCTATTATAAAATACTTTGTGTACATTTCAGAAAGTTTAATATTTCGTATTTATCAAACAAGTACAAGATAGTTGGACTTTTGAAAAAGGTCGGTGCGTTAGGCGCCCTAAAAAATTGCATTTTTTATAAAATAAATAGATTTCAGCTGAAAACTTCCGTCATTTTTGACGGGTGTACGCTAGTCATTTAATAAATTTGTAGCACGAACAGCCACATCCTTATAAGGGTTATGCTTCTCAATCTACCTTGTGCTCGCTTTTACGTTTCATGTCAACAGTTAAGTTATTTTTTCTCTCTTATGATTGCCTTCTTGTGGTTTGTTCATCTAAGACACTTAAGCACAGGTTATTGCCAGTTATTGCCAGTTATTGCCGGTTATTGCCAGTTATTGCCAATTATTGCCAGTTATTGCCAGTTATGGCCAGTTATTGCCGGTTATTGCCAGTTATTGCCAGTTATTGCCAGTTATTGCCAGTTATTGCCAGTTATTGCCGGTTATTGCCAGTTATTGCCAGTTATTGCCAGTTATTGCCAGTTATTGCCAGTTATTGCCGGTTATTGCCAGTTATTGCCGGTTATTGCCAGTTATTGCCAGTTATTGCCGGTTATTGCCGGTTATTGCCAGTTATTGCCAGTTATTGCCGGTTATTGCCGGTTATTGCCAGTTATTGCCGGTTATTGCCAGTTATTGCCGGTTATTGCCAGTTATTGCCAGTTATTGCCAGTTATTGCCATTTATTGCCTGTTATTGCCAGTTATTGCCAGTTATTGCCAGTTATTGCCAGTTATTGACTGTTATTGCCAGTTATTGCCAGTTATTGCCAGTTATTGCCGGTTATTGCCGGTTATTGCCAGTTATTGCCAGTTATTGCACTTTGCACATACAAAAAAAATTACGAAAATTTGTAAAAACGTGTGTCACACATAATTTTTACACGAAAACAATACGCCAACAGACCGCGTGCTAAACACATACTAATGCATCGGCGCGGAAGTCCCAGCTCACAAATGAATGTCGCTTCCCCTTTCTTCGTAACTCATAATGCTCAAGTCGCTCGTTAAGGGAGCAATTTCTACATTTTTGTGTGCTCGATATGCGAATTACTAGTTAAGAGAGGTTCCACTGTATTTCATTCTTTATAAAATAAGACATTTGTTAAATTATTTGAAACTAGATACGACCCGCAGCGTACACAGACATGTTCATAGATGTTGCAAAGAACCGGTTTGGGGGAAGGGTACTGACACTATCAGCAGCACGAAGAAATGAAAACAACGAGTGTGCCGACACCGCACCGCCATCGCTTGCAAACCATAAATTGTGATTGGTCGAGCATAAAGTGGGTTATTCGTCATGATTATTTGCACACGTCTTGCGCTTGTCCTAATTTCAAGTGAATTATATATATATATATATATATATATATATATATATATATATATTCATTGGATATTATGAAATAAATATTGTTTCTTTTTATTCTTTAAAAAATGATTTCCAGAAAATTATGTCAGTAGTGAGCAATAATTAACACGGGGATCTCTTTAAGATAAGACTAAAATGTATGCAAATACAATATACAATGCTGGTAGAAGGCGTGTATAGTTAAAAATAAAGTTTAATATGCGTTGTTTTTTTATCGAATTAAAAAAAACCACATTTTAAGGACTGGAAATGTACACATTGTTTGTATACCAGTAAGTTATAACACACCTAAGCATGGTTCTTATAATTGTGTGTTTAGATATTAAAACATTATTCGTAATTACATATTAAGGATATTTCAGCTGAAATGTATTTATTTTGAAAACTACCGTCATTTTTGATGGGTAATTTACGCTAGAGATTTTATAAATTATAAAGTATTTAAACAAAGAATCGCTGTTTTACGCAATTGTAATATTTAAATTTACGAAACCACGTGTTATTGCACATTATATATACTACCGTATCACCCGTCAAAAATGACGGAAGTTTTCAAAATAAATACACATCAGATTTAAATATAACGTAATACAGAATTTTCATTTATTTTTATTTGATTCATTTATTATCATATTGAACAATTTTATGCGGAACGTTCGAAAAGTGTTATTTTTGGTGCAGCACTATAAAACAAAATCGATCGCAGCGCCCGCCACCTAACAGCATTACAAATTTCGCAGCGCCACCTAGTTATATCCATACATACAGACGACGGGAATTATGTATATTGATATATTATGTAAATTGTTGCATTATTTTCATAAAAATTACATTCTTTGAATGGGCAAAGGGTTGGTTTTTTAAAAAAAGAAACATCTCAAAGGTGAAGGTCATGCATTAAAAGATGTTTAATATTAAATGTGTGTTCAGTTATTGTTCATGCCGTGTTGTTGTTGTTGTTGTTTTTGTTATTTATTTGTACACTTCGCCCGATCGCCACAAACACTCATTGTGACTTCAGCAAAAATCTTTCGCCCCCGCCAAGCGTTTGGTTTATTAATATGTTATAAATTTTCCTTTTAACAATTGATTGTTAACTTTTATTGGCGCAGGTTTTCGCCCGTGAATATTTTAAACCAGGAAATCCAAGCACCCCCCACCCAAAATCTGCACGCGTGTTTTGTTTCCTGCAGTCATGCGCACTACGAGGCTGTCTTCAAGTGAAACTCATTTCCAGCCCAACCGACACCACCATCTACCCGCCACCACAACTCAACACCCTCGCACCAACCTGGGGTTGGGGTGGGGTGGGGGAGTTGGGGGGGGGTGCACGCCCTCGAGAACGACTGCGGTCCTGCACTGAGACATGCAGATCTGATTGGTATTGTAATGTCGTACATTCTTGAAATGCCAATCAAAAGACGTTCGTCATGTCACCGCGATTCCCACGGCCGGTGACCCTCGGGCCCGCCTCGCGCTGAGCGTCTTTCCGTGACATTTAAAGCCCCCCGACTTCTGCCGCTCGTTGTTTGCGTCGATTCTTCTTTCTTTCTCGGGCTAATGTCTTCTTTATATCACGAAATATGATGTTTTGTCGGGGGTGGTCGGGGGGGGGGCTGTACTTTAAATTTGGAGGTAAGCGTTCAGGTGAATATGTCAATAGGGGGTTGGGGGTTTGAGGGCCCGTGGGGGGGGGGTGTCATTTACCTGTCGGGTGCGTTGTTGTGGTGTTACCTTGTCGATTAATGGAGCGTGGCCGTCCAAAGATTGTTTACGTGCGCTGATCGCCACGCTGACGCGCCTGGGAATTCTTTGTTTGAAATATTCAACTTTTGATTTTAGTTTGTTTGTCTGGTTGTAATTAAACTAAATATTTATTTGATTTTATCTTATCCGTCACAGTCACAGCTGTAGACAATGAAACTTTTGCTTACTATAATTGTACTATGTAAGAACTGAGAGTGGATAGTGGCAGCTCAGACGTTCCAACATTCTTTGTTGTACTATAGACTAGAGCTAGAGCGACTTCAACATTATTTGTTGTACTATAGACTAGAGTGACTTCAACATTATTTGTTGTACTAGACTAGAGTGACTTCAACATTGTTTGTTGTACTAGACTAGAGTGACTTCAACATTGTTTGTTGTACTATAGACTAGAGTGACTTCAACATTGTTTGTTGTACTAGACTAGAGTGACTTCAACATTATTTGTTGTACTATAGACTAGAGTGACTTCAACATTGTTTGTTGTACTAGACTAGAGTGACTTCAACATTGTTTGTTGTACTAGACTAGAGTGACTTCAACATTATTTGTTGTACTAGACTAGAGTGACTTCAACATTGTTTGTTGTACTATAGACTAGAGTGACTTCAACATTATTTGTTGTAATAGACTAGAGTGACTTCAACATTGTTTGTTGTACTAGACTAGAGTGACTTCAACATTGTTTGTTGTACTATAGACTAGAGTGACTTCAACATTATTTGTTGTACTAGACTAGAGTGACTTCAACATTGTTTGTTGTACTAGACTAGAGTGACTTCAACATTGTTTGTTGTACTATAGACTAGAGTGACTTCAACATTATTTGTTGTACTAGACTAGAGTGACTTCAACATTATTTGTTGTACTAGACTAGAGTGACTTCAACATTATTTGTTGTACTAGACTAGAGTGACTTCAACATTATTTGTTGTACTAGACTAGAGTGACTTCAACATTATTTGTTGTTATAGACTAGAGTGACTTCAACATTATTTGTTGTAATAGACTAGAGTGACTTCAACATTATTTGTTGTACTAGACTAGAGCGACTTCAACATTGTTTGTTGTACTAGACTAGAGCGACTTCAACATTATTTGTTGTAATAGACTAGAGCGACTTCAACATTGTTTGTTGTACTAGACTAGAGCGACTTCAACATTATTTGTTGTAATAGACTAGAGCGACTTCAACATTATTTGTTGTACTAGACTAGAGCGACTTCAACATTATTTGTTGTACTAGACTAGAGCGACTTCAACATTATTTGTTGTAATAGACTAGAGTGACTTCAACTTTATTTGTTGTAATAGACTAGAGTGACTTCAACATTATTTGTTGTACTAGACTAGAGTGACTTCAACATTATTTGTTGTACTAGACTAGAGTGACTTCAACATTATTTGTTGTACTAGACTAGAGTGACTTCAACATTGTTTGTTGTACTAGACTAGAGTGACTTCAACATTGTTTGTTGTACTATAGACTAGAGTCTAGAGTGACTTCAATATTGTTTGTTGTACTAGACTAGAGTGACTTCAACATTGTTTGTTGTACTAGACTAGAGTGACTTCAACATTATTTGTTGTACTATAGACTAGAGTGACTTCAACATTGTTTGTTGTACTAGACTAGAGTGACTTCAACATTATTTGTTGTACTATAGACTAGAGTGACTTCAACATTGTTTGTTGTACTAGACTAGAGTGACTTCAACATTGTTTGTTGTACTAGACTAGAGTGACTTCAACATTATTTGTTGTACTATAGACTAGAGTGACTTCAACATTATTTGTTGTACTAGACTAGAGTGACTTCAACATTATTTGTTGTACTAGACTAGAGCGACTTCAACATTGTTTGTTGTACTATAGACTAGAGTGACTTCAACATTATTTGTTGTAATAGACTAGAGTGACTTCAACATTGTTTGTTGTACTAGACTAGAGTGACTTCAACATTGTTTGTTGTACTATAGACTAGAGTGACTTCAACATTATTTGTTGTACTAGACTAGAGTGACTTCAACATTATTTGTTGTACTATAGACTAGAGTGACTTCAACATTATTTGTTGTACTAGACTAGAGTGACTTCAACATTATTTGTTGTACTAGACTAGAGTGACTTCAACATTATTTGTTGTACTAGACTAGAGTGACTTCAACATTATTTGTTGTAATAGACTAGAGTGACTTCAACATTATTTGTTGTACTATACACTAGAGTGACTTCAACATTGTTTGTTGTACTAGACTAGAGTGACTTCAACATTGTTTGTTGTACTAGACTAGAGTGACTTCAACATTATTTGTTGTACTAGACCTAGAGTGACTTCAACATTGTTTGTTGTACTAGACTAGAGTGACTTCAACATTGTTTGTTGTACTAGACTAGAGTGACTTCAACATTATTTGTTGTACTATAGACTAGAGTGACTTCAACATTGTTTGTTGTACTAGACTAGAGTGACTTCAACATTATTTGTTGTACTATAGACTAGAGTGACTTCAACATTGTTTGTTGTACTAGACTAGAGTGACTTCAACATTGTTTGTTGTACTAGACTAGAGTGACTTCAACATTGTTTGTTGTACTAGACTAGAGTGACTTCAACATTATTTGTTGTACTAGACTAGAGTGACTTCAACATTATTTGTTGTACTAGACTAGAGTGACTTCAACATTATTTGTTGTACTAGACTAGAGTGACTTCAACATTGTTTGTTGTACTATAGACTAGAGTGACTTCAACATTATTTGTTGTACTAGACTAGAGTGACTTCAAACATTGTTTTGTTTGTACTAGACTAGAGTGACTTCAACATTGTTTTGTTGTACTATAGACTAGAGTGACTTCAACATTATTTGTTGTACTAGACTAGAGTGACTTCAACATTATTTGTTGTACTAGACTAGAGTGACTTCAACATTATTTGTTGTACTAGACTAGAGTGACTTCAACATTATTTGTTGTACTATAGACTAGAGTGACTTCAACATTGTTTGTTGTACTAGACTAGAGTGACTTCAACATTGTTTGTTGTACTAGACTAGAGTGACTTCAACATTATTTGTTGTACTAGACTAGAGTGACTTCAACATTGTTTGTTGTACTAGACTAGAGTGACTTCAACATTGTTTGTTGTACTAGACTAGAGTGACTTCAACATTATTTGTTGTACTATAGACTAGAGTGACTTCAACATTGTTTGTTGTACTAGACTAGAGTGACTTCAACATTATTTGTTGTACTATAGACTAGAGTGACTTCAACATTGTTTGTTGTACTAGACTAGAGTGACTTCAACATTGTTTGTTGTACTAGACTAGAGTGACTTCAACATTATTTGTTGTACTAGACTAGAGCGACTTCAACATTGTTTGTTGTACTATAGACTAGAGTGACTTCAACATTATTTGTTGTAATAGACTAGAGTGACTTCAACATTGTTTGTTGTACTAGACTAGAGTGACTTCAACATTGTTTGTTGTACTATAGACTAGAGTGACTTCAACATTATTTGTTGTACTAGACTAGAGTGACTTCAACATTGTTTTGTTGTACTAGACTAGAGTGACTTCAACATTGTTTGTTGTACTATAGACTAGAGTGACTTCAACATTATTTGTTGTACTAGACTAGAGTGACTTCAACATTATTTGTTGTACTAGACTAGAGTGACTTCAACATTATTTGTTGTACTAGACTAGAGTGACTTCAACATTATTTGTTGTACTAGACTAGAGTGACTTCAACATTATTTGTTGTACTAGACTAGAGTGACTTCAACATTATTTGTTGTACTAGACTAGAGTGACTTCAACATTATTTGTTGTACTATAGACTAGAGTGACTTCAACATTATTTGTTGTACTAGACTAGAGTGACTTCAACATTATTTGTTGTACTAGACTAGAGTGACTTCAACATTATTTGTTGTACTAGACTAGAGTGACTTCAACATTATTTGTTGTACTAGACTAGAGTGACTTCAACATTATTTGTTGTACTAGACTAGAGTGACTTCAACATTATTTGTTGTAATAGACTAGAGTGACTTCAACATTATTTGTTGTACTAGACTAGAGCGACTTCAACATTGTTTGTTGTACTAGACTAGAGTGACTTCAACATTATTTGTTGTAATAGACTAGAGTGACTTCAACATTGTTTGTTGTACTAGACTAGAGTGACTTCAACATTATTTGTTGTACATAGACTAGAGTGACTTCAACATTATTTGTTGTACTAGACTAGAGTGACTTCAACATTATTTGTTGTACTAGACTAGAGTGACTTCAACATTATTTGTTGTAATAGACTAGAGTGACTTCAACATTATTTGTTGTAATAGACTAGAGTGACTTCAACATTATTTGTTGTACTAGACTAGAGTGACTTCAACATTATTTGTTGTACTAGACTAGAGTGACTTCAACATTATTTGTTGTACTAGACTAGAGTGACTTCAACATTGTTTGTTGTACTAGACTAGAGTGACTTCAACATTGTTTGTTGTACTATAGACTAGAGTGACTTCAACATTGTTTGTTGTACTAGACTAGAGTGACTTCAACATTGTTTGTTGTACTAGACTAGAGTGACTTCAACATTATTTGTTGTACTATAGACTAGAGTGACTTCAACATTGTTTGTTGTACTAGACTAGAGTGACTTCAACATTATTTGTTGTACTATAGACTAGAGTGACTTCAACATTGTTTGTTGTACTAGACTAGAGTGACTTCAACATTGTTTGTTGTACTAGACTAGAGTGACTTCAACATTATTTGTTGTACTAAGACTAGAGTGACTTCAACATTATTTGTTGTACTAGACTAGAGTGACTTCAACATTATTTGTTGTACTAGACTAGAGTGACTTCAACATTGTTTGTTGTACTATAGACTAGAGTGACTTCAACATTATTTGTTGTAATAGACTAGAGTGACTTCAACATTGTTTGTTGTACTATAGACTAGAGTGACTTCAACATTGTTTGTTGTACTATAGACTAGAGTGACTTCAACATTATTTGTTGTACTAGACTAGAGTGACTTCAACATTATTTGTTGTACTATAGACTAGAGTGACTTCAACATTATTTGTTGTACTAGACTAGAGTGACTTCAACATTATTTGTTGTACTAGACTAGAGTGACTTCAACATTATTTGTTGTACTAGACTAGAGTGACTTCAACATTATTTGTTGTACTAGACTAGAGTGACTTCAACATTATTTGTTGTACTATAGACTAGAGTGACTTCAACATTGTTTGTTGTACTAGACTAGAGTGACTTCAACATTGTTTGTTGTACTAGACTAGAGTGACTTCAACATTATTTGTTGTACTAGACCTGAGTGACTTCAACATTGTTTGTTGTACTAGACTAGAGTGACTTCAACATTGTTTGTTGTACTAGACTAGAGTGACTTCAACATTATTTGTTGTACTATAGACTAGAGTGACTTCAACATTGTTTGTTGTACTAGACTAGAGTGACTTCAACATTGTTTGTTGTACTAGACTAGAGTGACTTCAACATTGTTTGTTGTACTAGACTAGAGTGACTTCAACATTATTTGTTGTACTATAGACTAGAGTGACTTCAACATTATTTGTTGTACTAGACTAGAGTGACTTCAACATTATTTGTTGTACTAGACTAGAGTGACTTCAACATTGTTTGTTGTACTATAGACTAGAGTGACTTCAACATTATTTGTTGTACTAGACTAGAGTGACTTCAAAATTGTTTTGTTGTACTAGACTAGAGTGACTTCAACATTGTTTGTTGTACTATAGACTAGAGTGACTTCAACATTATTTGTTGTACTAGACTAGAGTGACTTCAACATTATTTGTTGTACTAGACTAGAGTGACTTCAACATTATTTGTTGTACTAGACTAGAGTGACTTCAACATTATTTGTTGTACTATAGACTAGAGTGACTTCAACATTGTTTGTTGTACTAGACTAGAGTGACTTCAACATTGTTTGTTGTACTAGACTAGAGTGACTTCAACATTATTTGTTGTACTAGACCTGAGTGACTTCAACATTGTTTGTTGTACTAGACTAGAGTGACTTCAACATTGTTTGTTGTACTAGACTAGAGTGACTTCAACATTATTTGTTGTACTATAGACTAGAGTGACTTCAACATTGTTTGTTGTACTAGACTAGAGTGACTTCAACATTATTTGTTGTACTATAGACTAGAGTGACTTCAACATTGTTTGTTGTACTAGACTAGAGTGACTTCAACATTGTTTGTTGTACTAGACTAGAGTGACTTCAACATTATTTGTTGTACTAGACTAGAGCGACTTCAACATTGTTTGTTGTACTATAGACTAGAGTGACTTCAACATTATTTGTTGTAATAGACTAGAATGACTTCAACATTGTTTGTTGTACTAGACTAGAGTGACTTCAACATTGTTTGTTGTACTATAGACTAGAGTGACTTCAACATTATTTGTTGTACTAGACTAGAGTGACTTCAAAATTGTTTTTTGTACTAGACTAGAGTGACTTCAACATTGTTTGTTGTACTATAGACTAGAGTGACTTCAACATTATTTGTTGTACTAGACTAGAGTGACTTCAACATTATTTGTTGTACTAGACTAGAGTGACTTCAACATTATTTGTTGTACTAGACTAGAGTGACTTCAACATTATTTGTTGTACTAGACTAGAGTGACTTCAACATTATTTGTTGTGCTAGACTAGAGTGACTTCAACATTATTTGTTGTTATAGACTAGAGTGACTTCAACATTATTTGTTGTAATAGACTAGAGTGACTTCAACATTATTTGTTGTACTAGACTAGAGCGACTTCAACATTGTTTGTTGTACTAGACTAGAGCGACTTCAACATTATTTGTTGTAATAGACTAGAGCGACTTCAACATTGTTTGTTGTACTAGACTAGAGCGACTTCAACATTATTTGTTGTAATAGACTAGAGCGACTTCAACATTATTTGTTGTACTAGACTAGAGCGACTTCAACATTATTTGTTGTACTAGACTAGAGCGACTTCAACATTATTTGTTGTAATAGACTAGAGCGACTTCAACATTATTTGTTGTACTAGACTAGAGTGACTTCAACATTATTTGTTGTACTAGACTAGAGTGACTTCAACATTATTTGTTGTACTAGACTAGAGTGACTTCAACATTGTTTGTTGTACTAGACTAGAGTGACTTCAACATTGTTTGTTGTACTATAGACTAGAGTCTAGAGTGACTTCAACATTGTTTGTTGTACTAGACTAGAGCGACTTCAACATTATTTTTTGTACTAGACTAGAGCGACTTCAACGTTATTATACGATAACATTTGATCTATAACGACATTTGATCTGTAATGACATCTGATCTATAACGACATTTGATCCTTTACGACATTTAATGTACAATGACAAAAGGTCTACAGTTTTCATTCTATTTACTCTATATCAGTGCTTCTCAAAGTGGTGGTCCGCGGACCGGTGCCAGTCCGTGGACCATCAGCTGCCGGTCCGCGGAATTTATCAAGAAATGAAAAATAAAATCTAATTATAATCCTTAAGTTTCCCGTTAAGTTTGAGAACCAATAAGAGAATGTAAGACAATGTCAACCCGCATCATTTGATATCAATATATTATATTATAAAGATGACTTGAAGGAAGAGTATTTGTTTTTCGACTTCATTACCAACTAATACAACTACCAACTAATACAACTACCAACTAATACAACTACCAACTAATACAACTACCAACTAATACAACTACCAACTAATACAACTACCAACTAATACAACTACCAACTAATAAAACTATAGTTCTGAAATATCCAAGGACATTCACATTACATTGTCGGCAAATGTCAGATAGAATTTAAATATTGTGTTGATGTGTGTACGGATGGCGCTGCGGCCAAGTCTGGGCGGCGTTCCGGAGTTGTCAACAAGATTAATGAATTAGCGACAGAATGCAAGTTTACCCATGATGCACTGTTTTATTCACCGTGAAAGTTAAGCCACCAGCAAATGTCAACAGAACTAAACAACGTGGACAGCGAAGTTGTAAAAGTTGTAATTTATGTACGGACAAATGCTTTAAATTCAAGATTATTTGCTGCATTTTGTGACGAAATGTGCGCGAAACACAAAATTACTGTATGTTGATGTGCGTTGGTTGTCTCGAGACAAAGTACTGTCAAGAGTTTTTGAACTGCGAAGAGAGCTACGGGAGAGTTTCTACGGGAGAAAAGCCATATTGCTCTCGACTATTTTGAAATGTAATTTGGACAGCACAGTAGGCTTACATGGCTCATATATTTGCCATTTTAATGAGCTCAATATCTCCATGCAAGGAAGGATGTCTTCATTATTTACAATGGCAGACAAGATTGTTGGGCAGAAACGCAAGCTAACAGCATGGAAGAGTCAAGTGTCAGCAGATTGTTTTGATATGTTTCACAATTTAGCAGCGACCATCGATAGTGCAAGATGAACAGCTTGATGTTCCATCTTTACCAAAAGTCATCATTGAGCTCTTGACAAAATTATTTGACAGTTTTGAGTTCTACTTTCCAAGAGAAGACGACCGACTTAAAGGTAATGGATGATAAGCAATCCATTTATTGCTTTGAAGGTTGGCTTGTCTGTAACAGGAAGATAACTTGCTGGAGTGTTGGCTGCGGATAAAGGTGTACAAAAATAAATTTCGGAACTTTGACCTCTTTTACATCCTTTTGGATTCACTTGCCGAAATTGCTCTCAAGGCTTTTCTTCCATTTCCTTCATCTTACCTATGTGGTACTATGTGGGACTATGTGGGACTGATTTTTCAACCATGAGCCTTCTTAAGACAAAGTACAGGACAGGAACAGTACGGATGTTTGTTCTCCATTGAGCCACGAATTGATAAACTTACAACAAATAAGCAGACTCATCTGAGCCATTAGTGTAACTTAGTTTAAGTTAAAATTTGAGCATAAACTTACACATGTAATTTCTGTAGCTACTATATTATTTTTAAAAATAAATATACATGACTTTTTATGTTTTCTTCAACTAAACTTGGACCTAAGTCAGGATATAAATTTATTAAAGTACTATAAACTTAAAAACAGTTGAAACAATAACGATGGCTGCCATTATCAACACATTTTTATACAAAATGAAGACTATGGTAAATGAGAATTAAGCAATCAAGGCTTAAGTTTATTCTCCCTTTTCAAAATTGTTCGATGACGTGTAGCATAAAACAAGTCGAACTTATGCTCTATCTTTTAGGGCTGTAGATCATGTAGGACAGTGGCGTCACTAGGGGGGGGCGAGGGGGCAGGCCGCCCCGGGTGACACCCATCAGGGGGGTGACACCCGAGCCTAAAATTTTACTGCGTACGATTTTATGTCAGGAAAAAAAATGAAGACACATTTTTTTCATCTAGAAAGAAATTAAGAAATACAAAGAAATACGTTAAACGCGAAAACTCTTTATTAAAAAATATCAGTTAACTTGCAATAATAAAACCGTCCCAACACACAAACAACATTAAAACAAATTAGGAAAATAAAACAAACCCGTAAAAACAAAGTTTTTGACTATAAATCCCTTATATATGAGACATAACTAACAGTAGTGATTATTTTTAAACATTTACAGACTGACACTGAGTGATGTCCCTTGTCTTTAATAAATGGGGGTGGGATGTGAGGGGGTGTCGGCACGACGGTCGTCGTCAACACGACGGTCGGCGTCAACTCAAACTCACGTGGAACTGGAATTTTTAAAAAAATAACAAACAGTGAATTTTGAATTACATACCTCATATAAGGATAAACTAAAAATGCATTAATTTAATTATGGTACGTTCGATCGATCTGAAATTTTGATACGATGCATTGTTAGGTTCGACGGGTCCGTGTGCCAAATTTCAGTTTGATCGGATCATGGGAAATGGGTCATTTTTGACTTCTGTTTTTCCGCCCGCCGAGCCCAAGACAGACAGACAGAGAGAGAGAGAGAGAGAGAGAGAGAGAGAGAGAGAGAGAGAGAGAGAGAGAGAGACGCCGGTGAAGTTAATATAAGGGATTTAAAAAGGCTGGACATGAAAGAGGCAGTGTCTTATGTTTTAAAAGATATAAAGCTATTTGGGCTTACGAAAATTATGAATTCAATGTCTTTGAGTAAATATTTTGTTTTATATATATTTATTAAAGGCGTGATATGCACAGTGTCGTAGCTAGAGGGCGGCGGTGGGGGCGGTCCGCCCCGAGCGGCACACATTTAGGGGCGGCATTTGTGGGCATCTGAAAAGTGCAACCTATTCCGACAACCATCAACCACCCTTTTTCTTTTGAAGGGGGAAAACCAAGGTGAAATAAAAAATATTCATAATATCAAGCCTTTATTAACGGATAGTGAAGTTGATAAAAATTATCTTCGTTCCACAATGAGCGATTTAAGAAAAAATCTTGCAATATTTTCCATAGAACAAGATATTACAAATAATTTAAATATTCATAGCATAATACACGATTTTTCTATCATGAAAGTAAATGTATAAATATGATTACATACTAATGTATGCAATATCTTTGTTTGTAAAAAGAATAATTTATTTATCAATATAAAATAAAAAGAATAGTAATTGATAATGCTTTTTTTTTGGGTGTAAATTTGGAATATGTTTTATCTCATTGGGGGGGGGGAGCCTGCGACCTCAGTAACTTTCTTGTGCCCTTTAAAAAATGTATAGTGGATTTTTATTAATGTGTATTTATAGGTATATCATCTTATGCGGCCTCTTTTACTACTGCTTACATAAATATGGCATGCAATGGTAAACATGTTCCCCGCCTTTACTTCGTTTCAATTGCAATTATTTATTCATTTCCATTAATTTATAACACCATCAAATAATCGACTAATTTGCCGTCCATAAATGACGTCACGCGATTTTGGATGATTTTTCACCCCCCCCCCTCTGCCCTCGTCACACGTCGTCACAAAAACTTAGACCCTTCTTCAATATGACGTAATAAAGCTTTGCGCCCCCGCCATAAAAGCCGTATTTTCTATGTGAAAATACCGGTAGGCATGTTTCAAATCAAATTTTTGTCATTTAAGTATGTTGTTAGTGCAAGGATGCACTCTAATATCGTAACACGCGTTTTACATAAACGTCCTTAAATAAAGTGTCAGTAATCAATATTTAAGTGTAAATTTTATTTAAAGTTGCGCGTTTTGACGTGACGTCAGATTTCTCAAACACGCCCCTCGTCACGCATCGTCACAAGTAGACTCCCATCCCCGCCGCAGGTGCGTGACGTCATTTATTGACGGTCCCGAAAAAGGGCGGCACATTGGAGACCGCCTCGGGCGGCAAAAGTTCTAGCTACGCCACTGGATATGCATGTTTATATACAGGTAGTCCCCCGGTTACGATGGTCCCATCCCGACTTACGCTGTTTCGTGGTTACGAACGCTCCCCCATAAAGAATAATATTACGCGTTATTCCGTATTTTTAATTTTTTTTAAAACTTTTTATTTCATGGGGTAACGAATTGTTTTCTCTAGTTGAAATAAAAAAATTAGTGCAAAATATGTATTATTATTATTTGAACCTACAACTTTCGTTTGCGAATTTTTCGCATGGTGAAGTTATCAATCAAGTCAGTAAAGCTAATAAAGCTTACAAGTACAAGTAAGTTTCTTTTCAATGCTCATTAGAGAGAGCATTGTCAGTCTTTTTTGTCACATGCAAATTCTAACTCATTTTATATTCTTTTTAACTTTGAAAAGGATTGCTCTCAGTTGCAGTTTGATGTCATCATTGAGGAATAGATGAGAATTGCGATGTGTACATTTGTAAAGAGCTGTGTGAACTTTAACTCATTCAAAAGCAGCAACATGTTTAGCTATGTGCACGTGTTTTGAGTTTGGCATTGGGGTACTTCCTTTTCCTTACCATGAGCCTGGAAAATAACTTTTTAGAAGAGAATTGAAATTTGGACTAATTCTGAATGTAAGCAGTCTTCGAAATCACTTGAATATTCTTCTTGGCTGCTGCCCATCGGAGGGCGAAATTGCTGAGCTCAGATAGGTTTGTAAGAAAGCCACATTTCTCATGGATGTCTTTATATGCGCCTAACCGATGTTGTAGGGCTCAAGAAAGTTTTTCAATGATTACCAGAAATACCCCAACCTTGAAACTTTTGTCTCGGGGAGAATACTGTTTTGGTGATGTCCCTTTATCAAACTGACGCCCCCTTTTTTTCTCTTTTTTTGTTGTTGTTAGCATTGAAGATTGTTCATACTCTTTTTTTTTACCACGGACTTTTCCTTTCCTTTGTCTTCATAGGAATCAAATTAATAATGCTATCTTTTAACAAACTCAATGAGAGACTTCCTTTCTAAATTTGTTTCCCGAATTTCAAGTAAAATAGCGACTTCTAGTTGTTCAAGTTCCTTTAGAAATCCTTCTGCTTCAACTTCAAGTAGACAGTCACGTGGCTGATTTTCGTTTGTTGCTAATTCTTCCAGTGCTGCGATATTCGCATGGTATAAGTAATTAACAGACCTTACTGCATCATGTCAGGCTGACCATCTTGTGTCACACAAGGCTTTGTTAGCATGTATCAATTTCATGTGTTTTTAAAGTACCTGTCAACGATGAGTAGATGCAACAAGCCGGGTATAAAGATTTTGCAGACAAAAAAATCTGACTGCATCAGGACAACCTGCTGCACTTTTCCCAACCAAATTAAGGGAATGAGCTGTGCACGGCACATAATGAGCAACACTGCACTTCTCACGAAGAATAGCCTAGTTTCCGTTATACTTCCTACTCATATTTGCAGTATTGCCGTATGAATTTACAATGCATTTTCAGGGATTCATACAAATATTTGCATGTATCTTTATTATACACTATAATAAGTTTGGAGTACCTTAAATTATTGGTGGCCCCTGGCTTTAGCCCGTTCAGCACCCCCTTTTAATCCGTAATAGGGTGTTGGGGGTCACGCATCGGTGACGATGTGTGACGAGGGGGTGGGATTAAAAAATGTGACGTCACATAAAAAAACGAGCAACTTTAAATAAAAGTTCCCCTTAAATATTTGATTGTTTACCGTTTATTTAATGACGTTTTCAGTGGCTTCACGCATGTTACGACATCAGAGCGCAGACTTACCCTAAATACATATTTAAATGACAAAAAATAATTTGCAACGTGCTAATTTTTATTTAGAAAATACGGCTGTGTTGTCAAAGCTTTGATACGTCATATCGTGAAAAAGGGGTGGGGGTCTAAGTATGAAACTGGGGGATGGTGGGTTAAAAATCGGCATCCTCGCGTGACGTCATTTATGGACGGCTCCTTCAGTCGTGAAAGGGTGACACCATGAGCTACCGCCCAGGGTGACACCAACCCTGGTGACGCCTCTGAATGTAGGGCTCATTTTGCTATCACGTCAGTACAGGGAAAATCACATCAGTACGGGAAAAATCATGTCATTACGGGACAAAAAGGGCACCGGTCCGTGGTGCAATGGGAAAAAATTCCTGCCGGTCCATCAAACGAAAAAGTTTGAGAAGCACTGCTCTACATGACCTGGGGATCTATCAGGAGTAATTGGGAGTTGGGGCGGGAGTCTTGTGTGGCTGGCCTAATGGTCAGTAATAGGGACCAGGAAGCAAGGATGTCTGTCTGCAGTGTTTGAAACAGTTAAGATAAATGAGTGGCCATTTCGTTTTTAAGACATCATTCATATTTACAATCTTTTTAAATCCCTTATATTAACTTCGCGGCCGTCTCTGTCTGTCTCTCTGTCGTCATCTCATCATCTCATGGGCGGGCGGGCGGAAAAACAAAAGTCGAAAATGACCCACTTCCCATGATCCGATCGAGCTGAAATTTGGCACACGGACCCGTCTGACTTAACAATGCATCGTATCACAATTTCAGATCGATCGAACGTACAGTTATTAAATTAATGCATTTTTAGTTTATCTATATAAACTATATGTAGCGGTCACTCTTGTTTACATTTTACGGGTCACTTGACTTCACGCCAGCCACCGGTGAACACATCTCGTGTTTTAACCAGGTAAACCACCTGGAGTTGAGTTAACGCGTTGACGCCACCCGTCCATGTCCACACCCCCTCCCCCAGTTTTAAAGCCAAGGGAGATAATTTCGGTTTCAGTCTGTAAAGGTTTGTCGCGTTTGAACATAATCATTACTTGTAGTTATGTCTCATATATAAGGGATTTATAGTCAAAAACTTTGTTTTTACGGGGTTGTTTTATTTTTATACCAAACACCTCATAAGCGCCCGGTCAACGTTTTATACCACGGTGATGTGTTCACGTGGTGAAATGGATGTCAACAAAGCAGACGGGTACCGATGCTTATATAAAGATAAACTAAAAATGCAATAATTTAAATACGGTAGATTCGATCGATCTGAAATTTCGATACAATGCATTGTCATCCAAGATCTATCTGTGGTAAAATTTTGAGATCTCTAGGACAATCAAAAGTGGTTTAATTTTACGTTTCAAGTTTTGAAGGAAGAATGGATACAACATACAAACAGTGTGACTTAAATAAAAGCGTGTAATAAAAAATATATATCAAATGTACAATATACACATGTATACACTTCAGTCGGCCGAGATATATGTGATGCCACAACCAGAGGCGTAGCTAGCAGTGCCGGATTTAGACTTGATAAGGCCCAAAGCTATTTGAGATATGGGGCCCTTCATAAGTCCAGATAGTCTATGTTAGAGCTAAATATGACAGTTGCTCGCTCGGACAATTTTTTAGGAGGCTTCCAAGAAAGTGTGGGGCCCTGATCTATAGCGTGCGTAGCTTATGCGTAAATCCAGCACTGGTAGCCAGAATATTTTTCACCTGAAGACGAACTGTAATATTGGGTTAATGCGTTAACTTGTTACTTATAATGTGACGTTGTACGCTTCGTTTTGACGCCCCTGTACCTTGGCTGCCGGGGACATATACCCTCGCTACGCCTCTGCCTCCACCCTCTTGTCAAGAAAAGCAGTTCCGCCCGGAGAGGACTCGCCACTTCCTTAACTTCCTATGCCAATCTTCAGATCTCTAGTGATGGAAAATGGAAACTACAAAAATCTGCGGCCCTAAAGTTTACATTTCTTAATTTGCTCGTTTAAATTGCTGGAATTCAGTTTATAATTGCTACACCGTAGCCTACAGTTTAATTATTCATCCACTAAACATTTTTCCAAACATTGCTGCTATCTAGATCGTAAACATCAGCACTGAGCTATAATTAGCAAACACGCGCCAGTTTTTCTGTTGAAATATTTTGTATTCCCTTTTTTTTTATATTCCCCTATTTCTCTTTTACATAGAAGTTAAACGAGGGAGTGTGTCGGACAGAGGGAGAACAAAAGTACATTACAAGTCTAATGGACTTCTATCAAGGCAGGGCGAGAAGGGGATAGTGAGAGTGAGAGAGAGAGAGAGAGAGAGAAATCAGCACCCCTCGCTGTTGACTCCTTTCATAACTACCAGCCAATCAGCACGCGATTCGCCTCAGCCATTGGCGAAATGGGGGGAACACCGCTGCACGCAGCCGCCTTCCGCGGAACTATATTGCCACGCTAAAAAGTAAATATTTCATTACTGTAGGACATTAAGTCCACAAAAGAACTTGTGGAGATTTTGTTATGTGTAGAACTCCTTGATCGACGCTGATTCCGGTTTGTTTCGTGCCAGAAATATCGTTTAAATACCTTGCCAGGTGCAACTTACGAGGCGGATTAATTTTTCTAAGCAACAAACTTGGGGGTAGCAGTCTAGCAGAAGCCAGCAAATGAGTAAAAGCTTCGAGTGCTGGATGGGTCGAGCGGGGAGGCGTGCAAGTTTTCTGCGGAGTGCTTCGTGTGGATTACCGACTTACTAAAATGGATTCAGTGGATACTACACGGCTGTGATGTGGAATACACGCTGGATAACAACAACAACATCTATGTCAACAATTCACGGGATTTCACGATTGGATTTGTGAGCGATGCCGCCTCACGTTACGTATCGTAGTGTTGTGTATTTAGGATTACTTTCTATTGGGATCCTGGTACCCCTGGCTCAAGGTAAGAAGACACAGGCATTCCACAGGTCAGCGGGGACGGGACTTTATAAGACGGGAGGGGGGGGGGAATCGATCTACGCCACCCAAAATTTACAATCAAACGGATGCATGGTTTTTCCACCAGTTTCACATGTGCCCAAAATATTACCCCCCCCCTTTTTCACACATTCTTCCCCCCCCCACCCCACCAAAAAATGTGCCCTACTGGTGCGACTACGATAAATGCGGTAAATCGGCAACTGTTAAAACTTGGCGTCTGCTAGCTTTGGGTTTTACACTTCTGGTTATAACCAGTCCAGATTTAGAAAGAAAAAAGTATTATTCTTTTGTGTGGTGGTTGTCCAGACATAATAAAAGTTTTGTTGTAATTAACATTTCAGCAGTGGCGTAGCTGAGAGGTGGTGGGGAGGGGCAAAGGAGTGTCCGATTTTTAAAAAAATTACATTATTAAATATTACGCCTACGCCATGTATGCAGGGCCCCAGAACAGAGCCGTCTTTAAACCATTTTGGGCCCCCGGGCAAAGAAATAGTGTTGGGCTCCTCCCCCGTGGTGAAAAAATATATACATAATATATTTAAATAAACATATTCCCATGGGACCCCTATGCTCGTGGGCCCCCGAGCAAATTTCCGAACGGGCCTATGCGTTGAGACGGCCCTGCCCCAAAAGAGGCCAAGCCCCCAGTGCCCCCCAATCCCAAGCTACGCCACTGCATTTCAATGACATTAACTGTCACATGCTTCATTCAGTGACATAAATTGAATTGTCATGCCATGCGGTTAAAGAAAAGGCTTATCATTGACAATGTGTATCGCTTGTGCTGGATTCATGTGAGCTTTACATATATGATACATTAATAATAATAATATTGATGATAATATTTTTTTTCATTACATTATTTCGTTTGCTCTATAAATAGGGGGCCGTCCATAAAGTACGTCACGCTATTTTTGACCATTTTTTAACCCCTCCCCTCCTCCTGTCACAAATCTAGGACCAAAGTACGTCACACTTTCGAACAAAATTTTGTTTTTTAATTAACAAAATAATTAAAATTTAATATAAAACAGCGTGACGTCACACATGGCTGGACCCCCCCTCCCCCTGTCACAAACTGTCACACTTTCTTACACCCCATCCCCCCTCTGGAGCGTGACGTACTTTATGGACGGCCCCTAGTAAAGCAATCTCTCAGTGTAAGATCATCAGGCTATAGTCAACATTTCTTTTGTTCTGATAAAATACAACCACATGCATCATACATTAAATATACAGAACTAATGGTATGCGTATGAGTTATAAAGCAGATACAAGACGCCCCCCCCCCTCACCTAGTATTCCAGATTTCTCAGCCAATACTCACACACTATTGCTCAGCCATAACTCACACTATTGCTCAGCTATTACTCACTCTATTGCTCAGCTATTACTCACTCTATTGCTCGGCCATAACTCACTCTACTGCTCGGCCATACTCTATTGCTCAGCCATAACTCACTCTATAGCTCAGCCATAACTCACTCTATAGCTCAGCCACAGCTCTCACATCCGGCCTTGTACTCAGGCTGCTCCATAACCTGGTCGACTAAGGGAGTTTGTTGGTGTAAAAAAAATATTGGGGTGTTTTGTGTAAAGAGGTACAGCACAAATATACGATTTAATGTAATATGCTTGACAAGCATGGTACATGGAAAAAAAAGAGGGGCTGGTAGAGGGGAGGAGATATTAGTCAACTTGATAGAAAAAACTCACAGACCTGGCCAGCAGAACTCGGGACTGCTAGGCAGAGCCCTCGCCACTCACTCGTCCGATAGATATTTCCTGCAGCAGTAGTAACATCACCGTGTCTATTTTTTTTTAAAGTTTTAAATATAGATGCAAGTCTGAGACTAGATAACCGTGTGGCAGCACGAGTGGGTGGTTAATACTGAAAGCAACGAGGCACAAACGAGGGTTGTGTGTGTGTGTGTGTGTGTGTGCTTTGAGAGTAATCGGTCTAGGAGATGGTGTGCTCTTTTGAGGGATGTGTGTGTTAATGGAGAAATGAAGGGGCGGAAGTTGATTATGGTTGTCAAATGTTAGTTTGGGTATTTTTGAGGGTATTCGGGTTATCAAATGGTTGTTGGGGCATTCAGGTTCTTAAATGTTAGTTGAGGTATTTTTTGGGGGTATTCTATTTGTCAAGTTTTCGTTTGGGCTATGTTTGTTGTCAAGTTTTAGTTGGTTGCCAAATGTTTGCTAAAGTTGTGGGGATATTTTGGTTGTACACGGCATATTAGAGTTGTGTCTAATGACTATGTTATTCTACATCACATTACGTCATCAGACTACCTTTTGACCATTTTTCGTAAAACAATGTTTCTCAGCTTAAGTATATGAGTAATACAAGTTTTGGTGTAACTAATTTAACTGTTTGTTTTTTTGTGTGTTCGTAGTCTGATCCGCTACGTTGACTGAATTTAACGAAGAATTAAGAAATAACTGCATGCTCACGGAATATCCAGGATATTTCTATATAAATAGATTTCCGACATGGTATGACAAGACTGCAAATGTCTACCCTAACCTCATCCTAGGCCACCCCTGACCCCATCCACGACCCCAACCCTAACTATCTTCTCCCCATCAATGCCTTAGTGGAGCGATTTAATTATCAAGGGTAATAGTTAATAGAGATCTAGATGCTTTGTCAGGTGCAATTTTTTAGTATTGTTCGATGTTAGTGTTCTTTCAATGTTAGTATTATTCAATGTTAGTATTGTTCAATGTTAGTATTGTTCAATGTTAGTATTGTTCAATGTTAGTATTATTCAATGTTAGTATTATTCAATGTTAGTATTATTCAATGTTAGTATTATTCAATGTTAGTATTATTCAATGTTAGTATTATTCAATGTTAGTATTATTCAATGTTAGTATTATTCAATGTTAGTACTGTTCAATGTTAGTGATAATTTAAATGTTAGTTTTAGTCAACGCTGTCTCACAGAAGCGCGTATCCATATTTTAAAAAAAATGAATTTCTGGTCCGTCAATGAATGAAATGTCCGCATCGCGATACTGGACGAGGTCAGGTTAGCTACGTCACCCAAACGTGTTGCTTCGGGCGAATGGGGAGGGGGGAGAGAATAACGGGCAACACACCGAGACCGCGTTTCTCCTACCTGTCAGGTGAGAGGGGGTCTTTGTCTGGTCTCACCGCCCTAGCCATTGTCCCCGTGAGGTGCCTTGTTTAGAAGGGAGATCCGACCCCCTCAAATCTCAACTGGCCTCGGTTGAACATTTCGAGGTCTACAGGTTTCTCTCCGGTTTCTTGTGCGCGACTTAGTCTTGGGGCAACTAAAAGGTGTGACACCTTATAAAGAAACAGTCGAAATGTAGTTAATGATCAATATTCCCTCTAAGGTTTGTTGGTCCTTGTGCAAAGTATAAAAAAAAACAACACAAAAACTCAACAACACAACAACTCTCGTGCAGAGTTGCGCAGCTCTCATTGTTTGTGCAATATTTTTCCAAATTTTATGCGCGGTAAATCAAAACTGTCGGTCAGATATCTGGGCAGCCGCGCAGCTTAAAGGGAACCCTAGTGATGACGTATTCCTCTACGAGCAGTGGGCCTGAAGATGGAAGTAGTAACCAATTGACCACTTAGAGCGAACTCGCAGTTTTGCTATCTCAGGTCGTGTCCCCAACAGAAGACCCGTAGGTTTCCTGTCTCCGGTACTGATAAACTATCTCGCCGAAATACTTCATTCTCGATAAGAGGGTTCCCAACCTGTTGGATGGAGCCATAGGCGCTGTAATGACCCCCCGCCCCCGCGCTTTTACCACCCGACCCCATGCGCTGCGGTCTCCTGTAATTAATTGAATCTGACACCGTGTCATTATCAACAGCACCATCATGTTCTGTTGGGCGACATTGTTGTACAGAACAGCCCTAGACAGGGGATACGGTGGTCGAGTGGTAGCGTGCTCGACTGGCCTACCGATGGTCATGGGTTCGAATCCATGGGAAGCATGGATTTGTTCCCGGGGCCTAGGGCGTCCCCGAGTCCACCCAGCTTCGAGTGGGTACCTAACGCATAGTTAGGGAAAATAAAAAGCGGCTGGGTAATGCGTGGAACCCTTATAGCCGTGGCATGTGAACGCTGCATCACTTGCCAAAATCAACTGCTGCCTTGCAGATGGTCTTGGCTGACCAAAGGCTATGGAAGCACATCCAGAAAAAACAGCAGGCTGAAGTCGGAGACCACGGGCCAATTGGCGCAAAACTCGTCGGCACGCAATACTCAAATTGAGAACGAAGAAGAAGAAGAAGAAGAAGCCCTAGACAAATCTCGTCAGCACTGGAATCTCTTGCATCTGTATGTCTCAATCCTATGTGGATGTGATATTTATTACTTATTAGGAAAGGGGCCGTCCATAAAGTACGTCACGCTCCAGAGGTGTAAGAAAGTGTGACAGCGGGGGGGGGTGTCCAGTCATGTGTGACGTCACGGTATTTTATATTAAATTTTAATTATTTTGTTAATAAAAATATTTTTGTTGGAAAGTGTTACGTACTTTAGTCCGAGATTTGTGACAGGGGGGAGGGGGGGGTAAAAATGGTCAAAATAACGTGACGTACTTTATGGACGGCCCCAAATACCTTGGGAAGTTAGTCTGCTGTTTTTGTCACCCCCTGTTGCCATCATGGGTTATAACTTCCGGTTATTTTGTGTACATTTACCTCCCAACTACTCGCTTGAGTCCCTTCACGTTCACTTGTACGGCATGGAGTTCAAGTCCCAGACGTTGGACAAAGTCAACTGAAATGAAGTTTTTTTCTAATTGCTGCTGTCGCCGCTGCTGTGTTGACACCAGCAGAGTTTGGCGTCGAAGGCGAGGTTCAAAGAAATTCAAAACTTTTTACCGTCGTTTGTCTGATTCTGGCTCTAACCGGAAGCCGCTTTGCCTCAACCATCTTCCTCGGCGTCTGCTTGTGCTCCAATGTCAGAAGTGGTTTGGGGCTTGGCCTGGCGTAGTACGATACGAACAGTTGGTTGTGAAGACGGAAGAGAAAGAGGCTTGCCTCGAGTTGTACCCTCCTCCCACCCCCCCCCTCCCCGGCCCCACAAAGACCACGGGGACAAAAGCCCGTCGTCAGGCTCCCATCTCTCAGCTATCACCGGCCAGGCATCACCTGTTGTCCGAGGTGTATGATGGAAGGGGGGGGGGTTGGAGGCTCGGGTGCAGACAACCTGTTGGCGTTCAGGGGCCAACACCCGGGTATTTTTTTATTGAGGTCCTCAGTCCTTGACTCCCTCTCCCACTCATCCCGCCCCCCGTCCCCATATGTTATACCGACGCCCCTCCACCCCCAGTACTTCCAGGGCTTGCTCACCTTTCTGCTACACGGCTCGTGTTATTTTTAGAATCTGAACCCCACGACAACAAAAATGGTCGTCATTTAAAGGGTTGAAGTCAAAGGAAAGGAGACACCAATGATTGTTTCAATCTCATCATGAATGATTGTTTCAATCAGTCATGAAGGAATGTTTCGGCCAAGTGTCGGTTGGCTGTGAAAATGACCGCGGGCAGTTGACCGTTTCACCTGCGGATTTACTAACACCCCCCCCCCTTTTCCCATTAAACAACCGCCTGTGACGTGTCAAATAGAATCAGGCCGAGTGTTTACATTCAAAGCGGTGATGTCGTGGAAATCACGTGATTTTGTTAACGGGAATCTTAAGCTCTCAGTTACGCCGGATAATGTTCTATGACTGTTTGGTTGTTAAGGCGCTCGATGGTCTAACCCCCCCCCACCACCACCCACCACCACCCTGTCCTATGTGTTATTATCAACTGGACAGTTAACGTATCATGACTATATAACGACTGTGTAACTGGGGGCGGTCGTTCTAGTACGATTGGCTTGCTTACCACCGTTGTTTCTTGTTGGTCGCGCCCCCCCTACCCGCCCCCGCCCCCAGACGATGACTGTAAACCCTCGGTGCAATAAATGCGCCGTTCACGGACCTCCCAGACACCCGAGAATTACGAGCGTTCAATGCCACCAGAGTCGTAAACCAACGCCACCCAACAGGCGGGGGAACCGGCACCTACTTAACGTCGTCCTCGTTAGCACCTCGGCGGAGTGGGAAAGTTGGGCCAAGTGGACATTACGATATCGGCCACTCGCGAGATTTAAAAAAATATTTTTATGTTGTTGACACTTGAGTTAATCGATATCGGGTTATTTGAAGAGTGGCGCAACCAATATTCAAGTCGGAAATTCTCACCTGGTTCTATACCATAACGTTGATTTGCATTGCACTGACCAAGACAATTTTGTCTTTAGCTCACCAATATATATTTTTAAAAAATTTTGGGGTACTTTTACCTTCAACACTGTCTGTGACATGACAATTGACATAGTCTCTAGCTGCATCATTTGTTTTTTTTTGGGTAGGCCTGTATGTTATAAATTATGTGTTTCATTACATTCATTATGTCCAACACATCTCCATGTGAAAAATGTTGTCTCACAGACACCATTTCTACTAGTGTACTACTTCTTCTTTCATAACATGTCTGCTAGCACGGCTACTTCCTACACAGCTACTTTTTAAACACAGCTACTTCCTAAACACAGCTACTTCCTAAACACAGCTACTTCTTTAACACAGCTACTTTCTAAACACAGCTACTTCCTAAACACGGCTACTTCCTTAACACGGCTACTTCCTTAACACAGCTACTTCCTTAACACAGCTACTTCCTAAACACAGCTACTTCGTTAACACAGCTACTTCCTTAACACAGCTACTTCCTAAACGCAACTACTTCCTTAACACTGGTACTTTCTAAACACGGCTACTTTCTAAACACAGCTACTTCCTTAACACATCTACTTCCTAAACACAGCTACTTCCTAAACACAGCTACTTTCTAAACACGGCTACTTCCTAAACACAGCTAGGGAGAGGGAGGGAGAGAAAAAGTTGGAGGGAGAGAGAGAGAGAGTGGGAGGGCGAGAGAGAGAGAGAGAGAGGGAGGGAGAGATAAGTGGGAGGGAGGGGAGAGTAAGTTTGAGGGAGAGTGAAGGAGGTAGGGATAGAGAAAGTGTGAGGGAGGGAGCAAGTGGAGGGAGAGAGAAAGCCGATATGAAGTTTGAAAAGCACCAAACAAAAATATTAGCTTGAGGACCACTCCATCCTCACGTCACGTGACACTCGTTTGGGTTTCAACAAAATAATGACGTCTTCCTTATCAACAACAACCCCACCACCTTTACAAAAACAACAGCCCCACCACCTTTACAACATCAACAACCCCACCACCTTTACAACATCAACAACTCCACCACCTTTACAACATCAACAACCCCACCACCTTTACAAAAACAACAGCCCCACCACCTTTACAAAAACAACAGCCCCACCACCTTTACAACATCAACAACCCCACCACCTTTACAACATCAACAACCCCACCACCTTTACAACATCAACAACCCCACCACCTTTACAAAAACAACAGCCCCACCACCTTTACAACATCAACAACCCCACCACCTTTACAACATCAACAACCCCACCACCTTTACAAAAACAACAGCCCCACCACCTTTACAAAAACAACAGCCCCACCACCTTTACAAAAACAACAGCCCCACCACCTTTACAAAAACAACAGCCCCACCACCTTTACAACATCAACCCCACCACCTTTACAACATCAACAACCCCACCACCTTTACAAAAACAACAGCCCCACCACCTTTACAACATCAACAACCCCACCACCTTTACAACATCAACAACCCCACCACCTTTACAACAACAACAGGCCACCACCTTTACAACAACACCAACAACAGCCCCACCATCTTTACAACACCAACAACAACAACCCCACCATCTTTACAACATCAACAACAACAGACCCACCACCTATACAACAACAACAAGAACACACCAACTATAGCATAATTTTTCACTCCTGAATCATGTCCGTTCACCTGCCAACTCCTCGATCGTCTGGGGCGCAAATATCCCACTGCGACACCCTCTTAAAAACCCACACCTCGATTACGTGTTATCGTGGTGGGATTACTGCAATCCCAACCAGCTTTTCCTGGCCAGCTTTAGGGTATAAAACGAAATTCAGAAATACCATAAACTACTTGAAAACTGGGGTCATTGACGGTTCGACTTTAAATCAGTGGTTCTCATTCTATTTTTTTTTATTCCTTTACCCTTTAACCATAGAAAACTTATATCCCTTGAGTTAAACGCATCTAAATAAAACAAAACAAAACAACACCACCAAATTCTGTAGAATAGGTTTGATCATTTCTAAGACCTGAAAACGTCATAGCTCAATGAGTAATGTTCTATTTTTAAGTTAACATTTTAGCGGAACAATGTTTTGAAGCATAAATACAGTCGAATCACTATGTTCTCAAAATTATTAGCATAGTAAAATTACGAAACTTTTTTTCCTTTTTCAAGTCCAATTTGCTGTCTTAAATTAACGAAGAATTAACAAATAGCTGACAAAATACATCCTTCTCAATATACCTACATTTACATATTGACTCGTATCTTTTATTAAATTTTTATGAAATCTGTCCTTAAAAAAGATAAATATAGCCCCAATATTTCTATTAATAGCTCCCCGCCATATTATGACCAGGCCTATATGAGCTATATGCATTCTTGTATGTGGTTGTGCATGTGTGCAAAGGCCGACTTCCCTCGAGCTGCCTTCGTCTAGTCCCGTGACTTCCATGCTCGTGTTTTGTTTGTTTAGGGCTTAGCCCGATCCCAGTGAACGAGAAGAAACGAGGCGGGAACAATGGAAAGTTTGTTGAGTGCCCCCCTCCCCACAAGCCCTGTTTGGTGTGTTTATGTGTGTGTTTGTGTATGTTCACCCCTTGCCCAAGAGCCAGGAAAATGAGCCTGCAACACCGCATTTATCCCAATAACCGAACGTTTGCATTTAGCCACTCATTCTCCCAAATTGTTTTCATTGATTGCTAAACGGATGCTCATTTTATCTCTTGAGCACTAAACTTATTCTTATTTTAACATTACTCGTGCCTTCATTGCCGAGCGAGAGAGAGAGGGTGGGTGGGGGAGGCAAGGCTAGTGAGACAGTTGTAGACAAGGCTAGTGAGACAGTTGTAGGCAAGGGTTGTGAGACAGTTGTAGACTAGGCTAGTGAGACAGTTGTAGACAAGGGTAGTGAGACAGTTGTAGACAAGGGTCGTGAGACAGTTGTAGGCAAGGCTAATGAGACAGTTGTAGACAAGGTTAGTGAGACAGTTGTATACTAGGCTAGTGAGACAGTTGTAGACTAGGCTGGTGAGACAGTTGTAGACAAGGCTAGTGAGACAGTTGTATACTAGGCTAGTGAGACAGTTGTAGACTAGGCTAGTTAGACTATAACGTTAAAAATCTAGTGGCCTAAAGTCTTCGTTGCCAAACATCGCTAACGATAGCCTCCAATAACCACCATTCCACCCATCTCCCATCCTTCCACCCATCCTTCCACCAATCTCCCATACCTCCACACATATCAAATCCTTCCACCCATCTGCCATCCTTAAACCCATCTCCCATCCTTCAGATTACTCCCATCCTTCCACCCTCCACCCATCCCTAAGCCTATACGACCACTCCATGTCCGAGATACCAGTAACCATAATTTACAAACTGGAATTCCCCAGACAGCTTGTTTGAGTTTACCCCCCGGCACCCATCTTCTAAGCGTGCCTGGTGGAAACATGGCACCACGTCATGCGCGAGACCTTTTCCGGTTGTAGCGAGTGACTTAATAGCACCTTATCAAGCACATGTTTGTATGTGTTACTTTGATAGCACCGTATCAAGCACATGTTTGTATGTGTTACTTTGATAGCACCTTATCAAGCACATGTTTGTATGTGTTACTTTGATAGCACCGTATCAAGCACATGTTTGTATGTGTTACTTTGATAGCACCGTATCAAGCACATGTTTGTATGTGTTACTTTGATAGCACCGTATCAAGCACATGTTTGTATGTGTTACTTTGATAGCACCGTATCAAGCACATGTTTGTATGTGTTACTTTGATAGCACCGTATCAAGCACATGTTTGTATGTGTTACTTTGATAGCACCGTAACAAGCACATGTTTGTATGTGTTACTTTGATAGCACCGTATCAAGCACATGTTTGTATGTGTTACTTTGATAGCACCGTATCAAGCACATGTTTGTATGTGTTACTTTAATAGCACCGTATCAAGCACATGTTTGAATGTGTTACTTTGATAGCACCTTATCAAGCACATGTTTGTATGTGTTACTTTGATAGCACCGTATCAAGCACATGTTTGAATGTGTTACTGTGATAGCACCTTATCAAGCACATGTTTGTATGTGTTACTTTGATAGCACCGTATCAAGCACATGTTTGAATGTGTTACTTTGATAGCACCTTATCAAGCACATGTTTGTATGTGTTACTTTGATAGCACCGTATCAAGCACATGTTTGAATGTGTTTCTTTGATAGCACCTTATCAAGCACATGTTTGTATGTGTTACTTTGATAGCACCGTATCAAGCACATGTTTGTATGTGTTACTTTGATAGCACCGTATCAAGCACATGTTTGTATGTGTTACTTTGATAACACCTTATCAAGCACATGTTTGTATGTGTTACTTTGATAGCACCGTATCAAGCACATGTTTGTATGTGTTACTTTGATAGCACCTTATCAAGCACATGTTTGTATGTGTTACTTTGATAGCACCGTATCAAGCACATGTTTGTATGTGTTACTTTGATAGCACCGTATCAAGCACATGTTTGTATGTGTTACTTTGATAGCACCGCATCAGTTACATGTCGTGAAATCCAAACTTTTATGATGAGCTTATTGAACAGCTTCGGACCAGTGAAAACCTTTATAAACAAGCACTGAACAGGTTTTATACATTTATAAACAAGCACTGAACAGGTTTTATACATTTATAAACAAGCACTGGACAGGTTTTAGACATTTATAAACAAGCACTGGACAGGTTTTAGACATTTATAAACAAGCACTGAACAGATTTTAGACATTTATAAACAAGCACTGGACAGGTTTTAGACATTTATAAACAAGCACTGGACAGGTTTTAGACATTTATAAACAAGCACTGAACATGTTTTAGACATTTATAAACAAGCACTGGACAGGTTTTAGACATTTATAAACAAGCACTGGACAGGTTTTAGACATTTATAAACAAGCACTGGACAGGTTTTAGACATTTATAAACAAGCACTGGACAGGTTTTAGACATTTATAAACAAGCACTGGACAGGTTTTAGACATTTATAAACAAGCACTGGACAGGTTTTAGACATTTATAAACAAGCACTGGACAGGTTTTAGACATTTATAAACAAGCACTGGACAGGTTTTAGACATTTATAAACAAGCACTGGACAGGTTTTAGACATTTATAAACAAGCACTGGACAGGTTTTAGACATTTATAAACAAGCACTGGACAGGTTTTAGACATTTATAAACAAGCACTGGACAGGTTTTAGACATTTATAAACAAGCACTGGACAGGTTTTAGACATTTATAAACAAGCACTGGACAGGTTTTAGACATTTATAAACAAGCACTGGACAGGTTTTAGACATTTATAAACAAGCACTGGACAGGTTTTAGACATTTATAAACAAGCACTGGACAGGTTTTAGACATTTATAAACAAGCACTGGACAGGTTTTAGACATTTATAAACAAGCACTGGACAGGTTTTAGACATTTATAAACAAGCACTGAACATGTTTTAGACATTTATAAACAAGCACTGGACAGGTTTTAGACATTTATAAACAAGCACTGGACAGGTTTTAGACATTTATAAACAAGCACTGGACAGGTTTTAGACATTTATAAACAAGCACTGGACAGGTTTTAGACATTTATAAACAAGCACTGGACAGGTTTTAGACATTTATAAACAAGCACTGGACAGGTTTTAGACATTTATAAACAAGCACTGGACAGGTTTTAGACATTTATAAACAAGCACTGAACATGTTTTAGACATTTATAAACAAGCACAGGACAGGTTTTAGACATTTATAAACAAGCACTGGACAGGTTTTAGACATTTATAAACAAGCACTGGACAGGTTTTAGACATTTATAAACAAGCACTGGACAGGTTTTAGACATTTATAAACAAGCACTGGACAGGTTTTAGACATTTATAAACAAGCACTGGACAGGTTTTAGACATTTATAAACAAGCACTGGACAGGTTTTAGACATTTATAAACAAGCACTGAACATGTTTTAGACATTTATAAACAAGCACTGGACAGGTTTTAGACATTTATAAACAAGCACTGAACATGTTTTAGACATTTATAAACAAGCACTGGACAGGTTTTAGACATTTATAAACAAGCACTGGACAGGTTTTAGACATTTATAAACAAGCACTGAACATGTTTTAGACATTTATAAACAAGAGCTTAATGTTTTGTAATTCACATTTACAGTCTGCTCAAAGAAGGTGGGGGGGGTGGGGGTTGGGGGGGGGAGAGAATGAACAGTGTCATGTAGAACTGTAGCACTCGTGTGTCGCCACCACACAGCAGTGCCGGGGGGTGCGCGTGTGTGGGCGCTCGGTCCGACAGGCCAAGTGTTCAAAATAACGGATAATTATGTGGCACCTACCGGATATTTAGCCTCAGAAGTGTTGTTAATCGAGGTCCCTGAACGAGTAACTACCCCTTCCCCCACCGCCCCGCGATGTACACGTCCATCCAGTTGGAGCATTTATGTACCCTCGTCACGTCCTCGACGTTTAGGCAGGGACTCAGTGCATTGCCTCGTGCTTAGCTCGCGGACGCTAGTCTGAAGGGTTTTAACTGTTCATGGGGTTCTGCCGTGTCAACATTTCCCCCAGAGTACTGCCATGTCAACATTGGCCCCAGAGTACTGCCGTGTCAACATTTCCCCCAGAGTACTGTCATGTCAACATTGCCCCCAGAGTACTGCCGTGTCAACATTTCCCCCAGAGTACTGCCATGTCAACATTGCCCCCAGCATCAGAGTACTGTCATGTCAACATTTCCCCCAGAGTACTGCCATGTCAACATTGGCCCCAGAGTACTGCCTTGTCAACATTGGCCCCAGAGTACTGCCATGTCAACATTGGCCCCAGAGTACTGCCTTGTCAACATTGGCCCCAGAGTACTGCGATGTCAACATTGGCCACAGAGTACTGCCATGTCAACATTGGCCCCAGAGTACTGCCTTGTCAACATTGGCCCCAGAGTACTTCCTTGTCAACATTGGCCCCAGAGTACTGCCATGTCAACATTGGCCTCAGAGTACTGCCTTGTCAACATTGGCCCCAGAGTACTGCCATGTCAACATTGCCCCCAGCGTCAGAGTACTGCCATGTCAACATTTCATCCAGAGTGCTGCCATGTCAACATTGCCCCCAGCGTCAGAGTACTGCCATGTCAACATTGGCCACAGAGTACTGCCATGTCAACATTGCCCCCAGCGTCAGAGTACTGCCATGTCAACATTGGCCCCAGAGTACTGCCATGTCAACATTGGCCCCAGAGTACTGCCTTGTCAACATTGGCCCCAGAGTACTGCCACGTCAACATTGGCCCCAGAGTACTGCCATGTCAACATTGGCCCCAGAGTACTGCCTTGTCAACATTGGCCCCAGAGTACTGCCATGTCAACATTGGCCCCAGAGTACTGCCTTGTCAACAATGGCCCCAGAGTACTGCCTTGTCAACATTGGCCACAGAGTACTGCCTTGTCAACATTGGCCCCAGAGTACTGCCATGTCAACATTGGCCCCAGAGTACTGCCTTGTCAACATTGGCCCCAGAGTACTGCCATGTCAACATTGCCCCCAGCGTCAGAGTACTGCCATGACAACATTGGCCCCAGAGTACTGCCATGTCAACATTGCCCCCAGCGTCAGAGTACTGCCATGTCAACATTGGCCCCAGAGTACTGCCTTGTCAACATTGGCCCCAGAGTACTGCCATGTCAACATTGCCCCCAGAGTACTGCCATGTCAACATTGGCCCCAGAGTACCGCCATGTCAACATTGGCCCCAGAGTACTGCCATGTCAACATTGGCCCCAGAGTACTGCCACGTCAACATTGGCCCCAGAGTACTGCCACGTCAACATTGCCGCCAGACTACAAACACGCTTGCATACAACATACACACACAGTAACACACGAGTTGGCTAAGTGCATTAAAATTTGTGTTAAAAAAAAACAAAAAAAAACTTAAAATATGTCTAATAGTCAAATAACATCAGAACTGAATTCGTTCCACATTTTCATGGAACAAAAATGTTATGGCTGCTGCACCCCCCCCCCACACCTCCTTTTTTTCCCACCCCGGTTCATATCCCAAGCCTAGAGGTCAGCGGTCACTTTGTTATGAAACATTCGTCCTGCCCAATGTTGGCTCTGCTCCAGCCGCTTCCTTACTGTGCACTGTTGTATTTCTCAACACACTCGGACATTACAGGTTTGCGTGAGAAAATAGCATCTATTGAATGGGACTGATCACAGCGATCTCTTTACGTGTGCGGAGAACCCTTTTGATTACCAGAGGTTCTCATTGTGTTGAGATGAATGAATTCTGGAGAGGGGGTGCGGCTAGCGTGGGCGTGCTGGTTGGAGTACTATAGGGCGCCTACTGCATACAGGGTACATACTTTTTAATGCGGACTCGCGAATAGAGGGTGGATAATTCATGGCACATTGTGTGACACACACCGCCCACTGTGTGTAACGACACACTGGTGAATGTGTGTCATAGAGAGGTGTGTGTAGATACATAGCATATCTCGACGTGTGCTGTAGAATTCTACACACACGTGTTAAATTGATATATGTGAATTTCGGTCACAATTGTATCTTTAAACAAAAAAATACGTATATGTAAACTACACGAGAACTCAGTATTTCTGAAACACGTGCTTTGACCAAGTTCAGGGCCGAAGGTAGATAGATAGATGCCTGGTGATGCCTGAGGAAGATGACTCACCTCTCTACCCCCCCCTCCCCACCTTTCCAAACCTCTTTCCCAAAACAAACCTCTTGTAAAAATAAAAAGACGTAGGAGAGAAAATAATTTCTGGGAACAGGGCACAACACAACAATCCCTCACCCCCCCCTCCCTCCTCCCCCAACACGGTGCCACCTTTAGACCAAGCTCGTTCATCTGTTGGGCTACCGTGTGTGTGTGTGTGTGTGGTGGCTTGTGTGCGTGTGTGTGCGCGCGCGCAGCAGAGATCTTGGTTTCTTGTGTTGTTTCTGTTGTTGTATTTGATGATAGTTGTTTGTGATGAAGAAACTTTATTAGTAGCTGTTACAGTAGGGAAATCGGGGGTTTAGAAAGAAAGAAAAATATGCAGGTTAGTGACGGGTAGCGGTGGTGTTGTTTATACTGGTGACGGTGCTGGTGGTGAGGAGGCTGGCGGTATTGGTGCTGGCGGTATGGGTGCTGGCGGTGAAGTGCTGGTGGTATGGGTGCTGGCGGTATGGGTGCTGGTGGTGAAGTGCTTGTGGTGAGGGTGCTGACGCTATGGGTGCCGGTGGTGAAGTGCTGGCGGTATGGGTGCTGGCGATATGGGTGCTGGCGGTGAAGTGCTTGAAGTGAGGGTGCTGATGTCAGTGCAGGTGTTGCAACTTGCGGCGTAGACGGTGTGTCGGGAAATTTTGTGCCATATAGAAATGTGTTTGGTTTATTAATTCCTCTAGAAATGTGTTTGGTTTATTAATTCCTCTAGAAATGTGTTTGGTTTATGAATTCCTCTAGAAATGTGTTTGATTTATGAATTCCTCTATAAATGTGTTTGGTTTATCAATTCCTCTAGAAATGTGTTTGGTTTATCAATTCCTCTAGAAATGTGTTTGGTTTATGAATTCCTCTAGAAATGTGTTTGGTTTATTAATTCCTCTAGAAATGTGTTTGGTTTATGAATTCCTCTAGAAATGTGTTTCGTTTATCAATTCCTCTAGAAAGGTGTTTGGTTTATCAATTCCTCTAGAAAGGTGTTTGGTTTATCAATTCCTCTAGAAATGTGTTTGGTTTATCAATTCCTCTAGAAATGTGTTTGGTTTATCAATTCCTCTAGAAAGGTGTTTTGTTAATTAATTCCCTGAGAAATGTGTTTGGTTTATTAATTGTACAGAATTGGATCCTTGCTTTAAGTAGAACCCGGAAATACATCTGTTTCCCCAGATGTGGGCAATTTTTCTAATAGTGGCTCAGTCAACGTTCTGTCAATTCTGTCTACGTCAACGAGTGTTCGCAACCTTAAGGCCAAGAAACTATTTTTACGTTTTTTTAAAAAAAAATATTTAAAATAAAAAAAAGTTCAGCAAGATAATTAATACGACACCGGACCAAAAGTGAAAAACAAATCTCAAGTACACCAAGACCTTATTTTTAAAAACTTGTCGGGTTGTATTTTTTAATGAATGCCGCCCACAGCCCTTCAAGAATCACGTGGATAGACCCTCCCAGAACACCACGCTGCCCCTTAGGCCCCAGCCATGTGGTGAACCCCCAAGTTTTTAAACACCTATATAGGTTATCCGATGACTATATTAAACCCCTATATTATTAAACGTAGGTTGTCCCATGACTATATTAAACCCCTATATGACTTCACGTAAGTTATCCCATGACTATATTAAACCCCTATATTATTAAATGTAGGTTGTCCCATGACTATATTAAACCCCTATATTATTAAACGTAGGTTGTCCCATGACTATATTAAACCCCTATATGACTTCACGTAGGTTGTCCCATGACTATATTAAACCCCTATATGACTTCACGTAGGTTGTCCCATGACTATATTAAACCCCTATATGACTTCACGTAGGTTGTCCCATGACTATATTAAACCCCTATATGACTTCACGTAGGTTGTCCCATGACTATATTAAATCCCTATATGACTTCACGTAGGTTGTCCCATGACTATAAGTAAGATAACCCAGCGGCCGACGATAAAAGTGAGGATTCACCGGTCTGACTCACGAGTGTTCGCCGTGGTGCGTCTGTCTGTCCATTTCAAACATATGGGCGAGGGGAAGCCGAGGGCTGGAAATCACATTAGAAAACCTTTGTGGAATTTTGTCGGATGTTGGGTTAGGCTGAAATATACTGCTGGATATTTTTTGGTGTGTTTTGTTCCCGTCTACAGGGGAAGTTCCACGACACAGCATGCATGTCACGTGTGAGGACGGAATCTCGTGGTGTTATAAAATAACCCTTAACAACGGTTACGTGATGAAAAATGACGTCATGTCTTAACTAGGCAGTTAAAAAGTAAAATTAAACAACCCGTATAAACAAAGTTTTTGACTACAAATCCCGTATACATGAAACATAACTAAAAGTATTGATTATTTTCAATATAATACGCACCGCGCGACAAATAGTTACAGACTGAACGTGACTGAACTCACCGTCCTGTAAAACACGGGGATGCGGTCATCGAGGGCTGGAGTGGACCTCCAGTGACCCGTGGAGGTCAACTATAGCAGACGGCCACATGCTTCATAAACTGTAAAACTAGAGATAAACTAAAAATGCATTAATTTAATTACAGTACATTCGATCGATCTGAAATTTTGATACAATGCATTTTGAGGTCACACAAGACTATGTGCAAAATTTCAGCTCGATAGGATCACGGGAAGTGGGTCAGTTTTTACTTTTGTTTCTCCGCGGTTCCACGACAGAAGAGAGAGAGAGAGAACGACAAGACGGTGAAGTTAATATAAGGGATTTAATAAGAAAATTCAGGATTGTTAAAGAGAAAATTTAAAATTTCATTTGTTTTAGAATGTGAATGAGTGGATTTTTGGAAATAACAGATTGGACAGTTCACCGAATGGACAGTTCACCGAATGGACAGTTCACCGAACGGACAGTTCACCGAACGCACAGTTCACCGAACGCACAGTTCACCGAACGGACAGTTCACCGAACGGACAGTTCACCGAACGGAAAGGTCACCGAATGGACAGTTCACCGAACGGAAAGGTCACCGAATGGACAGTTCACCGAACGGAAAGGTCACCGAACGCACAGTTCACCGAATGGACAGTACACCGAACGGAAAGGTCACCGGTCATCTAACTCAAATATAAAGGGGTACAAGTACAAGTACTACACGGGATTTTCCCCAAGTTCTGTCCCATATTTACCCAAACTCACTCTGCGGTATTACACAACTGCGTTTGGGGTGGGTGGGGTACTTTAATCCACTTATAGCCGTGTAGTTGTTTGTGTTAACCCTTGCAAGACATCTATCCACTTATAGCCTTGTAGTTGTTTGTGTTAACCCTTGCAAGACATCTATCCACTTATAGCCTTGTAGTTGTTTGTGTTAACCCTTGCAAGACATCTATCCACTTATAGCCTTGTAGTTGTTTGTGTTAACCCTTGCAAGACATTTATCCACTTATAGACTTGTAGTTGTTTGTGTTAACCCTTGCAAGACATCTATCCACTTATAGCCTTGTAGTTGTTTGTGTTAACCCTTGCAAGACATTTATCCACTTATAGCCTTGTAGTTGTTTGTGTTAACCCTTGCAAGACATCTATCCACTTATAGCCTTGTAGTTGTTTGTGTTAACCATTGCAAGACATCTATCCACTTATAGCCTTGTAGTTGTTTGTGTTAACCCTTGCAAGACATTTATCCACTTATAGCCTTGTAGTTGTTTGTGTTAACCCTTGCAAGACATCTATCCACTTATAGCCTTGTAGTTGTTTGTGTTAACCCTTGCAAGACATTTATCCACTTATACCCGTGTAGTTGTTTGTGTTAACCCTTGCGAGACATCTATCCACTTATAGCCTTGTAGTTGTTTGTGTTAACCCTTGCGAGACATCTATCCACTTATAGCCGTGTAGTTGTTTGTGTTAACCCTTGCGAGACATTTATCCACTTATAGCCTTGTAGTTGTTTGTGTTAACCCTTGCGAGACATTTATCCACTTATAGCCTTGTAGTTGTTTGTGTTAACCCTTGCGAGACATCTATCCACTTATAGCCTTGTAGTTGTTTGTGTTAACCCTTGCGAGACATCTATCCACTTATAGCCGTGTAGTTGTTTGTGTTAACCCTTGCGAGACATCTATCCACTTATAGCCTTGTAGTTGTTTGTGTTAACCCTTGCGAGACATCTATCCACTTATAGCCGTGTAGTTGTTTGTGTTAACCCTTGCAAGACATTTATCCACTTATACCCGTGTAGTTGTTTGTGTTAACCCTTGCGAGACATCTATCCACTTATAGCCGTGTAGTTGTTTGTGTTAACCCTTGCGAGACATTAATAGTTGAATCTGAATTTAATTGGTCAAATTAAAATATTTGGGATGATTTGGGGTTTACGTGTTGTTGATTTTTTTTAGTGTGGGGGGGGGTACGGTTGGGCTGTACGAATTCTACACATAGAAATGTTTAAACTAAACTAAATATGTTTAATGTTGTTCTTTCTCCAACCCGAGAAATCTCCCATGACTTAATTACCGGCACACCACGGTTCTGGATTTTGCTTATTTCACGGTCTGTGTATGTTCCCCTGGCGCCCTCGCTCACATGCTCAGCTTGTGAGTAAAGGCATAGAGGGGGAAGAAAAAAAAATCTGGCCAGGAAAGCTTTCCTCGTTATGGTGACGTAAAGGGCTATTTTTATAAGGCAAGTGTTGCCGTGAGCATGCTTGGATGTCAATGTGCTGTCCCGAGGGCTGAAACGAATGTGCAGCAATTGTATGTTATTGTGGAGTGGAGTCTAACAAGGCAATTGTTTATAAAGGTTCTTTCAAATTTGTCATGAAAAAACATTTGTAAAAATTTAATCGAGATAAAGTTGTTTTGTCATTTTATCGAAACACTAATAAAAATAAATTACAGCTAGGGTTAGCAAAAGAGGGACAATTTATTCGACTAACCTTAAGAGTTCCTCGTGGAGTCCATAAGAGTTCCTCATGGAGTCCTTAAGAGTTTCTCATGGAGGCCTTAAGAGTTCCTCATGGAGTCCTTAAGAGTTCCTCATGGAGTCCTTAAGAGTTCCTCGTGGAGTCCTTAAGAGTTCCTCGTGGAGTCCTTAAGAGTTCCTCATGGAGTCCTTAAGAGTTCCTCATGGAGTCCTTAAGAGTTCCTCATGGAGTCCTTAAGAGTTCCTCATGGAGGCCTTAAGAGTTCCTCATGGAGGCCTTAAGAGTTCCTCATGGAGTCCTTAAGAGTTCCTCATGGAGGCCTTAAGAGTTCCTCATGGAGGCCTTAAGAGTTCCTCATGGAGGCCTTAAGAGTTCCTCATGGAGGCCTTAAGAGTTCCTCATGGAGTCCTTAAGAGTTCCTCATGGAGGCCTTAAGAGTTCCTCATGGAGGCCTTAAGAGTTCCTCATGGAGGCCTTAAGAGTTCCTCATGGAGTCCTTAAGAGTTCCTCGTGGAGTCCTTAAGAGTTCCTCGTGGAGTCCTTAAGAGTTCCTCATGGAGGCCTTAAGAGTTCCTCATGGAGGCCTTAAGAGTTCCTCATGGAGGCCTTAAGAGTTCCTCATGGAGTCCTTAAGAGTTCCTCATGGACGTCAAACACTTGTGGAACTCAATATGCGCACTCATAACTATCTATTTGCACACTCATTCGCACAGTGATAACTATCTATTCGTACACTCATAACTATCTATTTGTACACTTATAACTATCTCTTTGCCCACTCATAACTGCCTTTTGGCGCCTGAATGTTCAGTAGACACAGATACAGCAATATATTACTATCTCCCTTCCTCTCCCCGCCACCCTTCCACCACACATACACGTTTGTCTACATCACAGAGGGACAAGACATAAACATAGCACTAACCCTTACCCTAACCTTTACCCTAACCCTCACCCTTACCCTAACCCTTACCCTAACCTTTACCCTAACCCTCACCCTTACCCTAACCCTTACCCTAACCTTTACCCTAACCCTCACCCTTACCCTAACCCTTACCCTAACCCATACCCTAACCCTTACCCTAACCCTTACTCTTACCCTAACCCTTACCCTTACCCTAACCCTTACCCCAATAAAGTCTTTAATTTTTTACAGAGTCTTTTATGAACTTAAACACCCATCTTCTTGTTGGTGTTTGGTTTGACCTTGACATACTAAAACTGATAATAAAAAAAAAGAAACGTGTTTTTTTTCCTTAACGACGATCTATAATCTATGTGAGTATGCTGATAAACCATTTCCCCGCCCTCCCTCCCCCGTCTGATAACTACGGGTCTCCTTCCCACAAACCAAATCGTGTTCACGTGTTCACCCCTGTACACTGGTATCCAGATACAGGTTGGCCACAAATGATAGGTCTACAGGTGTGCCTGGACGTTTTTTTATTCTAAACGGTGGTTGAAGTTGGGGTGAGGGGGTGGGGGTGGGGGGCAGAGACAATGCGTAAAAACAAAACAAAGTTTTCTCTTGATACGAGGAATGGCCTTCAAGTTAGTAAACATAGGCGACCTTTAGACCTTATGTGTGTATGCTGCACCAGGCGTCAGGGGGTCTTTCCCGCCGTTGGTTGCGGCATCGTCTGACAATAAACCACATCAGTAGCAGGTCTGTTGTGACAGCGCTTGATTTCTGGGGGTCGAGGGTAGGGGGCTGGGGGTCGAGGGTAGGGGGCTGGGGGTCGAGGGTAGGGGGCTGGGGGTCGAGGGTAGGGGGCTGGGGGTCGAGGGTAGGGGGCTGGGGGTCGAGGGTAGGGGGCTGGGGTCGAGGGTAGGGGGCTGGGGGTCGAGGGTAGGGGGCTGGGGGTCGAGGGTATGGGACGCTTAAAACATGTGCATGTGCCCGAAAGCACTTTAAACTGAGATGGGAGATGGAGAATTCGATTTGAGAACCACTCAAATGACGCTGTGTTCACGCGACTGTCAACGACACATGTTAACAATTGAATACATTGTGAGAACCACTCAAAAAAAAAGGGGGGGGGGCAGATCCCAAAATTCTAGATCCGTCGCCTAAAGATGTGCACTGCTAGAGATGATACGGTGTGAGATTCACTGCAGTTGACACCTGTGTGTGTTGTTGTTAGACAACCAGGCCCATGGACAGTGCAGATACCCGATTTTGTGACTGTGGAGATTAAGATTGGACAGGTGCATCAGTAGCAGGCATAAGTGACAACAACTCATTAAACATTGAACGCAATATCCACATGGATCCATGATTCAGTGGACTCAACCAATGGATTTAAGATCCCATTCACTCATTCTATTGGATAATAATTATCCAACACCTTATTGTCCGTAAACCTCACTATCAAATGCCTGCATTACCCAAAGCCTGTATTAAGAATGGCTTAATTATCCAATGTCTGCATTAAGAAATGCATCCATTTCGAATGTCAACGTTTGTCCAGTGCCGTCAGTATACAATAAACACATTCCATTGATGCCATTCTTGGTTGCATTAAAACCAGGGCTGGCGGAAATTAACGATTAATTAATCGATTAATCGTTAACAATTTTAATCGATTAAAATAATTTGATTTAAATTCGATTAAAATTTAAGAAAATATTTCTAATATTTTTTTAACTCAAATTTATTTATAATTAATATTTTTTGTTACTTACATACTTTTCCCTCTTATTATTATTATTATTATTTATTTAGACGTGCATACGTTAAAAAAAAGGGTTTTTCTTCCTAATTTCTTGCAAAGCAGACCGAATTTGCTGTGTTACGTCACAAAATTTGGGAGCCATGGAATTACCGCGACTTAACCGATTTCACGAAAATAATGAATCGTGACTTAACGGGATCTATATATGCGGTATAAAAATATAATTAATCGAAATTAATCGATTATTCACCCCGATTAATCGAACACAATTTTTTACTCAGTAACATCCCTAATTAACACAGATACTGACTACAATATTGCAATCTTTTACACACAGAAACCGTGGCTTACTTTGTTTTGGACAATCAAAGAAATGGTGGTGTTGTTTATTAGGGGTGTACCGGATTTCGGCTCCGGCAAATCCGGAATCTGGCCATTTTTACAAATCCGGTTCAGGCTCCGCCTCCGGCCGGATTTAACTTCATAAATCCGGCAAAATTTAAAAAAAAATTGAACCCGGTACATCCTTATTGTTTATATAAAGGTTGTAAAAAAAATGCAAATAATCAATATACATAATTCCCGTTGTCTGTTTGGTTGTAATTTAATGCTGTTAGGTGGCGCTGCGAATGGATGTAATGCTGTTAGGTTGCGCAGCGATCGATTTTGTTTTATAGAAAGGAGCGCACCATTTACTGCACCGAAAATAACACTTTTCGAACGTTCCGCATAAAATTGTTCAATATGATAATAAATGAATCAAATAAAAATAAATAAAATAAATGAAAGCTCTGTATTACGTTATTAAATCCTTTATATTAACTCGTGGTGTCTGCGGCGGACCTTGCTTGCTTGCTTGCTTGCTTGCTTGTCGCCAAAACTTTTGATCGATTTTTAACCCACTTGCTCGTAAGATAGCGAGCTGAAATTTTGCAGGCAGTTTCGTACCGATGATAAAAACAATGTATCAAAATTTCAGATCGATCGCATGTACCGTAATTAAATTATTGATTTTTTAGATTATTTTTTTTATTCCTATGTATCATGCTATTTTTTGAGATAGAGCGTCGCGGTGCGTATTATATTGAACAACCTTTCTGTCGCGCAATAAGGTGCGTATTTTATTGACAGCTCTTTTTATAAACATATTCCTGATCGGTGCGTATTATATTAAACATGTTTTACGACACAACTGCAATTTTGTATTTCTGTATGGTCTGGCGCTGCGTATTATAATGAAAATTCTTTTAGTTACTTCTCGTACATAAAGGATTTATAGTCAAAAACTTGGTTCTTTACGGGTTTTTCTTATTTTTTAATCTGACGTGTATTTATTTTGAAAACTTCCGTCATTTTTGACTGGTGATACACTTGTAATGATAATAAAACTGTAATTGAAATAACGTTAAGTAATTATAATATGACCCCCAGCCCACGACCCAAACCCCAAGACCCAAACCCCAAGACCCCGACCCCTCGACGCTACCCTGATATGAATGATAGGATTGTGCCCTATTTATTAGGGCACTTAAAGGACCGTTATTGCGTGCTATTATAGGATGCAGTCGTAAGAGTGTCTCTTGAATTTAAGATGGTCGGCTGACCTACTTACGACCCATTCAGGACGTAACCTTTCATTCAGACTTAGACAATTGTGGTGTCCTGGTGACCACGGTGCGGTGTTGGCTTACATTTTCGACGGGTGTATGACGTCACGGTACGATTGTTGTCGGGCGCAAAAATACTAACCAGTAAAGTCCCGTCCTACGAAATCCGGCCGGATTCGTAAAATTGGTCGGATTCCGGATTTTCTGGAGCCAGAACGGAAATCCGGTGCACCCCTAGTTTTTATTGACATTTAGTTTAGACACACACTGGGTTTAGACGGACATTTTTTTGACAGATATTTAGTTTAGACGGACATTTAGACTAGACGTTTCGAGTATAATCTCTAGTCTTAAATGGGTGGATGTTAAGTTGTGGCTGTGTGTACGTTTTACTACACAGACTTGTTGTCTTAAGTCTAAACACATCTTCTGAATTTTTTGATGATTTACTACCAGTCCCTATGTTAGCGTGATTTAAACATAGATATTACTCATACTGTATCGAGACGCATACCCCTACTACCTATAACATAGATATCACTCAGACAGTATTGGGACGCTGACCCCTACTACCTATAACATAGATATCACTCAGACAGTATTGGGACGCAGACCCCTACTGCCTATAACATAGATATTACTCAGACAGTATTGGGACGCAGACCCATGCTCCCTAGCGGTTGGCTTATGATGAGTGACATGGCAGATTTTCTCCCAGCGGGCCGCAGAGTTGGCCAGATTTAGCTGTTTGTTTTAGACTTATCAGCGTCATACGTCAAACAAATCTGACTGTCTCAAAATGTTGCTCTAAATTTTTGCTGCTGATTGGCTGCTTTTCTTCTTCTTCTGGTTTCTGTTTTGTTTGCTTGAAATTAGCTGAAGAGTTGCGCCTTGACCCTATGCGAACACAAATTATTGTATCATCTTTATATTTCTAATCTACTATTTTTGTCTATTTGCACCTTGAAAATATAAGATTTCAACAGAAGACGTCTAGAGAATTTCTCTAACGACAAAATCAGCTCACATATCGTGTTGTACTTTCAGTCCATTAGTGAGAATGTTGAGTTTGGGAGTTGACACGTGTATTTCTGTGACTCCCAGCGACACTTTCGTCATGTCTGGCAAATTAACAAATACAAGAGGTAACACAAATAAAACACGTTTAAGAAAATTAAGAAATAGAACACACAAAAACGAGAATTATGTGATAAAAATGACAATAAAAAAAATAATAATGATAAGAGAAGATTTTTCAAAGGGGGAAGAGGGGGATGGGGGAATCTTGTGTTTTTACGAGCGCGTGCAGCAGCGAGCGCCATCTCGTTCTCGTGATTTCGACAGTTGTTGTCTGTTGCCACAGGTGCTGTTGTAAGTCTGGCTGGAGGCTTGAGGCGAGGGTTTACGACCGTGTTGTGCCTACGCCTACACCCCCGCACACTACACAGTGCCATACCAGCCACACTCTTCACCCACTCCCCGCTCACACACACACATTTTCACCACACGTTCACATTTCCCACTTCCGGTTGTTCTAACTTTAGTTCACGGTTTACTGCTCGGGCACCCACATAAAGATATCAATCAATACCTTCTGGAGATGATGCAAGCCAAAACCTCGTCATTCTCATCTCAACATGAACCATTGAATGGATAAAAATAGATCGCTTGACCCCACATTCGTAAAATATGTTTCTGGTATCTACAGCTACCCAGTCATCCTTACAAATCGTCTTGTCTGCTTTTTAGCTTTTTTCTCGAAGCCAGTTGTTCTAACCATCATATTCGTGAATGTTTCTTGATTGATACTTGTAAATCTTATGACCAATCAACAAATGTTTATTGATACCTGTATATCTTATGACCAATCAACAAATGTTTATTGATTGATACCTGTATATCCTATGACCAATCAACACATGTTTATTGATTGATACCTGTATATCTTATGACCAATCAACAAATGTTTCTTTTTACCCCAGGATTCCCATCGTGCTACCCGAACCCCTGCAAGAACGGACGACAGTGTAAAACAACGGACGGAAGTAAAAGCTACTGCGAGTAAGTCCCCCCTCCCCACCCTCAAACTTTTCCTCTTTGTCTATTCAAATCTCCCCTATCTGAGAGCTCTCTGTCCTGCATCCACCTGATCTTATCTAATACCACCAGTGCTTCTCAAAGTGGTGGTCCGCGGACCGGTGCCGGTCCGTGGGCCATCCGCTGCCGGTCCGCAGATGTTCTAAAAAAAAAGGACAGAAAAAATTGTCAATGCAGGGAAAATAGTGCGCCGGTCCCTGGTGCTATGGAAAAAATTCCTGGTGGTCCGCAATACTAAAAAAGTTTGAGAAGCACTGTAATACACCACCGACTACCGACGCTCCATTTTTACACGAGCGATTACTGCATCCTATGACAATCCTTGGTTTATGTCAAACCTTTTCTCTTTTTGTGCCCCCAAAACAATGGAATTCTCTACCATTAACACACTCGCAATATTTCAACTACTGAAGCCTTCATGACTGCACTAAAAAAAACCACCAACTTTTCAAACTTTACTGTAAAATTAATGTAATAACAATCAAACATTCCTTTAAATTATAAACGTAGTTCATCTACAGTGTAATGTCATTATATGCTGTAGTCTGTAGTAATGATATGTGTGTTTTACATTGATTACATATTAATTTTATTATCATATGTGTCTCTCTATTATTATGTGAAGCAAGTGATGTGAGTCCACTTACTTCCTGGGGTACATATATAACTGAACAAATTATTATCGCTAGTCTCCCATTTTTATTTATGTTTTGAGTGTTGATAGTATGTTGGTCTTCATGGTTTGTTCATGCAACCCATGCCACGCCCCGATCTCATCTGTAGACCCACGTGATCACATATGTACACCCCACAGGATCAAATCTGTACACCCCATATGATCACAACTGTACACCCACGTGATCACGTCTGTACACCCCATGAGATCACGTATGTACACCCCGCGTGATCACATATCTGCCAGTCAAAGCGATACCAGTCAATGTGGTATTGAATGATCGACTCACTCCAAGACACGCCCCTATTAGCCCTTGATCTTATTTAAGGATTTGGGGTTTCCCGGTTATTTGAAAAGGTCGGGGCTGTTAGAGTAAACGTTGACCACTTGAAATCTCGCGTTATCCGCCTCATTATCCCACGGACTGATTCTTTAATAAAATAAGAGCATCTGGCCGCGAGACGAGAGGCCCTCGTTTGATCCTCGTATCGTTTACTAAATCACCGCTCAATTTAGATAACCACGAGAGGGGAAGCATTTTTTTTATCAAATAAAATTAAATTCAGCTCTACCAATCATTCAATCCCACTTCTGTGTTTTCCTACCACCCTGTCTATGTTACCCCGCAATCATGTCACTATGTTTACCCACTACCCTGTCAATATCTTTACCCAACCACCCTGTCAATATGTTAACCAACCAACCTGTCAATATGTTAACTTTTCACCCTGTTGTTGTTGTTCGTTCGTCGTAGTCGACGATGACCACTCTCATCATATTAGTCCAGTGCTAGGCCGCCACGTGTGTCCTCTGGTGGCTTATTAACCCTATTCTCACACGAAATTTGCGTCCGCATGTGGGACTAGAGATGGATGGGATCCCTTTTCACTTTTCACCCTATGAATATGTTAACTTTTCACCCTGTCAATATGTTAACTTTTCACCCTGTCAATATGTTAACTTTTCACCCTATCAATATGTTTACTGTTTACCCTATCAATATGTTAACTTTTCACCGTATCTATATGTTAACTTTTCACCCTGTCCATATGTCAGCACGTTTACTTATTAAATATTACCTTCACTTTCTTTGTGTTGCCAAAAAAAACACACACACCAAAAAAAAACACGATCCGCATGCACCCCCCCCCCGCAAACACCAACTCCCCAGAAGTGTTACAGTAAGTTCCCCCAAAGCGGCGCCCCTGGTCCACCCCTCTCCCCACAATACACCCGGCGAATACATCAAAGAGATGATTTACTCCACTTGAAAGCAGTGTGTTTAATCAAGGGGAGCCCCAGAGGACAGATTACCTGCCCCTAAAAGGCGGAGTGCGCCGTTTAATTTACTCCTCGAAATACAAAATATATAATCTCTTAAATCCAGGGGTCCTCAATGTTTCCACAAGAGCCCCTTGGAACCAAGAATCCAATTTAAAATACTCTTTGAGTTGAAATATTTGTCAAGTCTGTGATGTTGATATTTAACATGACCCGAGTGTTTCGAACTGATCAGAGAACGGGGTCACACGTCCATAGTGAGACTAAGAGAAATAATATTATTCTCTAGTCCAGTGGTAGCGAACCTTTTTTTTTGTCGCGTGCCCAAAATTCAATCAAAGACCCACTTATTTATAGCGAAGTGCCAACACTCCAATAAAACCCGAAAATGGCGGTTAGGCTTAGTTGGTTTGATTAAGGAAGTACTATAATAGTCGCGTGCCGGCTGATGAGGCTCTGCGTGCCGACTGTGGCACGCGTGCCTTAGGTTCGCCATCACTGCTCTGGTCGCTAGTGAGAGATTTGTTTAAACTTTTTAATCCATCATGGCTTCAGGACCAGCACAGCTTGCGATCACGACCCGTTGACTGTGTCCATCGAGTTCAAATTATGAGAACCTTTTCATTTGGTCCGTCGTTCCAGTCTTTTAGAGTTGTCACAAGCTGGGTTTAATACTTTTTCGAAACAACACACAGCGACTGTCGAGGGACAAAAATGAAACTCTCTTATCGGGGTACATTGTAGTATTCAATCGGGGTGACGTGGGGAGGGGGCATGTGAAGGGTGTGACGTGTGTAGGTAGGTTAAAGGAAATAGAGATACGAATGTTGTAAACACAGCGAAACAGGGGTTTAATAATATAATATAATCGTGAATCGAGTTGCGGAGATTCAGAAACCGATAAACGTCTTGGAATACATTTGATGGGAAAGAGGTTTAAAGCAAAACCTTGACACAAGTCTTTCTTTACAACAAACCTTGACACAAGTCTTTCTTTACAATAAACCTTCATAGAAGTATTTCTTTACAATAAACCTTGACACAAGTCTTTCTTTACAATAAACCTTGATAGAAGTATTTCTTTACAATAAACCTTGATAGAAGTATTTCTTTACAATAAACCTTGATAGAAGTATTTCTTTACAATAAACCTTGATAGAAGTATTTCTTTACAATAAACCTTGATAGAAGTATTTCTTTACAATAAACCTTGATAGAAGTATTTCTTTACAATAAACCTTGATAGAAGTATTTCTTTACAATAAACCTTGATAGAAGTATTTCTTTACAATAAATCTTGACAAGTCTTACATTACAACAAACCTGGACACACGTCTTATGTTACAACAAACCTGGACACATGTCTTATGTTACAACAAACCTGGACACATGTCTTATGTTACAACAAACCTAGACACATGTCTTATGTTACAACAAACCTGGACACATGTCTTATGTTACAACAAACCTGGACACATGTCTTACATTACAACAAACCTGGACACATGTCTTATGTTACAACAAACCTAGACACATGTCTTATGTTACAACAAACCTGGACACATGTCTTATGTTACAACAAACCTGGACACATGTCTTATGTTACAACAAACCTGGACACATGTCTTATGTTACAACAAACCTGGACACACGTCTTATGTTACAACAAACCTGGACACACGTCTTATGTTACAACAAACCTAGACACACGCCTTATGTTACAGTCAACTTTGACTATTCTTGCGACACATCAAATCTTAACAAGTTCTCTTCTACTTTATTTCCTTCCGACACCTCATTGATTTGAAATTATCGTCATCATTTGTTCTTTAAATGGTAAGTTGAATTTCTCTCCCATTACGCTTTCAACCCTCCTCGTATCGCCATTTTTTCTCTCTCAAAGCTAACCTTGACCCCATTAAATTGTAGCTGCATTTTAGTTATTTTTATTTACACCTCTCTCTACCACTCCCCCATTTTTTATCTCCATTTTTTTTTCAATTAAAAATAAATAAATAACAATAAATGTTTTGTTAGAAAGATTTGCGAATACACACGTTTCCTGAATTACGTCCCTTAAATCCTTGTGGTACTTCCTACTTCGAGTGTCATTTTATTTATTATTATTTTTTTTAATATTATTTTTTTAAAGATGGAGGTCATTCCTTTAAGGGAATGAAAGATGAACAATAGTGGCCACCCTCACACCCGTCCTCCCCCCCTCCCGGCGTTTAAATGGCCAATCGGGTTCTCGATGGTGCTCGTCGATTTGATAAGATTGAAGAACTCGGGACGGCGACCGACACGAGGGCCAGTCGAGGGCTCCCGACGACCGCCGCCAACGAGAATTTCTGACAGATAAAATGAGTTTTGATAAACAATGAACAGAGGCCACGCCGTCAACTTTTGAAACAAAACGAGGACATCCCGGACCTGGGCACTCGATTTGTTGACGTTTCATACATTGATGTTATACTGTGTTACAAGAGGTTATAAGATGTTATAAGAGGTTATATGCTGTTATATAGCCACACTAACCAGGCGTACCTCTGGACATAAAACGAATTTTTAGTTGATCGACCCAACCCCCTTAATAAAGCCCAGGATGTTGATAAGCGTAGGACGGACTAAGCTTCTATTAGAAGGAGCGTCTGTAACAGATAAGTGTAGGATGCACTAAGCTTCTGTCAGAACAGTAACAGTAACGATTTTTTCACAGGCATGCTAAACTTGTACTTATTCTTTTAAGGGAACAAATGACGGACAGTGGTCACCAACGTTCCCTTTAAGCTGCGCGGCTGCGCTACCGCGCAGATATCTGACCGGCAACGCGCAGCAGTTTTGAATTACCACCCAGCAAATTATGTAGAATATTACACAAAAAATGGATGCTGTGCAAATTTGCACACGAGTTTTTTTGTTTTTTTTACATTGCACACGGACCAACGAACCTTAGAGGGAACATTCGGTGGTCACCCCTCGCCAGCCTTACCCAGCCCCCCAGCTCAGCCTTTCAATGGCCAATCAGGTTTTCGACGTTTGCCTGAACAATGTCACTTATACACGTGAATTAAAGCTGATCAACGTGACGCATACGCATTAGCTACAACGTGTCATACAGACTTTGCCTAAAACGTGCCGAAAGCTTGCATTGGTTAAACATGCAATTAGCAATAGTTTGTATGTATATATTTATACTAGCGTACACCCGTCAAAAATGACGAAAGTTTTCAGCTGAAATCTATTTATTTTATAAAAAATGCACTTTTTTTTGGGCGACCTTTTTCAAAAGCCCAACTAACTTGTCCTTGTTTGATAAATACGAAATATTAAATTTTCTGAAATGTACACAAAGTATTTTATAATAGGGGTTGCAGGGCGACTACGGCGCCCCCTTTGTTTTTTTGATTTTATAATTAACCATCATCAAATCCTCTTTTTACATTGATCACTTTTCCAAAATTAAATATTAGCGAAAACAATGACGTCATATACTTTTTTTTTACAGGGCATATTTAATTTGCACACCTTTTGATGCTTTGGTGCAGTAATTTGATTTTCCCTGCTTTCTAAAATTAGTAGCGTAAGGACTGACTGACAGACAATGGCGTGACAATTGCAAATTATATTGTTTAATATTTAAGTAGTTATATATATATATATATATATATGTTGTGGATAGATTATGTTATTTTGAGGTACTAAAGTTTCATTACAAAAGAAACAAAAAATGACCTTAACACCAGAAGGTCAAGGTCATCAAGTCAAGATGACACTTACCTCACCTCAATCCGACCCCCCCCCACCTCCCGAGCGTGTTTGGAGGCTAGTTACCGGCAGGTTTAAATATGCCGCCCTAAAGTATAGGCTCTGTTTAGTGCAGAGATAAACAATTGCCTATCGAGGGCGAAAAGAAGCTAACTGTATTATGTGAAGAGTGGATTGGTGGTTCCGTTCGTCTCTGAACAGCAATGTAATACAAAACGGTGTCTTTTTTGAAAGCAATCGACCTTCAAGGTAGACGAGCATGTATACATCTAATGGTGCAGTGAAGAGGAAGAGGATGGTACATCTCATTTGAGGCCGCTTCGAGGGCAGTAGAATGAGAGGGGGATTAAGAGAGAGAGAGAGAGAGAGAGAGAGAGAGGGGGGGATATAGTATTTAAAATTTGCGCCATTATACAGTTCCGGCAATATCCTCTGGAATTCTTATTTTTAATAGGGGTAGGGGAAGAACGCAGAAATTTTAAAGACGTACTTTTCCAGTATCTGACACCCTACCATGCACACAATATTTCATTGGGAACCAGACCATGACAATGTAGCCCTCGCCATGCCCCCGGCATATGCAATGTGATCCCTCGCGCCATCGAAGGTTTACACGTTTATTTATTTCACAACATTCCGCTTTATTTCCACACATACCACGAGCCACCCACTCGCCTCCATGGCGATTACACACACCAGCCGTAGTCGCGTGTTGACCTTTGCACCGCCGGACTCGCCAACTCGTTAATTATGGCATAAGCGAAAATCACGAACGTTCTTTTGGTGTTGTGTTATTTGTATACCCCTGATGTGTGTTAGTCACACAGTGAGCTCCGCACGGGGCGTCAGTGGTCCTCAAACTCACGCCACCAATACCCTCCCTCCTCCCCCCTCCATTGAACTGCCCGCCCCCCACCACCTCATCGCCATTTAAAATTGTAAGTTTTTCCAGCCACATCACATTGCGGAGAGACACATGACTTCAAAGTGAAACCGAGCCATCGAATCCGCATTAACGATCCATCCCGGTTGCTGTTTCGCTCGCACGTTGACGAGTTGATAATTGTCAGCGCCTTTCAATAATAAACAAATCCGATGCGTCATATCATTAGCTATAATATTATCATAATATATGTCAGACCCAGCGACGAGTTCATTGGTCCCGAGTCGAAATCTCTACACGTTTTGGATTGGACAATAGAGAGTAAGTATCGTGGGAACTGAGCCTTTTTGGCGAGGGCTCGGAATTTGACAGTGAAATTGGAAAGACGCATTGTAATGCAGCGCCTTAATTTAGACTTCGAATTAAAACGTAGAATTGTAGAGATCATACTTTTACGCTATTGACTTCACATGCGGGCGTAAAATCAAATAATAATTGCGTCATTGTGTAACTTTAAAAAACAATATTTATTGCTGGTCCTCTAACCACTAGTCCCATCGTTCCTAGCTTCATATAAAATCACTTGGGGGTCACCTAGTCTGCCCCACACATACCTCCTTTTTAAGGGGCTTCTCGCTCTCTCCTATGGCATTAGCGTGAATCTTTGGGATGTTACCCAATCACGTGCTCGTCTAATGGGCCGGTGGCAGGACGAGCTAATGGCGAGAGCTCTTATAATGTATCCTGACCTACTAGAACTTTTTAAAAACTATTACCCCAGGTTGTATGTAATGAAGCAGGCCCTTTAGATGAGGGGGGGGGCGATGAAACAGGGGTGGGGGCTAGCTGACCGCCCCCCACAACAGGGTTCAACCCAGTGATTAGTGTCAGGGTGTCAAGGGGTGCCATGTCCATCACATCGTGAGGTCAACAATTTGTCATCTGATAATTTGTTGTCGTGGTTACAGCGACCTGGCTGAAGTAAGTCTCTCTACTCGTTAGACCAGACGACTTTTTGAAGCGATCTTTTGCTTAACTTACAAAACATGTCATGAACTGCCGTGTTTTGTTTTTTTTTGGGGGGGGGGATCTCTCTCACCCCCCCCCTTTGTTATAATTATCGCCGTGGTAGTTGACAGCGCGGCGTCGTGATGCTGTTGTCGTTGCGTGAGTCTGCAGAGATGGGAAGGAGGTGTGTGTGGGAGGGGAGGGGGCGAACAAGTACATTGCTTTAATTAAGATTTACGCCCTCGCTCGACAAAGCCTCTCTGAATTCATGAGACGAGATTGTTCCTCTCTTTAACCAACTACCACAGCAGGAACCAACTATCACAGCAGGAACCAACTACCACAGCAGGAACCAACTACCACAGCAGGAACCAACTACCACAGCATGTTATTACCGCCGAGAGCCACCACTAAAAGCCCAGGCACCATCGCACAGACCAGACTTGGCTTCGAGCGGCTAATTTTTTAAAATATATATATTTTTTAGATTCACTCCGGTAACACTTGTATGTTCCGTATCAATAGCAGTTCAAAGAAATGCCGTGCCAATAGCCGTTCCAATGGCTGGCACGCGCTTTCAGTGACCGCTCGGCGCACCCTAAATGGTGGCGCTTGTAACTCGAAGCGCGTGCTCCCAGAAGACCGCTGAACCGTGACGCCAATAACGCCGTTTGAGCTCTGTCGTCGTGAGAGTCGGCCAATGTCCCCGATATCGATTTATTGGTGTTGAAGGGGTTGATTGAATTTTGTTCGACTCAGTCGCGATGGCTTTCAAAAAATAATAAAATAAAAAAATTGAAAGATTTTTTTAAAAAAATAAAAAAAATTTGTTTAAATGTTAGAACCAGATATATGTAATCTCAGGTTCGACTATTCTGCAATGCGATTCGGATGAATTCATGGGACTTACGAAAAATAGGGTGCGGGGGGGGGGTAGGGAGTCGGGGGGTTAACATCCTCGAACTACTCTAGGACAGTGAAAACTTTGGTTAATAGTTAATATGATTGTTCTGTTAAAAATTGAATACTGACTGACTCACTTTCCCCCTCTGCCCCCCCCTCTCTCTTTCATTCTTTCTCTTTTTCTCTCTCTCTATCTCTTTCTCTTTCTACCGCCCTCATCAAATAAGTGAAAGTCAGACCAGCGCCCCTCAACTGTTGAGCGACTGGTATATATAAACGCATCATTTTACTTCGTGGCGACGGTAGAACTCGTCTCACGTCTATTATCGCACAAATCAAAGTAGTCCCCGATGTGTGATTGAATCGTCGAGACCAAGGACGATATTGGATTGTTGTTTAGTCAAAAGGCCATCTCTTAAACCGTCGGCGTCACGACAATCGCTCTCGTGGTTGCAGAGAATGGAAGAGAACAAAATCGACTATAGACGAGCTTTCTGTGACCACCGAGTAGTCACTCGTCGGCTCGAGTGCGCCTTTTGTTTCGTGGCTTTCCAGATTTTTTTTTGCGCCATTAAGTGTCCACAAACCGGCCCTCAATACACCGCCTATTGTGCGCGTCTTTTGTTTCAATAAAATGGGAGAAGAAGAAAATAATCCGCCATTGATCGGACTTTCCCGATGTTTTCAAGATTATTGCTGTTTGACGCGAAGCGCGTGCCGTTATACGGAAACCTGTGGGAACTTCCGGTGGAGAGAAGCGGAGCACCAAAAAAAAACACACATTAAAAATAGAAAATAATGATTTTAACGGGGAGGAATGGGAATATTTTGTGGGAATGGGGGGGGGAGTGGGATGCACAGTTTGAAATAAGTGGCTGAATGGGGAATCGGTTAAATCTCTTATTTGAGCGCCCTCTTCGCCCTCTCGGTTACAGTCAGCGAGCTATCGTGAACATGACTTATGTCAGAACACAGCATGGTATTTTCAAAGTTGTGCACTAATACAGAGATGACGTTACTGGGAAGTACCCAAATCTGAAGTCGCCACACAGAGATAAAGATGAAGTCAATAACCTGACTGAGATCTACATTACGGGCAATGCATATCTACGATACCGGCAATAGCATATCTACGATACCGGCAATGCATATCTACGATACCGGCAATGCATATCTACGATACCGGCAAGTGCATATCTACGATACCGGCAGTGCATATCTACGATACCGGCAATAGCATATCTACGATACCGGCAATAGCTTATCTACGATACCGGCAAAGCAATCTACGATACCGGCAATAGCATATCTACGATACCGGCAGTGCATATCTACGATACCAGCAATAGCATATCTACGATACCGGCAATGCATATCTACGATACCGGAAGTGCATATCTACGATACCAGCAATGCAAATCTACGATACCGGCAATGCATATCTACGATACCGGAAATGCATATCTACGATACCAGCAATGCAAATCTACGATACCGGCAATGCATATCTACGATACCGGAAATGCATATCTACGATACCGGCAATGCATATCTACGATACCGGAAATGCATATCTACGATACCGGCAATGCATATCTACGATAAAATGCGATGCATATCTACGATACCCACCCCGCATATTTACAATTCCGACTAAATATCGGCGTAACCGCCTTCAAACTAACATTTCGACCCAGTTGTTTTTTTTGGTCACGATTGCCTTTCTTTTATTAAAAAAAATATTAAAAGGTGGGGGGGAGGTCATTTTAAAAAAGTCAACTGTTTAACCCCCCCCCAACCCACCCAGACACACACACACAAATACACACTCCGCGGGAGCCCAAGTCCAAACGTCTTATTGAAATGACCCGATCTATTTATTTTTGTAAAAGGGAACATCGACTAATATTGGTTTCACTGGACGTTAAAAGAGCCCTCGCCTCGCATTTATTATGACGTGGGTTAATAGCTCAGCATGGATCAAACTGCATCGACTGGGGTGTGTGTTGTGAACTGATCTGAATGCTGCTCGTTTGTTTACCAAAGTGACGCATTATGACCCCCAGAGCCTACTACGACTCCAGTCTCGTCTCGTTCGAGACGGCGGTTGGGGTGGGAGGGGGGAGGGTATATTTGATGAAAGGAAGATACGGTTAAGTATCTTGTCTATTACATTACAGGCGCTCATTCTGTTGTTGAGATTATTGCGTCCTACGCTTAACCCAATGACGTAGATGACGTGGATATCATTGAACGAGTTGTTAATGCTAAAAGCAGGATCAAATGCGTTAAACGTTATATAGTCCCCCGGCCACCGTTTAATGTTATATAGTCCCCCGGCCACCATTAAACGTTATATGGTCCGCCGGCCACCGTTAAACGTTATATGGTCCCCCGGCCACCGTTAAACGTTATATAGTCCCCCGGCCACCGTTAAACGTTATATAGTCCCCCGGCCACCGTTAAACGTTATATAGTCCCCCGGCCACCGTTAAACGTTATATAGTACCCGGGCCACCGTTAAACGTTATATAGTCCCCCGGCCACCGTTAAACGTTATATAGTCCACCGGCCACCGTTAAACGTTATATGGTCCGCCGGCCACCGTTAAACGTTATATGGTCCGCCGGCCACCGTTAAACGTTATATAGTCCGCTGGTCACCGTTAAACGTCAGCGTCGTTAGTACACTAGCCACCCTTAAATGTACACATTAGTACGCGCACTCGGCGATCTTCCACACACATATTTAGTTCTTTTCATTTCGTCATGACTGCATCTCTCCAAGGGCAGACATCCCATGGGGCATTTTCCTGCCTTTTGCCCTTATATTTTAAATTAAATTCAATAAATTGATTCCCCGACAAACATGGTTAATGAATTTCCACCCCATTAACTGGGGTCACTTTCATCCATGCGACCACTGGTCCGAGTATACCCTGATGACCCGCCACCCCCCCCCCGGTTTTCCACCCCCTCCACCCGTTTGCCTGCTTGATATCCCCTAAGATTCTTGACGCCCCCCCTCTCCATCTCTACATGGCCCTTTTTTATCGGCGCTCCCGCCAAATGGCGAGTTAATGGCATGGGAGAGCACTGTCATATGGAACTTCTATTAACCCGGGCACGCGCCGGCAAAATTTAGATCTTCAAAAAAATATTACAAAATAAAACGAGAAAAATAAAACATAAATGGACAAGAACTTTTTATTATTTAAAAAAATATATATTTGAAGGAAAAGAAAAGAAAACAAGTATCGAAAACTCCTCCTTTTCCATTCCACGTCTCGGACAATTGCTCCAGAGGCGGCTTGTGATCGATAGCTGGGCGGTGTAAGGAGGTGACCGTCTTAGGCGGAGCTTGTGTCACCGTACCCCAAATATTTTCAGGTCGTCTACTCTCGTGGATGTGGTGAAAAGGGTGGGGGGGGGGTGGGGTGGGGTCGCAGGTTGTCTACAAGATTTCCTACAACATTGGGGAAAGTCTTCTGCTTTGTATGTTTAAAACAGGAAGTGTGTGTGTGTGGGCAGGGGGGTGGGAGAGGGGTGGCTCCACGAGGTGTTGTTGGCCGTGCATGTGTGGAGTTATGGCTCGTGTGTGGAGTTATGGCTCATGTGTGGAGTTATGGCTCGTGTGTGGAGTTATGGCTCATGTGTGGAGTTATGGCTGATGTGTGGAGTTATGGCTCATGTGTGGAGTTATGGCTCATGTGTGGAGTTATGGCTGATGTGTGGAGTTATGGCTCGTGTGTGGAGTTATGGCTCATGTGTGGAGTTATTGGCTCATGTGTGGAGTTATGGCTCATGTGTGGAGTTATTGGCTCATGTGTGGAGTTATTGGCTCATGTGTGGAGTTAATGGCTCATGTGTGGAGTTATTGGCTCATGTGTGGAGTTATGGCAAATGTGTGGAGAACTTCTTCGCTGTGTGAGGGAATTTTTCTATCCTTGCGGAAGTCAGATGTACGTACCAAGGTTGATATAATGTGTGGCAATATGATGACAGATGTACATACTGATTTGTGGGAATATGGTGACAGATGTACATACTAATATGTGGGAATATGGTGACAGTTTTCGAAAGTTAACTCTTCACATGTAACCCTCGCGAGGAATAATGTAATTACGTAATCCCCATTCACTTCCGCTCAAAGATTTAAAAACTTTAAAACTTCTGCACCACTCCGCCTCTCTGTCCCCGCCCCCATCTTTTGTCGCCCCGGCCTCCCCCTCCCCAACATCTACTAGGCGCCCTAGTTCCCATCCTGCCAGGTATTCCAAGCGACCCGGTCCAGAGGACGATCCGATGTGACACGGTATAGCACCGACTTAATCACATGTTGGCGGTGACAAAAACAATTGTGGCGGTCACTCCAGGACTTGGGTGATGGGGGGGGGGCTGCAGGGGGTAGGGGCTGGCGATCGTATTCCGTGTTCGTCATGCTGCTGCTGCTGTTGTTCTCATGACGCAAGTGCTGTCTCGATGTCGCTTTTCGTGTCATTCGTGTTGTCATCTGTCATACGCGCTGTTGAGCTAATCTTCCAGGTACAGGCTGACATGTAACGCTTAAAGGAAGGAAGGGTTCACATTTACACGCTGTCTCTTTGCCGGGAGGCCTCAGTGGTATAAGACATTGAACTTATATAAGTCTTGTCTTGGAGAGGGCTCAACGCAACGCAAAAGTAGTGTTAAATTAACAAAACAACGAGATATTTCTTTGTATTTGAAACGAGTTATTCTTCTTATCTCGTAACCAATGTTCCCTTTAAGCTGCGCGGTCGCGCAGATGTCTGACCGACACTGTGCAGCAATTTAGAATTATTACGCAGCAAATTTTTGTAAAATATTGCACATGAATATGAAGTGGTTTTTTTTTAATTAAAAAAAAATTTGTATTAATTTTTTTTTAAAATAAAAAAAAACTTTGCACACGGACCAACGAACCTTAGGGTGAACATTGCCCTATGTCCTGGGTGGGTCCTTTGGGGCAACATCGAAGATTTTTCACTGTTACAGGCCATTTGTCCCGGACCTTTGCCGCCTTTAGGGAGTCTATGAACGATAAGATCGGTCCATTCCTTGATGCCGTCGTTCCAATTCTTCTTTTGCCTCTTTCTCTTCCTCCCTGGACTGTGTCTTTCATTATGGTCTTTGCGAGACCTCCAGATCTTGCAATGTGGCCATATCATCTTTGTGTTTTTTTTTAAAATTTAAATAAATGTTTGGGGTGAGAAGGTCCTTGTATGGACCAAGGACTGTAGTTGTTTTTATTACGTTATTTATTTATTTATATTCGTTTTATTTGTGTACTATTTGTTCGTTGAAGAAGGCTCTTTGCCGAAACGTTCGCGGTTTTGTTACGTCTTTTTCAGGCTCACTCATACCCTGTTTACATGTTATCAGGCTCACTCATACCCTGTAAACATGTTATCAGGCTCACTCATACCCTGTTTACATGTTATCAGGCTCACTCATACCATGTTTACATGTTATCAGGCTCACTCATACCCTGTTAACATGTTATCCATCTACTAATCGATAAGCCTGATTGCAGTCTTACCCACATTTTGTTCACTTATTTTATCAGGGATCGCTCCGTTGGAGATATGCACACACATTCTAACGTTATTTAAATCTGTATAAGATGCTTTTCGCAGTATCAACCATGTCCTAGTGATTATGTCATCATATCGTGTCCTATCAGACGTGTCAACCATGTCCTAGTGATTATGTCATCAACCATGTCCTAGTGATTATGTCATCAACCATGTCCTATTGATTATGTCATCAACCATGTCCTAGTGATTATGTCATCAACCATGTCCTAGTGATTATGTCATCATATCGTGTCCTATCAGTTGTATCAACCATGTCCTAGTGATTATGTCATCAACCATGTCCTAGTGATTATGTCATCAACCATATCCTATTGATTATGTCATCAACCATGTCCTAGCGATTATGTCATCAACCATGTCCTAGTGATTATGTCATCATATCGTGTCCTATCAGTTGTATCAACCATGTCCTAGTGATTATGTCATCAACCATGTCCTAGTGATCATGACATCATCCATGTCCTAGTGATTAATGTCATCATTTCGTGTCCTATCAGTCAACCTGTCTTTCCGACTCCGAAACAGTTGTGAAGTGTGAAGCACCCAAACCAACAGGCGGCCCAGCTACGAACATGTAACGGAAGTGCCTCTGGCTGTTGACCGTCACACGGCCTGTCGGTGTCCGATACCTACGGGTTCCCGCCACTTCGCGCTCACTTCTGGATCGCGGAGCTTGGCGTCAGCCATGTTTGAACGATCTCCCGGCATTCCCTGTCGGGACGTTGGTTCTCCCGTTGCGTGCAAACAAATTATGGTCCAGGCATTCACCAAGTAAGCTGCATCGAGCTCTCGCGGTATTACGATTTTGTGTTTGTATGTGTGTGTGGGGGGTTGATGGGAGGATGGGGGGGGGTCAAGTGATGTCACAGGGGTCAAGAAGTGAGCGCCTCGGGTCAAATTGAGGTGACTGGCCTCTTTCTGTCTTATGATCTCAGGTTGTAATCCTTTATACTCGTGGTGTCTGCGGCCGCCCTTGATTGCTTGCTTGTCGCCAAAGCTTTGGATCGATTTTTAAACCACTTCCTCGTAAGCTAACGAGCTGAAATTTAGCAGGCAGTTTCGTACCGATAATAAAAACAATGTATCAAAATTTCAGATAGATCGCATTTCCCGTAATTAAATTATTGATTTTTTAGATTATTTTATTTATTCCTATGTATCATGTTATTTTTTGAGATAGAGCGTCGCGGTGCGTATTATATTGAACAAACTTTCTGTCGCGCAATAAGGTGCGTATTTATTGACAACACTTTTTATAAACATATTCCTGATCGGTGCGCATTATATTAAACATGTTTTACGACACAACTGCAATTTTGTATTTTTGGATGGTCTTGCGCTGCGTATTATAATGAACATTCTTTTAGTTACTTCTCGTACATAAAGGATTTATAGTCAAAAACTTGGTTTTTTACGGGTTTTTTAAATTTTAAATATGGATTTGTGGCTCACTCTATTTATATTCCTTTCAGTTTATTTTAGTGATATGTTTACTGTTTTTTTGGGGAATTTCCCAAAATGTATACAAACAAAGTCGTCAGTGGTGTACGCAGCAGTTGCCATAAACAAAAGTTTTTTTGCCATGTCCGTTGTGAGGTCACTCACTGAATCTATTCTAGCTGCATCCGCCCCTGTGTATAACCTGATGCTCGGCGACACGGCGACAGTGAAGTGCTTACAACACTATTGACAGGAGCAAGTCTCAGGTCCCCTGTTTCCCATACATTCCTCAATGGTCGCAGCGTACCGTAGCTCCTCTAATAACTGCACCGATTTTTTTTAACACACCCCTCCCCATTCTTTAAACTGTGTTTTGTTTTCCAACCCTCCAAGCGATGTGTTTAGTGGCAGGTAGAGAACTTTGGTGGGAAAGGTAACTCTGGAGGTGAATTCAACGCTTGACTTGAAATAAACAACGCTTCAGCTTGATAGATGCTCTCTACTGCCATCGGCGTACCAGGGGGGGGGGTTGCGGGGTGGGAGATCGGTGTAACGACATTAAACCCATCTCCCACATTACTAATGTGTTTAAACATTTTTAACACCCATCCATATTTTTAGTCTTGCTGCTGTTTTTGTTTTCACGTGAAGAAAAATCTAACTGTACCATCTCATGAGTCCTTCTACAGATCAGTAGAGTGGACCGTCATGTTGTAGTTGACCGTCACGTTGTAGTTGACCGTCACGTTGTAGTTGACCGTCACGTTGTAGTTGACCGTCATGTTGTAGTTGACCGTCACGTTGTAGTTGACCGTCACGTTGTAGTTGACCGTCATGTTGTAGTTGACCGTCACGTTGTAGTTGACCGTCATGTTGTAGTTGACCGTCACGTTGTGGTGGAATGCCTGAAGAAACAAGTTCATAACCCCCACCACCCACACACACATTATATCACCATCTGAAGGCCGCCACCCCACCCCAATAACCAGCCGTATTCATTCACTCTTTATTCCGCCGACGAAATCGTGCCAACTGCTGTATGTCGGAACGGAAAATAAGCTTCACTTCCGCTCCTTGTTCCGGATGACGCCAACCACAGTTAGTTTGGCGGTCAAAAAATCGCTCGTTCCCCGTGTACAGCAGCACATCGCGAGGGTTGGCCGAGGGTCTGGCCAGGCATGGTCCTCACCTGGCACACGTTATCTAACTCGCCCCGGAATGTCTGAATATGAGTTTAGACCGGTGAGTTCTAACATCAACGCCTGGAACCCGTCGGCTTGGGCTGTGTTCAGGGAGGGTGTGGGGGGGGGCGGGGTTGAGTTCTCTTAAACAAACAAAAAAAACAAAACAAGACCACATCCATGAATGAGATATTGGGAGTATTGAGTGGAATGTCTTTTAAGGAAGAGTTGAAAAAGAGGGAGGGGGGGGTAGAATTGAATAATTAGGAATTTTAATTAAGACCTGGCTGACAGTTGCGAAGGTTTATGTATGGGGCCGTCCATAAAGTACGTCATGCTCCAGAGGGGGGGGGAGGGGGTGAAAGAAAGTGTGACAGTTTGTGACAGCGGCGAGGGCGGGTCCGGCCATGTGTGACGTCGCGATGTTTTATATTACATTTTAATTATTTTGTTAATAAAAAACAAAATTTGTGTTCGAAAGTTTGACGTACTTTGGGTGTCCAAGATTGATGACAGGGGGAGGGGGGGTTGAAAATGGTCAAAAATAGCGAATGCGGGTTGAATGAACTGGTCATTATGACGACCACATCTCACACTTCGATCATAATTTATTTTGATGTGATGGGGGGGAGAGGGGTGTGGGGTGGGGTGAACTGTGAGAGGTGACAAACAACAACAACAAAAGGCAAAGATCGGATGTTGGGATGTGATGCGTTGGAGGAGATTTGGTTTTCGTCCTTTTTTTAAATTTTTTTTTATAAATATTTTTTTTAAACCAAGAATTATCGCCCTTGACTTAGATCAGGACTGACAGCGTACGCACGAGTTTTTTCCCCTTTTCCTCCATGTTAACAAAGGGCCACAAGCTGTGTAGTGGCACTGGACGATAGAAGTGCGAGGGTTTTAGCACCTCGCCAGCCGCTCACCCCACTACAACACCCAAGACCAACCTTTCGCAATCTCTCACTGTCCGGAATAGTTGAATGGGCATCATGTGTATTTAAAAACATGAATGTTCCAGTAACGCTTAAACTTCAGTTAGAGAACTTCATTGAAAGTCACGTGGCTTTTACCAGTGGATGCACGGATGTTTCAACCCGTCTTTCGGAATGTGGATAAAGGAATGTGGATAATAAATGCGCTGTGCAGGTTATGATAGAACCGTCCGTTGGGATGTGGATAATGGAATGTGGATAATGGAATATGGATAATGACATATGGATAATTGAATGTGGATAATGTAATGTGGATAATGGAATGTGGATAATGAAATATGGATAATGGAATGTGGACAATGTAATGTGGATAATGGAATGTGGATAATGTAATGGGGATAATGGAATGTGGATTACGGAATGTGGATAATAAACGGGCTGTGCAGGTTATGTTAGATCACAGAAGTGTTGTCAGGGTCGGAAGTACTTCGCCGTTCAACACGAGCTTACTGTACTCGGCACCATTTACATCATTCAGAGTTAAATATTGAGCCACTAGCGAGGGTTTAAAAATATTTCTCTTATTCCGCAGAATACACATTTTTTTATTCAACCGCCTTTCCGAAAATTATTTTAATATCGTATTTCGCCGCTCTGTTTTTTTTTCTGTCTCTTTTTTTCATCCTTTTTTCCATTCTTTTAAAAGAATCATTTCCGCCGCACCATTCATTATTAAAGATTTTTCTGTCGGCTTGTCCATTTCTATTGGTTCAGATCCCATCTTCACTTGTCCAATAGGTCAACAAAACGTGATGTAGGAGAAGATCTGAACATCTATCTGTCCATTTCATAAATGAAACACCTTTGAATGGGAAGCGATGCCCAGAGTCCAAAGAGATCGGGGACCGCTGAAGTTCACCGCAAATGTACGGGATTAGGTACTCGGTATCCACGAAATCAGCGGAGATCCCTGCACCTGTTATAAGCAGACGAGAGTGACGTTAGTCAATCACTAGTGGCGCCAAGGGACTGTGGGTTAAGCTAGACTCGGGGGCAAGAAGGGCACACGATGTCAGAATCTGGCACCGTCTTTCAGTCTTCTATGCGCGTTTGTGTTTTTTTTGTAGGGAGTTTGTGACCCTTGACCTTTTGGTTCGTACCGCCACGCGTACAGTCGTGGACTCGTAGTCGTAAGCCGAGATGACATGGGGAGGGCTCCTCCCCTCTCAATCCGTTCTCATATATACATATCTATACCGTGAAAGTTGATGTTCTTTATTTATATTTCATGCTCCTTCCATATATATGCCCTTCCCCTGACACATATGCCCTACGTTTACGCTCTAGGGTATTTCACGTGTAACTTTTGTAAAAAGTTCCCTCTCAGATATTTCATCAGCAGGCAATTAATGTTTGTTCTGACTACACTTTTCTCGGTTACAATATCCTCTAAACTAAACAGTCCCGCCACCTTATTTGATTACGACGGGTCCTCCTGGTGTTCAACAAAATCTGGTTGCCCACTCGTGTTTGGGGACGAGAGTAATTCACGTCATGATGGGGCACTAAACCTCGCCCTCGGGCTCGCGCTGGAGGGCACTTCATTAAAGCCGGGAGCCAGGTCTCTGTTGCGGCGCCCATTCCCCCCCCCACCGACAACTCTCTCACGCTCGCCGACCGCCTCACGTGTGACCAAAGTATCGCAACCACCTTGAGGGCGCACCACCCCACTTCTCACCCGCGCGCCCCTATGGTCGAGGCGCCTTGACGCCCGTGTGACAAGCAGGTGACACGGACGCCGCCACTTATACCTGGTGACTGCTCAACTACGCCTCGGCCAAGATGTGCCGGTTAAATGGAGCGTCGACCAAGTGAGCACGCTGCGCGTTTCTTGAGGGGAAAAAAAGTTTTTCTTTTCTTTTAAGTTACCCCCCCCCCACACACACACTTCTAAATTTTAAATCTCGTGTTTTTGAACTACTCCTGGGAGATGGCTTGTTCCGTCATTGTCTGAGCTTCCTACGAGGGTGGTAACTAAGGAACCGATGGTATCTCGAAATATAATCTACTAATTGTAAGAGCTTAATCTTAAGTTAGCTTGGGTTCTTTTCTCTCCTTCATTGCAGGATTATTGTTAGTTCTCTTTACCACACCCCCACACCCCGCACACACACTCGCGTGTGGTTGTCTCGATTGTTATCCTGCTCGTATTACTTCGTACACAAACATCCTTTATTACTTTGTATTACTTTGTATTACTTTGGACATTAAAAAAAAATCTTTTAATGAGTCTGCCTTGAATTACAATCTACTCGTTGACATGGTGGCTCTGACCAGGGGTGAGGGGGGGGTGTAGTGATACGACCTGTCGCCGGGGTTGCGTGCGGGGTGGGGGTGGGGGGCATTGTTTACAGGCTTAAGATGAAAGCCGATATCAACGTCTTCTGCCTTTTTAATTTTAATTTTTATTAGTTTTTTTTTATATTTACCCTCGTCAGATCAACATTTATTGTCTGATTAAAACCAAGAACCGTGGGACAAAATGAAATCGCGAGTGCCCCCCTCATCCCCCACCCTCCCAAATCCCCTTCCACCCGACGTCCGTACGTTGTGTGGTTGCGTGTCGTTTGTTTTGTTTCACTGTGTGCGGGGAAACTGTATTGTTTGAATGTACAGGTTTTGAGCAGACGGCTGAATCTATTTTTAAACGTTTGTTTGTCTCGGGGAATGGTAAAGACATTTAAAGACATCGCCTGATTTAATCAGTTCTGTTAGAGCCAATTCCGTGGTTTGTCTCTACGACTTGCCAGAAGTACATGAACATGCTACACACACACACCCACCCCCATTTCTTCCTACCCTCACTCCCCCACAACAGCCTTCGCCCCCACCCGAGAAATATCAAACGTGGTTACTGGAACCGGTTGAGAGTGTAAGACCTTCCTGGAACAGGTTGAGAGTGTAAGACCTTGCTGGAACCGGTTGATGATGTAAGACCTTGCTGGAACCGGTTGAGAGTGTAAGACCTTGCTGGAACCGGTTGAGAGTGTAAGACCTTGCTGGAACCGGTTGAGAGTGTAAGACCTTGCTGAAACCGGTTGAGATTGTAAAACCTTGCTGAAACCGGTCGAGAATTTAAGACCTTGCTGAAACCGGTTGAGAGTGTATGGCCTTGCTGAAACCGGTTGAGAGTGTAAGACCTTGCTGAAACCGGTTGAGATTGTAAGACCTTGCTGAAACCGGTTGAGAGTGTAAGACCTTGCTGAAACTGGTTGAGGGTGTGAAACCTTGCTGAAACTGGTTGAGAGTGTATGGCCTTTCTGGAACCGGTTGAGAGTGTAAGACCTTGCTGAAACCGGTTGAGAGTGTAAGACCTTGCTGAAACCGGTTGAGAATTTAAGACCTTGCTGAAACCGGTTGAGAGTGTAAGACCTTGCTGAAACCGGTTGAGATTGTAAGACCTTGCTGAAACCGGTTGAGATTGTAAGACCTTGCTGAAACCGGTTGAGAGTGTACGACCTTGCTGGAACCGGTTGAGCGTGTAAGACCTTGCTGGAACCGGTTGAGCGTGTAAGACCTTGCTGGAACTGGTTGAGAGTGTAAGACCTTGCTGGAACCGGTTGAGAGTGTAAGACCTTGTTGGAACCGGTTGAGAGTGTAAGACCTTGCTGGAACCGGTTGAGAGTGTAAGACCTTGCTGAGACCGGTTGAGAGTGTAAGACCTTGCTGGAACCGTTTGAGTGTGTAAGACCTTGCTGGAACTAGTTTAGAGTATACATGAGATGGAACCTGATCTAAATTTTGTCATAGCATTAAGTCTAAATTATAATCGTATTAACTGTTGTCACAAATTGATTCTCGTGTTTTAAACTGGGTGTATGATAAGGGTATGTGAAGTGTATGAGAAATGTATGGTAGGTGTATGATACGTGTATGATAGGTGTATGGTAAGTGTATGATACGTGTATTATAGATGTATGATAAGTGTATGATACGTGTATGATAGGTATATGATAGGTGTATGGTAAGTGTATGATACGTGTATGATAGGTGTATGAGAAATGCATGATATGTGTGTGATAGGGGCATGATAGGTGAATGATAAGTGTATGATATGTGTATGAGAAGTGTATGATAGGTGTATGATACGTGCATGTTAAGCGTTTGGCATAAGATTTAAAAAATCAATTGTTTAGCAAAAGTTTGAGTGCCTTACGTGTGGTTGCACGTCGAATGCGTCTAGCGCTGGTGTGCACGTAACAGCACCACTGATGGTGTGCACGTAACAACACCACTGATGGTGTGCACGTAACAACACCACTGATGGTGTGCACGTAACAACACCACTGATGGTGTGCACGTAACAACACCACTGATGGTGTGCACGTAACAACACCACTGATGGTGTGCACGTAACAACACCACTGATGGTGTGCACGTAACAACACCACTGATGGTGTGCACGTAACAATACCACTGATGGTGTGCACGTAACAACACCACTGATGGTGTGTATGTAACAACACTACTGATGGTGTGCACGTAACAACACCACTGATGGTGTGCATGTAACAACAACACCACTGATGGTGTGTATGTAACAACACTACTGATGGTGTGCACGTAACGACACTACTGATGGTGTGCACGTAACAACACCACTGATGTTCATGACGGAGCCACACACACAATCATCATCATCTTCTTGCTTGGATTTAGATGGTTCAAATCCCAGCACAAACCCAAACTCACATCTTTTTTTTTAAATCCCTTATCTTGTGGTGATCTCTGTTTCTCTGTCTGTGGTGGTCCCGCGGAAAAAATAAAAGTCAAATTGACCCACTTCCTGTGATGCTATCGAGCTGAAATTTTGGACATCGACTTTTGTCACCTAACAATGCATTGTATCAAAATTTGAGATCGATCGAATGTACCTTAATTGAATCAATGAATTCTTGGATTATGTCTATGTCTATGTAGCGTGTGAATGTTTATGCTAGTCTGTCGCGCGGTGCGTATTATATTGAACATTATCAATGCTTTTATTTATGTCTCATACTTATGTCTCAAAAGCTTTGTTGTGACGGGTTGTTCAATTTTTAAAGTTCAGAACAAGTTAGATGTGCTTGTCTGTCTTCAACTCTGGAAACTTTTTGTCTGTAAGGGCGGCATCTTTTCTTCACACACACACACACACACACACTTTATTTTACACACACGATAACCGTAGAGGTAACCAACAAAGATTTGGCTTATTGGACATTACACAACAAAAGCTGGTTAAAGTGCGGCGCAGCTCTAACTTATATTGGCAGTTGTGTTGTCAGGGCGGCACACGGTGGTGGCAGGTGTGTTGTCAGGGCGGCACACTTACCTTGCAGCCACAGCTCTACACACCGACCTACTTGTCCCCAACAAAGTTCATTCATGGGAACTTAGCTTCCGACTACACTTGGAAAAATAGAAGGGGTGGGGTGGGGTGGGGGTGCGATCTTTTCCAATTTATTTAAATAATTTAACCCCAGCCCCCAAAACACAGGTGCCACTAAATTACGCTAACGCTGGTTTCCTATCGGAGCCCCACTAGATTCCGATTACAAAACTAGTTTTTAAAATAAAATAAAAAGTTTGCCGAAAGGGTGTTGTCAATAGGTTTTGTCATAATATGGCGGAAACCTATTAATAGAAATATTGGGGATATATATATATATATATGTTATCGATTAATTTAAATTTAATCGTTAACTTTTGAAAAATTATCGATTAATTAATCGATAATTTCGATTAAAGCAAAAAGTAGAAATTTATGACGTCATTAAACTGATCATTTCTCACGGACAATGAAAATTAAGAATATTTTGAACTAAATTTTATGACAATGCGTTGATACTTGATCGGATATTTGTCAGCGATGTATTTGATCCTTTAAAAGAGAATTGTTTATGGCAGTGAACAAAGTGAACTTTTCACCATCTTCGACTTTGCCATCCGCAGTTAGCTTGAAATTATTTTTTTTTGCTCAACTTTCTAGTTATATGTTTAAATTTAACTGTGCTGATGCTGTCAGCCATTTTTTAGTTGACGTCTGCCGGTCAACATAAAGTAATAAAATAAATTATAATAGTACGCGGGAGAAGTTTGTACTTAAAAATATAAATTATTATTAATTATTAATAATTAATTATTTATTAATAAAAAAAATATTAAAATATTATACATATTTTCTTTAATTTTTATCGAATTTTTTATCGATTAAAATAATTTTAATTGATAAAAAAAATTTAACGATTAATCGAGAAATTAATCGTCGTTTTCCGCAGCCCTAATATATAATATATATATTAATATATATTTTAATATTTAATATAATATTTAATATATTTTTAATGACAAATTTGTCAACTATTTGTTAATTCTTCGTTTATTTAAGACAGCTTGCGGCAATTTTACTACGCCAACAGTTTAAAGAACATATTGATTCGACTTTGTTTATGCTTCAGAGCATTGTTCCGCTAAAATGTAATCTAAAAATAGAACATTACTCATTGAGTTATGCCGTTTTCCGGTTTTAGAAATGACAAGGCCTATATAAACAAATTGAAAACATGGAAACTTTGTTCGTTTGTCCCAACAAGCCAAAAGCCTACGGAAACTTGCTAAATACTCTGTGTTGATCATCTCATGACGTCATCATTCGATGCGTCATTTTTAAGCATCACAATGTCGTCATCAAATTTCGCTCTCCACCATAATTACAAATGGAATGTGTTAATTAACTTAATACTTGGCTTGTTTGTTTTTTGTTGTTTTTTCCCATAATTTTAGCTAGTGTATAAGTTGAACTAGTGTATAAGTTAAGCTAGTGTATAAGGATATCTCTAGTCCGTCGCTAGCACATGGTTAAGTACACGAGGTCCGTCCGTTCAATCTACAACAAACAAACAATTCAGATAGAACAACACAACTTCTCTCTTACTTTCTCTCCCCCTCCACCCAGGCCCCGCTCCTCCTTCCTCACGACCCGCCCCCCCCAACCCACCCCAGCTTACACACATCTCACTTCCTCCCTGGGACTTATTACCTGTGTAGGTGAGATCCGCCAGGTAAGGCCCCGGCTTCTCTCCACCTGAAGCACCGGTAACACCTGCCGTCCCTGTCCCAGAATGCCTCCCGACGATTGGCTAACGGCTCATGAGAACTGGGTCGCACCGACACCAAGTCCCCTTCTCTCGGGTTTAAAAAAAATTATTATCATCGCCTCGTTAAGAATGGGGATGAGGGGGGGGGGTGTAGCGATTTGAAATGAAAGGGACCCTCTCAGACTTGGGGGTCCTTTCCCCCCAGCCCCCCACCCCCAAATCGAGCCCTGCACACCTTTTTTCAACAAATAATATAAAATATTGAAGCCCCTTTCCCCCGCCCCCCAAACTGCGTGGCTACCATTCACCGCTATAGAGGTAACAAGAACTTTCGGAACTTTTTGCCGTCTGAGACACTGGGCTCTTACATTAAAGAAAAAACTTGGGGCGGGGGGGGGATAGGGACAGTCGCGTGAGCCTACGGGCGCCGGAAAAGAGGCTATGTGGGTGTGAGGTGGAGATTCTTGTGGTTGTGACTGGGGAGCAAGGCTAATTCTAAATTAGAATTTAACATATATGACGTCATCTAACAAGAAGTAACCCAATTGCCAATATATATATACGATGTCAAGGAAACATTTACTAAACTGTTTGACGGTTGAAGCGAGATTCCGTGTTTTCCCGGGGTCCGTTGTGGCCCACCTGCCCGTTTCTTTCTTTCTTTTCTTTTTTTTTGCCTACGGTCCGCCGCTGCGCAAATCGTATCGTACAAGTTTGAAATAAAGTAAAAGAACCACTCATCTCCACTCCCGCTCCCACGCAATGAACAGCTCATGGTGCTGACGATGTGAGACCACCGAGCGTCGGTTTGAGCGGTCACCGTCCTCCCAGCATGCGCACAGCCAGGTTACGACATGTTTGAGAGGGGCTGTCGCGTGCCATCAGATCTTAATTGTCAAATTTTCCCAAAGGTGTTAATTGATCAGGTGAGACGTAAGTCGTGGAGGGACGCGAATAACGTGGGAATATCGTCTCCAAGACCCGAGTCATGATGTGATGACAGTTGAAGGTGAGGCTAGTTGAAGATGAGGCTAGTTGAAGGTGAGGCTAGTTGAAGGTGAGGCTAGTTGAAGGTGAGGCTAGTTGAAGATGAGGCTAGTTGAAGGTGAGGCTAGTTCAAGGTGAGGCTAGTTGAAGGTGAGGCTAGTTCAAGGTGAGGCTAGTTGAAGGTGAGGCTAGTTCAAGGTGAGGCTGGTTGAAGGTGAGGCCGGTTGAAGGTGAGGCCGGTTGAAGGTGATGCCGGTTGAAGGTGATGCCGGTTTAAGGTGAGGCCGGTTGAAGGTGAGGCCGGTTGAAGGTGAGGCCGGTTGAAGGTGAGGCCGGTTGAAGGTGAGGCCGGTTGAAGGTGAGGCCGGTTGAAGGTGAGGCCAGTTGAAGGTGAGGCTAGTTCCTGATTAAATTTAAAATCTATCTGCAGATGAGTGATATCTGAACTAAAGGATTTTTTTTTAAATTTACACTCTTTTTTATTTACTGGAAACGAAAGCTACATATCGAAAACACCGACTCCATGACGAATGAAGTATTTATAGCGTCTGCAGATAATTCTGATATCACATGATTTAATGACGGCACCTAAGTGACCTCGACACAGACGGGGGAGAAAGTCTTGGGACGGGGGGGAGGGGGAATAAATTTCGGCCTTTGTTAAATATATTTCTTCTGTCAAACTTGGTGAACAGAAACCTAAAGAGTCACTACATTGGTTCGAAACGTGGGGAGGAAGTGGTTTATTGGTGGGTGAGTTAGGCCGGAAAAGGAAAGGGGTGCCCATATTTGTTCAATTTCATAAAATATAATCACTGTTGCCTGCCGAGTAGACCCATCTGTGACACAACTGCTCTGTCATGGTGTCATGACGTGTCATGCACATTTATCTGTCACATTGACCCAGGCATTAAGTATTAACTAAAAAGATTAAATTGGAATTTAAGCTGCTCTGTCCTTTTGCGTTATCTGCGCTGTAAACCCCCCCACAAAAAAAAACAAAAAAAAATTAAAATCAACAACTGCAGCCCCCCACCCTCCCACTGCAGCCGCCCCCAATAGACACCATCAACGCCAATTACAGCATCTCGGTACAAACCACTCCCAACTACTGGTACAGGGTAAAGTGGTCGCACTTTTTCCCGTCAGACCATCCTCAGCACGCGCTGGTCGAGTTTCAGTTTATTGTTCACGAGTTGTTTGCCAACGTCACACAGCGAGGGGGCCGCCGAGTGCCTGAAATTCATTTCATTAACTCCTGAAAGGGGGAAACGCTCAGCCGAATCAGAATTAACTTCTCACGAGCGCCCCAGAGACCTTTGCGAATTCAATTTGAACGTAACGTTAAGCGAACCGTGAAGGATTTCTTGTCAACGAAAGGAAAGGGTGGGGGGGGTACTAGCCAGGTAAAAACTTTCACTTGACAGGTATTGCAGCCCTCGTTGGTGTGTAAGTTATTTTTTGTACCTGACGCAGGGATTCGGCTTAGCGTGTAAACATTTTTGAATTAATTTTTTTTAAAGACTTAAGATTAATATAAAATCATTCGTGTACAAAAACATGACTTTAAAAAAAACGCCTTATATTTGCTTATTTTAATTTATTTTAACGATTTACTGATTTTTTGTACAAACACAATATCCCCCTTGTCCTTTAATAGCCTATAAATATCCCTTTTTTTAAGTTTCAAACTATGTTAGTTTACCCCAAAAATTGAAGAAAAAAAAACAAACTTTGGTCAATCCCAATGGGCGCCAATCGCTACATTTTCTCAGGGTGTAACCAGTGGCGGATTTAGGTTTGTCTGCGTGGGGGGGGGCCATGAGAATTTTCAGGGGGCGCCGAAAATTTTTTTTTATTCATTCACTTAGTGCAAATATTTCTAGGTGCTGAAATAAAATTCATTTGTCTTAATTGCTGGTTCTGCAATGAAGATTAGAAATTTGATATGAGATTCACATACTTATTGACTTATTGCTATATTTTATGTTGAAAAAAACATTTCTGCTCACTTTAAATGTGAGATTTACTTTAATAAGTTTTCTTTTTAAGAGACTGCTTTAGTCTCAAATATGAAATCTAAGCTGTGTTGTTTATGTTACATACATTTTCAGAGTTGCCTGTGGCAACTTGCTAAGACAAAAAGAAACATTAGTCTTAAGTAGATATGGTTAATCAATTGAATTTATGAAAATGGTAGGTTAATTTGGGAGCTGTTATTTGTGACAAAATCTAGATTTCTCATAATCCTTTGTGTTCACTTTCAATTGCTGAATATCCTAGCAGACTTTACATAGAAAACTCAGCATAATAAGTTTATAGTCTTTGGGCTAAATAAAACATCTAAAATGTTTGATAATGAGGTAGAATTTGATTAATTTTTTATAGGCCTCCAATAGTTTGTTGTACTATCTGCAAGATGACTCATCAGTTTGTTCAGCTTGCCATAAATAGCAGTGACAGTAACTCAAACAAATAACTAAGTGTTATATAATAAATGCTGCGTTGATCATTCAAAGTACATTATTTAATATTATTTTTGTTTACATCAAACCATTGCAATGAATCTCTTCAATATACAAACAATTGCTTTATATTCAGGAGAGTAATAGGTCACAAATGCAAACAAAAATATAATGTATTTTAAAAATGTTAATCATTAATAAAAGGCCTAAGTAATTAAGAAATCATTTATCAGTATACGTATTATATGCATATATCATATGTAGGATAAAAAGATGACAGTAAATTATGAACTTAGTTCAAAGAGAACAACTTATTTTTACTAATAAATTTTAAGCGCTACTGTTTTTAGTTCTTGTAATAGTTTTCTATCTGAAAGACTGAAATGAGAATTTTAGCTGGCAAAATAGTTCAGTTTAAGACCAGGTAATCTGATGCTACAAATAATGAAAAACACAGAGACTTTGGTGGAGCGGATTGGTCAGGATTAGTAACACACACACAAAGAGTGCCAATAATATTATACTTATAAATAAACTAAACAATTTACATCAGAATTTAAAAAATATTATCACTGGAAGTTTGAGCATCAAACTTTGGGAAAATCAATGAACTTTACACAAACAATGATTGTAAGTTCCTTAAATAAACATTTAAAACTCTAATAAACATGCAGACTAAACACAAACCATGGATAAGCATAGGACGCAATATCTTCTGTATGAAGGAGCGTCTGTAACAGATAAGATAAGATAGATCCTGAGCCCCTATATAAATGCTTTCTACGTGATTTCATTGAAGCAAAACGATTTATCGTTACTCACAATCACTACTCTACTCACCTAATCCCCCAATCCCAACCATCCAACTCCTAATAATACATAATCTCTCCCCACAAAAATCATCTATACCACACATCAACATAACACTCTACTCCATCACCCACTTCCTCCACCATACCAAAAACACTTACAATCCCACACTTTCACCATAATCCAATATAAAAACCTACCCTCCATTCATCCCAAAAACCTAATACTAACCCACTACCATCACCCATACAATCATCACCCCACAAATACTTACACACAACACCTCAATCAACAACCCTTAACATACTATAAATACCCAAAATCAACCCCAAATACCCTCCACAACAAACAAACAACCTCCAAATATAATTCACCCACCCCACTCCCACCTACCCATATCCCCCCCCTACCAACCCACTCACCACACAAATATAACCCCTATACACCCATCACTATCCTACCTAAACCTCAAACCCTCTATACTAATTCACCACCTCCCAAAACACACATCACCTAACTCCATCCCATCAAAAACAAAAAATCCCCAACCCAAAACAAACCCAACATAAAACCCCACACTAAATTCCCCCCAAAACTAACCACCCATCAAATCCACACCCAACCTCCAAACCCCCTCAACCACTAACACCAAACCCCCCCCCAACAAAACAACCCCCCACTCACCCCATAAAATCCCCTTCTAATCCCTACTAAATCACCCCCATCCTCACCCAAAATACCCCCACTCCACCTCCCCCCCCCCTCCACAAAATAACAACCCCCCTCACTACCCACTAAACATCACATCCCAACCAAACACAACATAATCAACCCATCCACCCTATATTACTCCACTCCTCTCCATCACTCATCCAACTACAACCCCCAAATACACCTCCCTACTAAACCTCTACACACCATAATCAACACAATCTCAAACAATATAACAAACCTCCATAACCCTAAACTACCCACCACATTTCTTATCAATTACTCC